>JAFIDM010012231.1:120368706-120402589 GCA_023159025.1 Thereuonema tuberculata | reverse complement strand
ACCAATTTCAACAGTAACAATAATGAATGTCCAACAGCCAATACCAATCATCCTTGCTAGGCAACAATGACAGCACGTGTTCGTCTATTGTTGAGTACTGAGCAAATAGCCGAAGCTGTGGAATTATGTAAAAACTGAGATTTTACGAACTCTCTGATAAATTTTGACGCATGAATTTAATGAATTTCGTGTATGTGTGGAATAAAATCTCAATACGCTGATAACAATTCTGTAATCGAGGTTCGTTCTGCTGAAGTGGGGCGAATAGTAAGAGCGCAATGTTTACAAATGGGCGTGACGTAACGACTGACGTGTTCTAACACTGCACTGTGATTGGTTATTTCAAATTACAAATTTACAAATTTACAAAGATCGTACAATTTTTGCCTATTAATAGGATGATTGGCATTAATATCAAAAAAATCACAATAATTTCACTCTTTATTGTTTTTGCAGCGTTTTTCTTAGATGTACGAGAACTTTAATTTATAATACTGCAACATAAAGATATCTAAAAATTTATTTTTAAGCTTCATAATAAATGGTATATTCAAATTCGTATGGTTTGAACACAAATAGAAAGTAATTAATTACAAAGTAGTGTACTTTATAAATTTATTTTATCTTTTTGAGTCCAACAATTCTGATTTAGTAAAACACAGTGATATCATCCTGTGATTAAAAAGAAAGATTTAATGCAAGAAAAGGAAAAAATGCAACATCTAGAAGGAGTGATATAATTTTATCGACACTGAAACCCAACTGAGACGTGCTATTGATTACTTAGTTAAAACAAGTATGGAAAACTACCTGGTGAAATGGTATAATTGGTAAGATGTTAACCTTCCCGTGCAGCAATGCTTGCATGAATACAGCGTGAAAGGCTATCGTATAGAATATCCTCCTGATGAATAGAAAGGCAAGTAGTTTGAAGTCGCTGTTGCAATAGAACGATAGTGGTTGGAGCGCCCCTAGAAGTTTATGGAGCTGTCGGTCCATCATATCTAGACGTGTTCAATAGGTGTAAGATCGGATAAGTGTGCTGGTGAAGACAGCACTCAAAAGTTTTGATACTACAGACAAAATGAGGATTGTTTGAGGGGGGGGGGGGCGTTATTTATCTGATAAAAGGCTCCGCATTGGTGAAGCAGTGGAACAGTCATTGACTACAAAATGTTGGTACTATAACATAGAATGATTAGAGATCCCCTTATGTTAACCGGCTCTGACCGATTTGTCCGACTATCGGCAACCCACACATCACATGACGATGTAAAGCTTTCGCATGCACTGGATGGCGTTCCTTTCTCCTGGATGGCGGCAAAAAAGCTGTTTTCCAAAGATAAAAAAAAAAAAACGAGATTTTTTTTCACCGCAGTTTATCTCTCGTTCTGGGTCTGCCTAAGGAATGAACATTCCTGAAAATATGTTCTCATGTGGCAGATGTGAAGGGTAAAAGCAATGCAGGACGATAATCTTCTGATTAAAACTGTAAAAACCTGTTGTTAACCGAATGCGTATTAGTTATTCGACGTGTAACCTGTTATAAGTCCATTGCAGGTGCGTAACTGTCATGCAATGTCATTCGTCGCAAATGGCTGTTTTGTTGCTGCGTAATCATATAAGGTCTTCCCGATTCTTGTCGGCGTGTGCTGGAATCTTTCTTGAACCCAAATATGTACATTGGTGCTGGATCTGCGGTTGATAGGTTCTATAAGACAACTCAGCTTCTCTAAGGCCGGTGATTCAAATCTGTTAGCTATTGTCAAGACTGTGATGTCTCCATAAGAGTATCTTTAGCGTTTCAGAACAATATCCACAATGTTTGGTCAACCATGGAGCTTTTATGGCATTTATCTGAGTATCATCAGTTCGTGTCGTCCAATCGTTTCGATCAGCCAACAAACCAAATCATTTGCATGCCTTCGTACATTCTACAGCTTTCCCCTCCCATTTCATCACATTTGCATAACTTTTTCAAGTTGCTTTTGTTTCCTTAGTGTATTTGTCTTTCATTCAAATAAGAATAAACAATTATTTTTTTTTAGTAGAGTAAAAATCACCAAACACACCAAAATTTGTTAAAAAAGTTTATATAATAAAAATTTTTAAAAAATACATTACGGTAAAACCAAGGGCGAAAGCTTTCGGAATCTTTGCGATTCCCTTGTTTCCGTAATTTTTAAAACATTAAACATTTAAATTAAACATGTATTTTTAAATCATTTTTATTACATAAACTTTTTTAACAAATTTTGATGTGTTTGGTGATTTCTTCCTCTACTAAATGCAAATTTCTAACAAACGTTAAGTTTTTATCAAATAAAAATATAAAACTATAAAAATTTCATGGAATTTTTAAAAAATTAAAATGGATATTCAGTAACTGAAAAATTTATATTCTGGGTGAATTTGAAAAAAGATTACAGTTATTTAAAATATTAATATTTCTAAAATTATAGAATTATATAAAAATGAAATTTATCAGATCATTTAAAAGAATTAACAATCCCTTTCAATTGAGATCATTTCAATAGGATTTTGGTAGCGGGATAAAATAGTTTTCAATAGATAAGACACTACTACACAAACTTGTTTTTTTTTTTTGTTTTTTAGAAATAGGATAAAATAATATTAAATTCCTTGATGTCATGGAAAAAGAGAGGTAAGATGGAATTTTTTACGATCTTACGACAGTAAACATGAAATGTAAAATTCTTATAATTTGATCAAATCAATACAGCATAAAAAAATTATCACTATACTTTTAATTAAAATGTAATAATCGTCTTAATTCATAAATGACTATCAAAAAAGTTTTGACTTTTCATTTTGGAAATAACTCGTTAAAATTCACAAAAGACCTTTGAATTATGAAAATAACTATTTTTCAATGAAATGCAAAATATATATATATATATATATATATATATATATATATATACTTCAAGAAGTTTCTGTTCTCTTTGACTCCCCATTAAAACAAGATTCCATTCAACCTAGAATAACTTTTTTTTAAATAATGATTTGGGATGTAATGAACATAAACAAATAGTTTTTTCCTTAATTGTCTTCTTGAGAAATTCTTCTCATCCGCGGATTTGTCTGTGTGAGTTAAATAATTCATCCTGTATTCATTTAGCCAGGGTTCATCGCTTCTTTTGTAATTAAGGCTACTTTATGCTTTGCCATTTAAAGAATTTTAAATTTATATACCGGCATTTAATTCTCGTTTGCGCTCAGCCTCAAGGGATTCTTGCATGATTAGATTTTAGCCATAAAATGTAAACAAAATCTCTACTAAAGGCTTTACTAAACCTCCAGCAAAAACATTCTAGGTGATCTCGTGCCACAACCCTTTACGAATTCTGTTAATTTGAATAAGTGGAATAAAATAATTCAATATAATTTAAAATGTGAAATTTTAGAATTGTTTTCCGAAAATCCTTTTTAGCGTTATTAACATGATAAATAAAGGTGTCTTAAACTATAAAGTTAACAGTAGTAATAGAATTAAAAAAGGGAACATAACAAATCCTCATATTTATATATGGGATTTACAACAGACAACTGTAATTATGTGAGGCTTTAGTTTGAATGAAGTGTTTATGTAGTTGTGTTAATTGATTTTTTTTTCTATCGCCAGGAATATAGCAGGACCACAAATAGTAAAGGCCTGCAGAATGTTGATTTTGTGTTGCAGTGATTTGTTTAATCATCAAAAACATCACTCTGTAAGATTGAAGGATCATCCTGAGGTTTTACTAACCGATCTTTCTACTAAAGTAAATCACTTGGAAAATAACTTCTTAATCGCTTTCTTATACTTACTTAATAGGAAGTATAAGCTTAGTTGCAAATACATAAGTAGTGAAAAGTAGTCACTTTTCTTTTACAGTTAAGTTACTTTCCTTGCTTTTTTGATATTCGAGTTTAAAAACTATACTAATTGATTCATTATTTTCATGCTAGTATATATTATCATCATAATATCAGAGAGTAATGTAAACATTAATATAAATATTATAATATTCAGAGACTGGTGTGTCATCTAAAAACACATTGAACAAAATGGAGCTTTTTTTAAAAGCTACATTTCAGATGGTTGGATAAGAAAACATTATTTTTAAGAAGTATGGAATAGTTTACTTTTGTGTAAACTTTATTATCAAAACTCTGAAATTGCTATTTACTTCTTCCTGTTACTTTAAATAGTTCTGGAAGATTCGATCACATTTCAAATTCAAACTAACTGCCAGCATCCCTTATCAGCTACAAGAAAAAAAAAAAAAGCCACGTCCAAAACTTTGATGTATATTAATGTGTTTCATTGTAGCCGGCGGAACACTTTAAAGGACGTGTTAACTGACTATCTCCAGCCAATATTTACTGTAGGTCTAACCCTACCATTGTGCCATCTTTAAGCAGAACAATGTACCTTGTCTTTCGGTTTGTACAACTGCAGAGTGGTTGGAGAAACACGGCAACGAATTCGCCACTTTAGCTTGGCCCGAAACTCCCCTGACTGTAACCCAATTTAACATATGTGGGATATGCTAGAATGGAGTGTGAGAACTGCGGATGCACCCCTACGGAAAGAGGGTGAACTGACGGAGTTGCTGCTGCGGACATTGGTAGAGTTATGCATGGAAGTTGTGCAACAACTTCAGAAAAATGTTCCTTAAAGATCCACCCAGCGCCAACTCCACTTGATGATGGTATGAACAAATTTCAACAACTGTATGCCTCTCTCTGTAAAGGGAAATCAACGCGTCGTCCTCCTGTGCACGAAGAAACAGTTGTAGCCCTCGAAAATACTACCATTACCGGCTGATCTGCCAGAACTGCGTACCCTAAGGATCAGCGATTCTCTAAGGGTATGTCGCGAGAAAAACAAAAAAAAAATAATCTTTATTAAAACGGGAAAATGAGAGATAATATAAAATCGGTATTAAATATCTTAACAACGTTATTTATTAACACAAGAGGAACAAGTAAATTGTAAATAATACAAACTGGAGTGGTTAAAATTGACGAGTCAATAATTAAATGGTTTTTATAGTTGAATCGGAAATATGGACTTCCTTACATTTGCACAATTGTTTAATGAGCGGTTAAATATGTAGTTAAGCAACGGAAAAGTTTGGAGTGCCATGGGATTAAGAAGAACACTTAGTGCTGTGAAGCAAAAACAAATTGAGAAACACTGGATTAGATGATTGTGGTAACACCAAGACAGAGATCCCTCTGAAAATTTTGAATATGTGTTACATCCAAATTAGGGATTGTAATGCTTCATTTTTTAATAAATATGGATGGATAATCATTGCTTTGTAGTAGTTACGCAATAATAATTAAATACTTAGAAATATAGCTAACTTATGTAATAATAATAATTTCGTAATAAGAATTTCTTATCATCCGTGATTCTCGATTTGCACGTGAAATGAAAAACTTTGAATCCCAACCGGGGAGCTCAGGAGTGGGTATCTAGTTTTAATATTAAGACATAATTTAAATAAGTTCAACTTTTAGCTTCATTTTGTAGAAATTAATTAACATCAAATAACAAGAAAGTAACTTTCTGCCTAATTAAATTAGCCACTAAGTGATTAACTTAGCTTACTAACTGTACTTAGTAAGCTAATATTATAACATTATAATTTAGATTATCATTAAATACTTTCGCCTTGTTCAAACACCAATTCTATATTAGGTGAAAGTGAAAAATCATGGCAGTAAAGTGTCTCTCTCTTTATCAACCAATTACAACAAATCCAAAGTATTGTTGCAACACTTCCATGTATGTCGACAAAGAAATGGAATGAGGCATTCCTTCCTTTCTCTTTCTAGATGCAGGGCCCCCACAAGGGCGGGTTCAGTTGGTCCCTCAGCACCGGGGCCCGGCCGTCAAAGGGGCCCGGGCTTGTCGATTTGGAGATTCCTTTTTTTTTTTGGTTGTTGATTTGGAGATCCCTTTTTTTTATTTTTTTATTTTGTTCCTAAGGCCCGTTATTGCATTTGGTACCTGGGCCTGGAATTTGATGTGGGGGGCCTGTCTAGATGTAGTACAGCTTATCTGTAATACTTTCTTGTAATGCAGAGAAGTATGACATTTCGGGATGCTTTATTTTTGAAATGCAGCTGAATTAATATGACTTTTAATTTAATAATTTATTATCTACTTACATATTTATTTTTATTGCATTAAAAATTCACTTAAATTTGCTTGAAATTATTTTTGTTTTTAGCCTAAAGTTAATTTTTACTATGTATTTCACAATTAATAAACACTTTCATAGAATATATTGCAATTCTAATTTAAAGTATAAAAATATAAAAGACTGTGGAATAAGCACAATATTTTCAGAGTAAACGTAAGTTGTGGACGACAAGATTTGAATCCCGATTGCAAAAATGTAAAAGTTTCTTTTGTAACTAATTAATACTTTTCATACCTTTGCAGGGATCCGTAGGCTTGTGGATCACACTCTGGATGGAGTAAGAAAATTTTCCAAATCGGATTTTTTATCCAAGAAAGGAATTTCTTTTAGAATTAAACAAATTGTTCATCACATTTTACATTTTTTACATTATGCAGTTAATGCTTCCATATCCTTCTTCTCTATGATCCGCAGCATGTTAACATTAAAGATATCTACTACGGAAAACATGTTTATTATTTTTATGACTGTTTAATGCCTTAAAATTTATACAGAAATCAAAGTATGATATTTGTATAAAAAAGGTCTTCATGTATTTGAATTCTGTCTCTATCAATTTATCTGTATCTCTTCTTATGATTCTTCCTCTGAATTTAGATATTTTGCACTACTTTTCCCTCGATCTAAGATCCTTTCTCTTTAATTTCAATTATTAGACTATCTATGTTCATTCTGAAAGATATAATTTTTAATATTTAATGCCAACTTTTTCATCACTGACGGATAATTTCCTTCCCGATCTTTAAATATTTCAAAATCTTCTATATCTATCTTCTTTTTAAGTTTAAGTACCGTATTTTAATATCATCTAGTTATCTATCTAATCTGTTTTTCCAAATCCATCAATGGAGAAATAAAACTAAGTTGCTTAAGATTTAACTTACTTTTATTTCTCCATTGATACGAGATGTCAATTCGCCTTCAGTTGCTATAGAACTCTCTTAATTATACGTTCCAATCACGCTTTTAAATATCTTCGCATTTCCGAATCAACAATTTCGAAGATATTTAAAATTTTCGGGTAATAATTTTTGTTTAGAAATTAACAAAGTAAAAAACGGATTTTTTTTTTTCTAATTGAAAGAACAAGAAATAGAATAATCGAACGCAAACTTCGAGAAGCAATTGAAAATTAAAATTTATTAAAAATTTGCAATTTTCAAAACACAAAATACTGCTTTCCCCCCATCTATCTGAAAATAGATTATTCGCTGAATCGTAAGGTAGTTGCTCTACCCCAAGTAAACATGTCTTTGGCTCGCCCCCAACTTCAAATCCGTTTTCCTGCGCAACCCCATTCTCTAAGAAACCAACACTCTTCCGACTGCACTGTTTTTTCCGCAGCTGTCAAAATAATTATTTTACTGTAGATTCTAATCTAAGGCAACATTCTATCAGTAGAACATCACGTTTTCCCATGCATTACATCTTATCAAGCACATCATACATTTAAAAAATGAAATGGTGTAGAAAATGTGGTGGGTTTTTTTCATAAAAAAAATGGCTCCCACAAAGAATTTTTCCTTAGGTCATTCTTTTTATCCTCTCCTGATCCGATGACGGGAAGTCATATTCCGTAAATCTTAAGGCCGCGGCGCCAACTGCTTCATTTCTCCTTCGCAGTTGTCCCCTTTCCCACATTTCTCTTCACTTAGGCTTATCTCTCACCGTGTTTCATTGATTACTCGTAATGATTGTCCCCGCGCCACCATCTTTCTTCCCCTTGTGTTTATTGGTTTAATATTCTTCACTCTGTCACTCATCTGGCAAACGTCTAGCGTTTATTTTCTGATATTTGTGGTTATCTACGTCTTTTCACGCCTCGAGCACAGCTCTCCTTATTGGATGCAAGATTAATGACCCAGGAAAATTGTCTAACCGTTTTACGTCATTACGACATTTTAAAGTTCATCTTTTCTTTTCTGCGCGGGCGATACTCTTAAATTTTCAAAACCTTGTAGATTCTTCCCTGCGGCCGCGGTACGGATGGCAATCTAAACAGAAGATCCACAGGGCAAATATTCCGCGAGCCATGACGGATGGGAGCCAGCTATGCATTCACGTCTGGGGAAGTTATTGCGTTAGAGTCAAGTCAAACTCTCACGTTGAAACAATTAGATCCCACGACTTTCTTTCTGTTTCTGAAACGAATTCTTTATTAGACCAAATTAGCTAAAAAACGTTCCCCCAGAAACACACAAATAAGACTTGAAAATAAATGGAAACGAGGAAATACAGTACGTCCCAAAAGTTTTAGCCACTTTTGTTTTATTTAATTTAATTATTTCCTTTAAAAACTTGAACTTCCTTTTAAAATCCAGTCAATATCTACACTACATCCATAATAGAATGATAACTCATTTACAAAAAATTAGCATAGATGAAATTTCAAAGTTGGAAATTGTATTTACACATTTTCATCCTATGTCAATCTGCCTGGGAAAAACAAATCCTTATCAAATATTGAACCATATTCGAACTTCGTTGACATTTATTATGAGGCTTCCTATTGTAATTCGCAAACTTAAATAAAGTTTTCTTGACTAAGATACTAAACATATTACGGTAAGATACTTAGATTAGAAGAAAATATTCGGTTTTTTTTTAGGTAGAAAGATTTTGTTTTAATCTAAAAGCAATTATTAACAACTCAGCGAAGCACACTAATGAAAAAAGTAATCAACGATGTTTTAATATGTTGAACTTTTTAAAAAAAAATGCTTTGGCTTTATATAATTTCAGCATTGGTAAATGCAGATTTCTGGTTTCTTTTTTCACTTTAAATTTTTGCTGATTTTAGAGAGTTCGTTTTTAGACTTAAAACGTGCAATATGTTTTGAGCAGGTGCACCTAATTCCGCTCGGCATTGTGGGTAATTGATAAACACTTATCTGCTAATGAATAATAGATGAGCTCAAACTAATAAAAAAATAACTACTTTAAAATTTTAAGATTCACGCGAGAACCGAAGAGTTTTCTTCTTTTTTTTCTTCTTAGTTTGATGGGTTGGATTAATGAAGGAAGATAAGATCGAATACTTTTTTTTCCTCTTAAAATTTTATTATGCTTTTGGTAAAATCGGTTCTTGTAATTAGTGGAAGTTTTAAAGATATTCTTAAATCCTAGATTTAATCCCCGATTGTAGAGTAGAGTTAATTATTTAGGATTCATTTATATATCACTAATTAATTTCATGGTTTAGTAATTTAGAATATGATCATTCAACTTACAGTAATAATTTAAGAAGATTATTAATTATCTTAGACTACCTTTAAACCGACTGAAAAGAACGATCCTCATCGGAGATTTGCAACCCCAAATGACAAGGGGGGGGGGGGTATCGAGGTTGCCGAATGCTCAGGAAGAGAACTCTTAGTTTCTTCCTTTTTTTTCTGCAATCATTCGATCAATCTTCATTACAATTCATGTTCCTAGAAGGTTAGGCTGCCAACAGTGGGTTGAGCATAAAGATATTTCCGATTAACGAAGTTCTGTCTGTTTCATCTTAGATGTTACGTTAGCTTTTAGGAAATTTAAAGGAGTTACTGACAGTATTTACATTAACTATATTATTATTAATTTTATTAACAAATCAAATATCACTATAAAACTATGAGTAAAAAAAGATTTTATTTAATACTCGTATAAAAGTGGCAATGAAGCTATGGGAAATCCGTAATATTTTTTTCCACATACTGAAAAAGAAAGAAAGCAATGTTCATTCGAGAAAGGCGTGTCCACGGGAAAGTCGCTGTCAGATGAAGTCCCTTACGCGAGGAAACTGAAACTATTTTAATATGAGGCTGAAGCTATTCTATTTAGCATTTTTTATGTTATTTTTAAAGATCATTATTGTATACTACAGATAACAGTGTCGAATTTAATCTAGTTCTTAATGTGGTCCTCATTTTGAGTTTAAAACATTCGTATCAAATGAATAGAGAGAGATAGACACTACGAAAATATTATATAATTTATTTTATAATAGTTCAAATCAAAAAGAAAAAAATTAAAGAAAAATTTCTTTTCTTCGCTTCTCCCTATTCAATTTCGTTAATAACTAGGGAGAGATTTAAAATGAAATAGCAATCAAATAGAAGATAGAGACTATTTATTATAAAGAATAAATATATTTTTTAAATTATCACATCTTTTTTATTCATAAATAATATTTCGTCAAGAGGATTTCTTGACTTCCTCAAGCTTTCTTCGAAAAATTAATAATACATAGATTTCAAATAAAAGACATATTTGAGATGTCTCAAATAAAAGACATATTTGAGATGGGCTGATCATTGCCTCTTCAAAAAACACAATCAGGATCCAAAAACCGAAGTCCTCTGTCAAGTAATAGATAGAGAAAAAAGACTAATTATACAGACTCTTATTATAAACAGTTTTAATTGTATGAATAAAGCAAAAGGTTTGCAAATAAATAAGTATTCGATAAAAAGTTTCAAAAAAGTTTTAAAAAATAAAGCAAAATTCACATACATTGTTAAAATTGTTTAAGTGGATATTCAATTGATTGTTAAAACTTATTATTTTTAACAAAATAAGCATATCAAAATGAATGTAAATTATTTAATATTTAAAGTTTAAATTTAAAACAAAATAAGCATATTAGAATGTCTTTGTTGAAAGAAATGTCTTTGTTGTATTTGTTGTAAAATGTCTTTGAATGTCTTTGTTGTATTTGTTATAAAATTTGAAATCTATGTATCAATATTATTAATTTTTCGAAGAAAGCTTGAGGAAGTCAAGAAATCCTCTTGACGAAATATTATTTATGAATAAAGAAGATGTGATAATTTAAAATAAATAAAAGAAGATAAATCGAAGTGTTGACTGAAAATAATTTTTTTTGTTTCATTTGTTTTTCTAATTCTGGTGCATTACTTTAAATAAACTTTCATTGCTTGTACTTTTATGCTATCGATAACATTCATTTTTCTCACTGTCAAATATCTAAGAACAAGTTGTAAATATTAAAAGGAATGTAATTTTTTAATAAACAACAATGGGCGACACTAAATTGTTTACCAAGTGACATCCTCACGAATTTAATTTTTATCCCGAAAATGCATAAGAAAGTTTTTTGTTTTCTGGACTGGCTTAAAAGTTCAAAATATAACATTTCTTAATTTTTTAATCTCTCATTGGACATGTGAATTTTTCGTAACTGGCCCTTAAGTTGCAAACTTAAATTGAACATTTTATTAAGTCATATCCTTCTGTTATCCCCTCCCTCCTAAATTAATTTCAGTTCTAATCAAACAGTAAATCTTAACAAAACAGAATTTGAAACGGAACTGAATGCATGTTGTTGGGGAAATCTTGAGTCTCATTGTTTGTTTAGCGTTTGACATTATCGATTATTGTATGTACATAACAGTTGTGTAGAAGGAAATCTTCTTTTATTGATTAATTTCACGCTGTTATTTTGAAGCTCAATGATAATTTCAATGCAAAGGAAAAACACTGCGTAAATGTCATTCCATTGCAATCAATTGAAGTGGTTGAAAAAGATGAAAAGGCTTTAAAAAAAAAGTTGCAGAAAAGTAAATTCGTGGAGATCTTAACAACAGCTTGAATGTGGCCATCAAGTGGTAGCAAGTTAAAAGCGTTCCTTCTACAAGTTTTATCGTCTCTTTAGTTTTTAAAGGGAAGTCAAACTTCCTCGGTGGAACTTAATGTCCAGATGCATCTCAAAACTGCGAAAACAAAAATAAAACAAGTAAAATTACAGGAAAAAATGTCGACATTGTTGCTGGTTTATGCTGTTTTTGTTATCTGTAAGCTTTTGCGATTTCCAGAATTTGCGATGTTGTAATATATTGGCTTTGTGTATTTCTTTCATTATTATTAAAAGTTTTTATAATAGATACTGAGATAAGTAAAATTAATACTTATTCATGCATATATACAGTAAAAATCCTCAATTATCATCTATGAGATTATCCTAATTTGAGCTTCGTAAAAAATTATCCGAATTTGAGTTTTCTGTAGGAAATAAAAAAAAAAATGTTTAAAGCACGGTCGAATGCGCATGGTTGGCTACATCTCATTTTAACCTTCGAAACTGAATCTACTTCTAACAACCTATGATAAACCTGATCCTTTAAACGGTGTTACTTCTGCTTTTTATTAAATTGAACTATAATTTTTTTTTATAGTTTTATCATGTGTAGTTGCATTAACAGATTTTGAAATATAAGGAAAATAACTCCATAAATAAGATAAATGGCGTCTCAACTGGGTTTTTAATTCATGATTTGTTCGTCGATGTAGGAACCCAAGTTACTTTATTCAACATTGTCATTAATTTACAACTGGCATCGGGATTTTCATTCTTTTCTTCTGAACTAACATTGAAATTCTTAAGCTCATTGCACGTGGATCCGAAAATCGGTCGGTCGGTCGGATCCTCGTGTAATGGGCTTAAGAGGAGCGTTTGAGACCAAAATTATCATACTGAGATGAAAAAAATTAGATGAATGAGGGTGTTTCGAATATGTAAGTTTTGGACTGAATCACCCTAAATTGTGTTCCAAATCACCCTCATTCACCTTACCTTTTTTCATTTCAATATGATAATTTTGGTCTCAAAAACGCTCCTCCCTTCAGCTCATTGCACATGGATTCGACCGACCGATTTTCGGATCCATGTGCAATAGGCTTTAAAAAGTATGTTTTAATACACAAAGTATTTGCATAAAATGCCACTGCTGACATTAGTTTGAATCGCCTTTTATTTAAACATTATTTCCTTTTTTTTTTCTTAAATTGTGTCAATGGTTAAATACATTTTCTTAAACAACAAAATTTAAATTTAAAAAAAGTAGTTGTTTCTGTGTGCTTCGTTGAACCCCGTGATGCGCTATTATGATAATGGCTTCATTATATTGAAGTTGGACTATCTTGGATACAAGCCATTAATTCTCTGACTTTTTTTATGGATTCTAATGAAAGCATTTAAAATATGGATCAAGGGTTTTTTTTCTTTTTTTTTTAACTTTGGAAAGGTACGAATATTTGCCAAGGATATAAAAAAAAAAACAATCATTTCAAATGCGGAAGTTAAACAATGAAAATGCTAGACCAGCATTCCTTACATTGGTTAGGAAATCACTAGTATTTTTTTTTCTTTCAGTTTTATTTCTAATTTTTTTCTACAGCTAAAATTGCATAACAAAGGAATGAACTAACAAAAGAAAATATGAATTTCCAAGATGTAGTAGAAATTGCTCAAGGAAGAATACAAATGAGATTTTACTCTGATGGTTTCATAAGAAAATTGAAGGTTGACTGTCTATGTAAAACCTTTACGTGATAAATGTTTATCTGTTCATGTGAAACCTTTGTATAAAAGAGAGCCATAGAAAACGAGGAAACTTTTGCCAATATCGCTTTCAAGTTGTATATACGATTTCAATTACATTAAGATTGAATAAGATATATATCGAAATATGGTTCAATATATGGTTATATATTGCTTATATATTGAACTGTATATTAGTTCTGTAAGAAAAAGCATTTCTAATATACAATATCATAACTGAACAACTGGCTATTTTTTTTGGTAAATTACCTCTAAATAACAACCTGAATAACAACCGTAATTGAATAAAAACATCTAATTCCTTGGCTTTAAAATAAAGTCAAAATTTATGTAATTCAAGGTTTTGTTAATTTTAAGCTTGTTATTAAGCTCTGAAGGAGTTTAATAAGAAGCATAATAAGTATTAACAAAAAAATTCTTTTTCAAAACTGCTTAATTTTTATTTTATTTTTTAAATATCAATTTAGAACTTAAAAGAAAAAAATAAAACATAATTGAAATAAATTTCACGTGCCGCAAAATTAGACTAAATAAAATAAGAAAGACCCAAACTGAAACAAATTGCCTTTCTGATTCGATTATCGGGAAGGAATCGGGAACGGCCGTTTCGTCCTACAGGAGACTCATCAGCCCGATCTCCGCCTTCCCCGATAAAAGACCCAGAGAGGCAAGATCATATAAGAAGGCCACCGTCACACCTGGCAGTGACCCCCGAAGAACAAGAAATAACAATAATAAATGTTAAGCTAACTTGCACAACTAATAACCTTTTCCTAATGAAAGATAGGACTGCAAGTTATTTATTACTAAGAAACTTAAGTGAAATAAATTTAACGTATTGTTGTGTCTTGTTCTTCGGGGGGGGGGGGGTCACTGCCAGGTGCGACGGGGGCCTTCATGTATAATTTTACCTTTCTGGATCTTTTATCGAGGAAGGCGGAGATCGGGCTGATGAGTCCCCTGTAGGACGAAACGGCCGTTCCCGATTCCTTCCCGATAATCGAATCAGAAAGGCAATTTGTTTAAGTTTGTGTCGACCTTGTTTTTTGTTTTATTTAGAAAAAAGAAAATAATTCAGTAAAGTCAGTAAAAGTTTCTGTTTAACAGAGCAATTGCAATTTCTCAGAGAATGGGAAACATCACGAAATGATTTATTTTTATCAAATAATTCAATTTTTCACTAAATTGAAATTTTACGAACTTAAACAAAACAACAAAATATTTTTGATCATTGAGATTTATTCATTTCTTAAAAGTCAAATCTTACGATTTCTTTGAATTTGCGAGAAAATTGTGAAGATTTTGCCCAGCTGTTATTCAGTCAATATAGGAAGAGAAACACACCGAAGCTCTATATAAAGTTGTTCTATTATTCCTTAACAACCGTTTGAAAGAAAAACAATGTTGACTTTTAATTATTATCCCATATTTAAATTTTTTTAGATTAATTTCCATGGTTCCCTTATTTTGGACGAACAGTATAACGAATCAGTAATTATTCGTTCAAAGCCATTAAGGTAAGAATTGCTTATTGAGGGAAGCAATTAAGGTAAGAGTTGTTTATTGAGGGAAGCAATTAGGCAATTAAAAATATTAACAATTAATGAAATACTTACCTGCTGTACTACATTTTCCTTTCGTTTATACATTTTTTAACCGTGTTTAAGATGAACGAAATCAACAATGTTTAATTACACTAAATAGAAAATGATATATCAGCAATCAATTCAGTATTGTGGCTTTTAGTGAGACGTAAAGAAACTTTGAATATCAGTGGCTTCTGTGACGAAAACAATTTTACATTATGTTTTGAATTTTACAGAATTTATTTTAAGAAACAGGGATTTCAATAAAAATTTCAGAAAGTGTGATTTTTTTTTTTCAGAACTATTTCAGTTCTTTTCGAGCTTCCATCAGCGCTACAAATTTTATTTGCTTCACTTTTGTTAAATTGTAGCCATTGTCTGAATTTTAAAACATTTGTATATATAAATGTAAAAGGTTAGAGATAAAAAGAACACGAAGATATAATTGAAATTGGCAAAGACAGTATATGAAGTTTAGAAAGCTGGCATCACTTGGATTCTGTTCCGAAGAAACTATCGCAGTTGCCAACACAGAGTGATTGTTGCTTCCCTGCACTTTTGTTTGTTTGAATGGGGACGACCCAGCGTCCGACCGACCGTCTTTTCTTTGTTTTCTCAGCAATCCAAAGACAACAGTGGATTAGTCGTTTCCTAGGGGCTATCCGTCATACGCAGGGCCAAGGAGGGACGGATTGTTTCTTGGGCTCGTTACGAGAGGGCGCTAGTTGTGTCTAGGGACGGCAGGGGGTGAGAGTCTAAATGGGAATAGGGGGTGTGATCTGTCGCCGGCGAAGCAGCGGCGATAACAGAAACCACTTGACTGATGCTCTTAATTAACCAACTTCAGTAAGACTTTCTCGTCCGAAACAAAACGTTAATTGCCTGCGTTGGCCTTCCCCTCCCCTTCCCGTAAACCTGACTCCCTCTACTTGTTGTCGCAGGTCTCTCTCTAGTATTGATCGGTCAGTTCGGATGCTGTAATTTCGGTCGGGATGATGTACAAAGGTGCAGAGTTGCCACAAATGCATCACGAAACCGATGGGAGGTGTTGTTGCTTTCCCCAACCTCCTGGCCTTCGCGAAACACCCCCCTCCTTTCCCAGCATCTTTCCACCCACGGAATCAATGCACGAGGCCCGCGCCGCCGTGGCAGACTTTTCTCGCGCATGCGCCCCTTCATTGACACTCTCCATAAGAGGGTAAGTCATCGGGGCCAGGCAATCAAATCAGTGTCGATAGTGAGCTAGGCCGCTGCTTCGGAACATTCCCATTAACCCCAACTCAAAACTTCCCCTCGTGCGCGGCTTCTCTACCAGACCCACAGTCGCAGAGAGTAAATCGGCGGATGTAAAATCTCTTATGCTTGGATTTTCACTATGCCGGATACGGAGACGAACAATGCTTCTTCTACATCTCTGTGCCTTAGTGCCACTTCTTGTGTCAGGTGAGTGCGGTTTGTGCCCCCTCCCTACCCCTTTATTCCCATCCCTCCTCCCATGTCAGCCCGTGACAGTGTCATCACCGCCGACCGGAGTCGATGCAAGGCGGGCGTGCGTCTCGTCTCTCCGGAGCATCGTCGCTTTTCCCGCGGTGTGATGCGAGGACCGCCGATAGCCGGAACCCAAAACAGGAAAAACACGGTAGTTACAGGAGTGGTTCGCCGTGAAACGGTAAGAGACAATTGCCCAAGACAGTGGCAATTTTGTTTAGAAGTCGTGGCTGTCTCTTGGGTCCACTAAATACCGCTGAGTTCGTTTGCCCGTCTACGGTACCGCGGGAGAGATCCGTCCAACTTCGGACATCACAGCAGGACAGCGCACGCAACAAGAAGAATTGTCCTTGTCGAAAAGCAAACAGCCACCACGGCAAACAAATCGAAAATAAAATAAAAAACTTCCTTTGCTTCAACTTCCTGATTTTTCAGATGAAAGTTACATAAATTTGCACAAAGTTTCAGGGATTTTTACAACGTATTTGGCTTTGATGATATATGAATTTTAGACTAAAATAATATGTAATATCTTGTATTTTTTTAAACAACTCCAAAATTTCAGTTTTTAAAATGAGTTCTTACATTTGTTCATTTTTTGATGTTTTTAATTTATCTGAAAAAAAGTTTTTTAAAACTTGATGAAAAAAAAATCGAATGAATTTCCAGATTTCAAATTTAGTTGGATTTTTAAATAATCCTTATTATTCAAAAGTTGAAACTAAAACAAAATGATATCTGAATTCAAAATGAATAGATGAATAGATAAATATTAAAATAAAATAAAAAATAATAATATCCAAACGAAATTTGTTTGTTAAGTGTATTACGTTTCTATAAGAATCAAGAAAGATAAATTATTTTTCAATAAAAAATTAATAAAGATTTTAGATTTCATCGAACTTTTAAAAAATTTTTTTAGTTTTCCAAAAAAAATTGGTATTTTATTACAGTGCTTCCGATTTTTACAAAAAAAAGTATCAAAAAACAGTAATAGAATAAATACTCCATTTATTATAAGAGAACAAAGTAAGATTTAATTCACTTAACTATATTAATGTGTTTTACAATTTATTTAAAAAAATAATACAATTAATGAAAAAAAGAAAAAAAAAAAAAAGTCCAAAAATTTCACTTTTTTTTTGCTAAAAATGTAAAGTTTGGCCATCAGAAACACATTACTTAACGTAAATGATAATATTATGGTTATGATATTTTATTTTCTAATGTTTGTTGAAATATTTACAAAATGAAGTTACGTTCATCTTATTGTTGTTGTTGTTTTTCTTGTATCCTTAAATTAAATTAAAATTGACCTTTTTTTTTTAATATTCATTGTTTTTTTATGTGTGAAAAAAAAAAAAAAAAACTTTAGATTTTCCAGGCATTTGTATATTTTTAACTTAACATTTTATTTTTTGAAGTAATTTCAAAAATGGGAAGCAACGATAAAAATCTTATCTTCTTATGAAGGAGAAGCAAAATAACGATGTATTCATTTTGATATTAACTTTTTTTTATATTTAACTCAATTTTTTTTTTTACTTCGTTTTATATTTGTGATTTTTGTTTCTTTGGAAGAAAAACCAAATAACT
Source organism: Thereuonema tuberculata (assembly GCA_023159025.1). Taxonomy (NCBI): domain Eukaryota; kingdom Metazoa; phylum Arthropoda; class Chilopoda; order Scutigeromorpha; family Scutigeridae; genus Thereuonema; species Thereuonema tuberculata. The sequence continues at coordinate 120,384,353 of JAFIDM010012231.1, read as the reverse complement.
TCTCAATATAAGCCCAAGTATTTTTATATTTAATCAGGATTTTTTGTTTGTTTTTTTAATAAGATTCATTTTATAATTTTTTGTCTTCTTTTATGTTGTTATTGACCATGACCTACAGAGCATCAATGAATATCTGTTGATTAAATGACAATAAAAGATCCTAAAATATCATTTGAATCTTGTTTCAATTAGACGCAGATCATCATCATCACCATCATTTGCATAAACTTGTTCATTGCTAATTCATTGTTTTCATTTATTAAAATGAGAATGTAAACAAGATAGATTGATTAAAACGATGATGACTGTTGTAATGTTGGAAACAAAATTTAGATGTTATCAATATTATCATCATTAATCAGTTGAAATGGTAAATTACCATTTAGGCTAAATTGAGAAACCCACAATGTAGCCGAAATTTAAAAAAAAGAAGCAAACACTGAAATAATTTTCCGTCATTTATCATTTCAACAAATGTTAGGCTAATAGTAACTTTAATAACTCTTGTTATTAGGTACCGATTTAATTTATTTTTATTTAAACAATTTGAAAAGATTGAAAAGAAATTGAAGCTTCTTTGAGAGATTTGACCGTCTTGATTCATCTGGTTAATTAACTGTAGAGATTTATTGAACAAGTTTTAATATTGCAGAATAGTAATTTTCAAGAACTTTTGTTGCTTTTTTTTTTTAGTAGGCTATGTGATTTTTTTTTGTCTTTATTTTTAGCTTTTGCGCAATTTCATGATTGATTTTTTTTTTTTTTACTTTTGCATACTTTTGTTTCCGATGAGAAGTAAATTTGAAACCGTCGTTGTAACAAGACGCTGTCCTAAGATCGTTTCTCTTTGTCCTTTTTACTTGTCGTCGAGCAACAGTTTCGCCTTGCTCGAAATCAGGCGCTCCGTATGCCGTCGAAGATCCACCGACTGCCGCTTGCATCTTTTAATGCGACCGGCGATAACGATCGGCCGCAATCGATAAGCATACACAGCGGCCCATTACTCGAAAACGGCTGCATTGATTAACTCTTGGGTTTTTTTTTTTCTTTCAAAAGCGCGATGAGGATGAGAGGAAGGGGTGGGGAATAAGAAAAACATCTACCCTCCTCCTGAAAAAAAATAGCAACAATAGTTTGTTTTGACCCCGGGACTTAAACATTACCATATATCAGAATAAGAGAAGAGGAAATCCTGCATCAGCAGCAAAATAAATTATCCTTCGGCTTTGCAAGTCTTAAGTCGCCTAAGTTATGGGTTGTCCTCGGGCTCTTCGCTGGGAAAACGGCTTCCACAATTCCGCTTACTTCGGCGAGGGTTTTTATTCCAATAGACAAACAGACAAACGTCAAATCATTCATCAAAAGACAACAGAAACAGCAAATTAAAATCCAATATCAACAAGCAATGCTTCTGCAGTTAAGAATGTTTTTTAATACTTTTTTTTCTGAATAAACTAAGAACTCACATTAAATTTACACTCAAATTAAATTGGTTGCCTTTACTAGAGTGCAATTGCTTACATGTAAACACATAAAACATTTTTTTTATATATTTCTAAAAAATTAATCGCTTTTAATTAGCATAGTAAAAATAATATTCTGCTTTCACTATTTAAAAAAAAAAAAAAAAAAAAGATTTTTTTAAATTTTTCCAAGTATTTCACTGATTTTTTTTCCGTTTAATTTTTTCTTTTTTTTTTTAAGAATCTTGCGTCATTGATTGCTCCTATAATACCTAGAAATTTGTATTAATTAAGAAATTAATTAATATGTTTTTATTTTCATCAACTGTCATCTAAAAAAAATATTAAAAATTGACTTTAAAATAATTTTATTTAACTTACTTTTCTCAATTTAACACCAGTAATAGCCTAGATGAATTAGATGTAGGAAATTTCTACAAAGTATATTGTTTACTACATGTAATGATGAAAATTCATGATGTTAGCTTTCAAGTAATAAACAGCTCAAAATAATAAATATTATATGGAAATAAGAAGAGCACAGGTCATATTCACATTATTCACATCTTCTGATCTTGTTAAATAATACTGTGAAATTGATGGGAAAAAATACATCTAATATCAATTTTTTCCTTTATTTGTGTCTAATATATTATTAAACTGTAAAAAAAATTTCAAGTTTTTATAAAAGTTCTTTAAAAAATTACAAATTCAATTTTTACGTGTTAATACGGTTTCTGATAAAAAGTTCTTTGTATAACATTTTTAAAATATTATAAACTAAAAATTATAAGAAATTTATTGAGTTTATATAATACAGGTAGAAACTAATAAAAATCTTTAAAACTAAATGTTATATGTTAGAAAAAAAGATTAAGTAATGACTTTTTATTAGACTGCTTTATTTTAAAAAAAGAAGAGCTATTGAAAACGTGAGTGTGCATCTGTAACGGCGTAAATATTCGGTTTCATCGGAGTACATTGCGTTCTGCAGTTGCATGTGTAGATGTGGTAATAAAACAGCTTATTCACCTTCAAACCATAAAGATGATTTATTATCTTTTAGATTAGTTTACTTTCCTTGACTTATAAAGTATAATCATATTGGATAGAATGTGATACAAGTATACCCATTATTGTTATTTTGAGGAAAACTGACTTTCAGAGTCTTACTTGTTATTGAAAAACTTTTTCTTTTCGGTTAAATTCTTTAGTTTTTATAGATATAAAATAAGCAAATTGGGTCAAGCTTGAATCTTGGTAGCACTGGGTGGCACTGACTTCTTTGAAACTTTTTTTTTTCACCATCGTCTACTTTAGAAGTCCATCATGTTTTCAACTTCAAACAAAAATATATACAAATTCTTGTTCATTGAAGTTCATTTAGTCCCAGTTCTTAAAATCAAATTAGAGCTACAGTATAAACATACAGTCAGACAAAAACTACTAATAATATATAAAAAATAAATGAATCTAACATACCAATTATTGTTGCGTTTGAAATTTTTCTTGTATACTTGTTCAGTTTTAAGAATTTTTTATAGTTCTTTTAGATCTTGTATCTCGATCCTTTAGTGCTTTACTAACTTCTTATTAAAAAAAAATAGGTAAAAGCATTTAAACAGATTTTTTTATGATTTGTTTTTTGTTAGATACGTTTTACAAAATACTCTTACAAATACGATCTTTCACTTACTTTCGTCTTCATTATTACAGTGATCTAAAAGAAGGAAAGCTTATATTATCGCATTGTTAATCATTAAATAATAATCTCAAGGTATTTTGATAGGACTGTAGGTTTAGATTGGAGGTAGTCATTCGATGTAACTCAGCATTTTCGTTGTCAATGTATTTATTGAATTCAAAGATTTTTCCCAATTTAAAAAGCATGACTCTCCAAGAAAAATGATAGATTTTAAAGATAGAAAGTTATTTGAAAGTATACCATGCGGAAAGCAAAGAAATATTGTGGATGATTTAAATAAAACTTGAGAGTTTTAATTTAATAAATTATTCTTTTGATAAAAGCAGATCCTCTATTATTGTTATCGTACAGTTAGCGACGATAGATGAAGGATATTTTCTGATATCAGTTATAGAATTATTGTTAATGCTTTTGATTTGAATGTAAAACATAAAGTCGCGATCTACTTTAAATAATAAAATGACGTTAAAAAAAAGTCTACTAGATCGAGATATTAGATTCTAGCTTATTAGACAGAGATAATGTAAATGTAAGCTTTTATTTACACTAGTAAGTGATATTCTGAGGGATTGAATAGCCAGCATTGGCTGCAGAAGATCCTTATTTACAAAAAAGAAAGAAAGAAGCAAGCAATCTTTGAGTGGATAAATTATCGTTCATACGTCATTTATATACGTCGTTCATCGTTGTTCAGTTAATTCAGTTTCTATTTAGACTTTAGAGCAAGTAATAACTGTACTATAACAATTTGTATCATATCAGCATTACATGAGACAAGAATGAGTACATAAATATTACGGAATAACCTTATTACAACATAAAGAATTAAATTATTATGTATTTACAGTAATCCTAAATTATGTACTCTAAGGATTTTCCGGGCGTTAAGTTATTTTACCTATAACTTCGGACAATTTCATTAATGAAAAAGGCAACCAGCTTATTCTAACAATTAGTTTCGCTTTGCTTTTATTGAAACCATTGAGAATTGATCTAAAATCCACCCATCATTCAGTTTTATAATAGCATTTTCAAGTAAGTCTCTGTACTCTTCAATAATTGATAAAATGCTGTTGCCTTTAAAAACGACTTATGTTGTGGAATACAATCAAGAAGTGTATATATCGTAGTGCATTAAATAATTCAAAATTTCATATAGGATTTTCCACGCCACACTGATAAATTTACATAAAAGAATTAGACGTAAATATAAAGTAAAAAAATCTTTCGTATAGTTGAAGAAACGTATCAAAGAAGCTTAGTACTGGATCTCATAAGTCAAACAAGTTTCCTTTCTGGTGTTTTCCATAAAAAAAAAAATTCCAGATAAATTTAGGTGAATAACAAAGGCAAGCGAATTGACAAAGATCTAAATAACAAGAATCTATAGCATTGTGGTGAAAAAAGAATCACTTGATTGTTCTTTGCTGAGATTTTTCTTCCGAATCATAAAGACCCAATGCGAATCTTTTTCAATTATTCCTGAAATGTTTCGGGTGGAATAATCACCGCTTCCATCTCCCTTCCATCATTTTCCGAGATGATTTCTTTGTAGTGCTTGTTCTTCTTGTGATAAATTCATTCCTGTGCCCTAAATTGAAATAAAGCCCGTGACGTATTGCCGAAAGAGGGAAAACAAAGGAAGAGACGCCGGTGAAAAATCGTGGATGATTTCCAAGAAACAATAGGCGACAAGTGTAATTCATTTGTACCGAAATGCACATTTATAATTTGGAACGTTATTGAAAAGAGGTCCTCGAAGATAATTTCACATATTTTTCAGCTTTGTGAACTTTGAGGAAATCTTTATGAGCGAAAAACTAATTATGAAGGATTTTGATTAAACTATTGTGATGATGAATTTCAGTCATGGATGTTTACAAATAACAGGTAATTTTCAGATGCGCCATCGATCAATGAAAGAAAACTATAACAAAAAATTATTGAATACATTATCCCTAATAATGGCTAAAGACTGATAAAAACCATTAAACAATTTTTGAAGATATAGATTAGATATAGATAATAGTTTTGCCCTCAAAATGAAAGTTGGCCGGCGGAAGTTTGAACTGCGCAGCCCTTCCGGTAGCTGATCAATTATGTTTTCTTGTCATAATGGACGACGTAGTCTGTTTTCACTGAGAAAGACATGTTGATAACGCCAAATTAAAACTTATCTCGACTATTTAGCGTTATTTCAATACCAGTTGCTAACAATAAGTATTTATATAAATAAATAAATATATATTATTTATAAATACAATGCTCTTTTGCAAAGTAACAAGCGATTAGCACAATTGCGGCGTCCTGTCATAAAATCAGACGGAAGTGTCTGACCAGACTAATCGATGATACATGCGCAGATCTCACAAAAACAGGGCGGCCATCTCTCATTTGGAGGACAGTAGTGCTAAAATACATCCGAGTTTTACACGTTGCGGAAATTATCAGGTTTATAAATGGTTCATAAATGTACATTGTAAAAATTATCAGGTTCAAGACGGCCATGAGGCATTTCCTTATTATTAATATTTATTAATGTGTATTAACATTTATTAATTCTTATTAATATTTATCAATAAAGAAATGTGCCTCATGGCCGCTTTGACAGACTATAAATCATATCTTCAAAAACAAAAGCTAGGTTTTAGAAAATTTATTAACTGCCTCCATATGACAACTTAGATAAGCATTTAATATTTAAGCTGAATAGTGTAAAATCAGAATTAATCTAACTCATTTTGAAACCTGTCAATCCTCCGTCGTTCTATTCCTCCACTGTTGTCGATCTTAAGTCAGTCGATTGTCAGTTAGTGCTACGTAGATCATAACTATATTAATCAGTTGTCCTTTTATCAAACGCTTAAATTGAATCAAAAAAAATCCGAAGGTAGCATCATTAAATTATAATGTTGAGGAGGTAATAAGTGGAAAATACTTTTTAACTCGAATCGATAAAACGAGACTACGAATTATTTTTTTGTTTCTGTTTTCTGAAATTTTTTGAACATTTGCTTAATTCCAAGAACAAATAAACATTTAAAAAAAAAAAAGCAAAACAAAAAACTTTATTTTAAATCTGTTTTTTCTCGAAGTTGATCTGTTGTTGGAATAGAAAACAGTAAATTAATCTTCAGAAACCTTAACAATTAAAATATGAAAATGTATTAAGTCATAAAAAAGTAAATTTGTATTATTAAAGTTATTTCATTCAAATAATCTTTTACAAATTACTGGCAATTGCGCTTATCAATTTACATAGGAAGGGAGAGATCTAATGAAAAATTCTGATAAATCCCGTCCCTACTAACAAATATTAAGGAAGACTGCTTTTTAATATAAGTTGTTCCGTGCATCCCTTTATATATGTTTAGAAATTTATTTACGTGTGTCTGCTAGAAAACGTTTCTCGAAAAACAATGTCACTAATTAGCAATTTTCTTTCAGAATAATTCTGAAAATAGATAAATTAACAATTGCTTTTTTTTTGTTTCTTTTTTAAGGGAAAGTTACCTTAATTCGTGTCAACAATAAAATATATGTAATTCGATGTATATTTCTAAAGACTATCATATAAGATAGATGCTTAGAGTGTCCTACGGCAACAGAAATAGCAGCGAAAACGAAGCTTACCTGAATATCTACTGGAATAGGTAACAACGGCTTCATTTAAAAAATTAATCTTTCATTCTTAACTGAATTACACTGGCAAAACCTTCAGTATTCAGTCTAATATCTAGTTGTGGACCTTGATCTGTTTTTCAAATTTTATTCATGTTTTCATTGATTACGAGTTAATCTTACTTCTTCAAAGGCTCTCGAGATTTAACTTAGATATGAAATTTTATCTTTAGAACTATTGAGGCATGTTAAATAGTATTTTGAAGCTTTATTGTAATTTGATAAGTTTTCAGTGTTAACAACAGAACCTTTAAAAAAAACCCGGAAAATATCCAAATGAAAAATGAGAATGCTGTAACATAGACCCTCATAACGATAACAATTGGCAATTGCTTCAAGCATTCTATATCATCAGTAAATATAGAAAAATATTAATTACACTACTAAAAAAAAAAGCATACAGCCAATGTTGAATCAAATCAGCATATTTGTGACTTCACACATCAGTGAGGATTTTCCCTTGGGCACTGCATAGCAATTTCGAATTTTCCAAAGTTACATTCAGTGTTTGCACAATTGGAAAAGAGAATAAGTTAAAATAAAAAGGCAACAGAAATGAAAAACAAAAATAAAACAAAATATCTTCTTGGTTACAGTGAATGGAGCATTCGTCTATCCGAAAAAAAAGTGATCTGTTTTTAAACTTACTTCTCTGTAGTTACTTCTTCTTCACTATTTATTCCCTTCCTTTTTTAATATTGGCCAGTAAATTTTACGCTAAAGGAGATGTGCGACAAACTAGTAGCTTCCCTTTGAGTCGAGATCAAAATAGGCTACAACACCACAGATCATTGTAAACCTAATGGCGAATTATGAGTTGCCTATAATCCGTTGGAAAAATGTGTATATATTGAATTATAAAGTTGAAAGTTTTAAAGTTATCTGTGGTTATTTTCAGGAACTGAAATTGCGTTATTAGATTGGGTTTTTCAACTGATTTTTAGTTTTATATTTCCAAGTAAATTATTATTATAGTAGTTGAAATAATTTTTTGTAATGTTTACACAACTTGTTAAAGAGGAGATAAGATTTTGAATTTTTGTAAAGCCTAAGTTCCCAATTACTCGTATTTTAAAAGTTGATATTTAATTTTGTAAAACTTTGAATAGATAGAATATTATGTCTTTGCTTCGTTATTTTGAACTAAACTTTTAGCTAGAATTTGCTACTAATTGTAAGAATTCTCCTGACAATGTAATAAATTTAAATTTAATTACATTCTCATTTGGTGTCCAAATTACAGCTTCTCATTTGTCAAGGTTTACATGGTCAACAATTAAACATTTAAACCTTTAATATTTAACTATTTTAAAATTTAACTAGTAATTTTCATTTTTAGAAAAGTTAGTTGGAAACTTTTTTTCTTTTTTGAATTTACTGTATTTGAAATCTATTTGTTCAAGATTTCAAAGAGATGAAATTAAGTATTTCTTAAAGTCATTTCTTAAAGTGAATTGATGTATAACTAGCATTAAAAAAAAATACATACTCAGTACGCATCTTTTATCAAAGAATTAAGAGTGTTGTATTACACTGAAGGTAGACAATTGCAAAATAAGATGGAAGATAGTTGAATGTTTAATACATACTAATGTTCAGCACAAGCTGTTGTCACAGTTCTTTTTTTTTTAAAGCATCAGGAATGTTGCCTGCCTAATTACGGATTCGTCCTGGGCTACCTAGTGACAAGTTTAATTAAAACTGGTTCGAAACCTCGTCATTCAATTCAGAGCAATGAAGTTTAGGAAACATTACTATTTCTGGCACAAAGAGACGTTTTGAAGCTATTAATTTTATTCTGTTTACTAGATGATCATTTAAAGAACCTGGATTTCTCACTGAATTTAAAGAGTACTTCCGCTTTCCTGCTTCGTTTCTTCCCATTTCTCCCTTTTTCTTCTTCTTCTTCCGCCTCCTCCTCTTCTTCGATGCTGACATTCTTCTTCACATTCTTTTTTTTTTTTTTGTCTGTGACTTCTCTTTCTATAGTTTAAGGAGTTTCATTTTAATTACTTTCTTCAGATAGGAATCTGACTAATTACCAGGAGGCGTGTGGCAAGGGAAATAAGTCTTGCACTAATCAATAGCGATCTCCTCGCCACCTTTAGTGCTGCAACGTTTATGATGTTTGTCGGCCCTGCGCGGGTCTTATCCGATGCTCTCTGGCCCCGTGGATCGAGCGGTCGCCCAACCGTTCATCATCCGGCAAATAATTGCCCGGTTGCCGGCCATTGTTCTCGGCGACTCAACACACATCGCTGCCGCGATTATAAATGGCCATTGACTCTGCATTTCGATTCACATGTTATGTACCATTGTACCAATCGAGAATATTTTATCACACTAAACGAATCGCAGGAAGACAAAAAGCTCTACAAATGAGTGAATGCAGAAAGTAGTCGAAATCATAGAAATCACTTGTTTTTGCGGAAAACACACTTCTAGAATTTTTCATTAAGAGAAATGATTTTCAAGATCACTCGACGTTGTTCAATTTAAAATTCCTTTAATTTAACTAACTTTAATTGTTTTCTAAGCATTTCAATTATATTCTTAATTCTTTCCTGATCAGATCACATTGTTCCATTATACCATTTTGTACATTTGTATCTGAAATCTTCTGATGAAAATCTGCAAAGACTCGGTTTTTGGATAGGGACTGAAATATACGTTCTCAAGAAGATAAATCATAGGCTACATGTATTTATAAGTACAGTTTGAATAAATAACAGTAATTAAGTATCTTTTTTAATCTGTCAATCAACGTCAAAGACATAGTATGGTAGAAAGAGAGTTTTTTCATTTCAAACAATTGTTTCTATCTGAATTCAATTCTTTTGAAATTAGTGAACTTATTTGAGATTACTAAGATTCGTACAATTTGCCTAAAGTCCTGAATTTGATAAGTGATAATCAATTATTTTAAACGATTCCCATTTCAAAAATTTTTAAATCGGAGAATTGTTTTAGGCATTTAGTTTTCTTATAAATCTTAATTTTTTGATTTCCACTAATAAAGCATGAAATATACACATTTCAATATCGACCAATAATAATTTATTCTTGCACATTGAATAACACTATCGTAATCATTACTCCTACAATAATAAACGACGGATTTTAGAATTTATTTTCCGAAAATGCTAGATGGACAGAGCTACTAATTCAAATGGGTAGGTGTAGGCGTATAACAGCCTCTTTTGACCCTTTCTTCCACCTAGTTTCTGTGTCTAATTTCGCTTCTCTTTGAATATGCGGTGAGCTATTATGAGAACAAGTAACAGAAAATGTTAATTAATTTTGGAATTTAGGGCGGGAAAATTTCCTTCAAACTGCCTCAGAGTGTGAAATAATTTCAGAATGTAGGTATGTGCGAAAGTTCCAGTTATTCCTGAGAGAATTGTAATTTTCTAAATGAATCGCTTTTATGTGGTTTCTCATTCAATAATGTCCAAACAAAGAGGAAAATCCTAAAAAGCTAAAAAACAAAAACCAACCAATCGAGTTTAAACAAATGATATATAATAATCAAAAAATTTTTAGAAAGAAATAAGACAAATTCTAAAAAAAACCCAGGGAAAATGAAGATTTGAATTAAGTAAAGTTAAATTTAATTTTTACTGTAGTTCGATGTAAAAAAAACACAAAGAAAACTTGGTTATTTAGGCCTATAAAGAAAAAAATCATCGCATGTAAGATTTGTAAAAGATTCTCTCAGACAAAAAAATGAGATTTAAAATCCGTCAAGGAAACATAAATATGATTTTTATTCTTACAATCGTTAGTTTACAATTCAGGACATATCCTGTTATTTTATTTAAATAAGTTTAAAAATGAAGTGAATTATAAATAAATAAATTCAGTAATTACAAATGAATTTCAGTGGATAAATTTTGAACAAAATTCAATAAAATTGTAGACTTCTAAATAAACTTTGGAAGGAAAGTTGCTCAAAGGTTATTTAGAGGTTAAGTGTTTCAATGACGTGGATTTAGTGTAATAGCATCTTAGATTTTTATTCTATATGTTGAATTAAGTCAACATGAATCAATTAATAGACAATGCAATATCTGTTTTAGACTAAGAATCTAAACTTTCTTGATTTAGATTAACCCTTATTGATGGATTCAAGTATGACAGATTTCCTGCTAGTATTCGGAAATTGGTCAACTAGAATTTTCTTAAGTATTATTAATTCAACTGAAATAACAATGAATTAAAATAAAATTGTGAAATAAGATAGAGAATAGTGCCTCTAATCCTGTTGGCCTTACTAAACAACGTTCAAATTTGCTTAGAATATGTGACAGACTTTGATGTTGCAGGCTATACAGTACTGTCTTTCTGTGGTGGCTAGGACATTGTTCCTTAGCTGTATAGGAACAATGGTATCATGTATTATGTACAACTTGAAGTAATCAATAAATTATCTTAAAGCATGTTTATCCCAAAATTAAGTATAATTCAAATTTTGTGCCGCTTCGTTTTTTTTTTTTTTTTGCTGAATGCTATATTTCATATCTATATAATCGATTCTCTATTTGTAAAGTACGCTGTTTCACTAAGAATGAATTAAAATTGTAAAAAATTATATAATAGTATTCTTAAAATTTAATTGGAAGACAGGGCGAGCGTTCTTTATTGGAACTTATGTAAAAACTTTCTTCCTGACGACTGAGGTTTGCAGATTTTCAACTCAATGTGGAAAATTCTCATAAAATTGTTTTCTTCTTATTAATGAGTTAATAAAATAATAGTACTTACTACTAAATCTTCCAAATAATGATTGTTTATACCTCTCGTCGTTATTGGTTGTGAATTATAAGTAATAATAATAATAATAATAATAATATATATGCTGTTCCAAGCAGCGCTGTTTTCTGTAGTTCTGACGTTGTTATTTCAGATAACTGAAAATGGTTCAAAGACTTGGTAAAATTTTTTGACCTTGTTCCAAGTGCCCCAATGATGATGGGGATCACTGTCGTGTGTTTCATCCAAAGCCGTGTTGTTTCAATTGCCAAATCTCTGTACTTTATAATTTATAATAATAAAAATAATAATAATAATAATAATGATAATTTTTGTTATTATTATAAAGCAACTTTCAATTCGAAAAATGTGGACATACAAAATAACATTACATTTATTTTAAATAAGTGAATTAATATACATCAAAGAAAATTTATATATTGTTACATATACATTTAAATTGAAAGTAGTTTTTGAGAGAAAATTAGGGACAAAAACGCAGAAATAGAATTGCATAAAACTGAGTTACATATGAAACTAATTTTACTTTAGCTTCAAACTATATAGGTCTATATTTTTGAGCTCAAAAGCTCTCTATTTTGTAGTGTTTAAAAATTTAGTTAACTTAATTTTTTAATAACTAAGTTTTCTTTTCAGCAAACAGATATTTGACTATATTTTATTAGCTGATATTGGTAGATAGGAAAGACATATTGTGTGGTTTGGAATCTCAATGAGTGTAAATCCAATTGCCGTAAACTATAAGCTTCAATAGAACATAATTAACGAGCGCTGTTATGGCAGCAATTAAATAACATTCCACGGAATATCTCATTGTTGGAAATTAATACAATTTCATTTCATGTTAATCCGGGAAGAGAAAAATTGTAATAAATTCCGATCCCAATAGAAATATGTCCTCAGAGTTAGCAAGAGTATCTGAATATTATTAGGATATATCCCAATAAAGGATATAAAAATCAAATGAAAATAAATAGATTTTAATAATCAAATGGAATTCAAATAATACGATTGAAATTTGTTCAGAAGGCAATATTCTGAAGTTTAGACAATAACCTTTTCCCTCTAAACATCCTTTAAAGTTGACGTATAGAAGTTTGAGACATTGATATAAAGTAGATAATGGTTGTTCTGTAATACTAATGTAATATTTCAATCTTAAAGTAATTAGATGAGCGAAGCGTGTCTCTTCATGCCCACTCGATTACATTTTGTGATTCGTTTTATTCAAAATCTACAGTAGCTAGAAATATGAAATTTTTCATGCCCACGTAGAAGTGCGCAATAATATTTTCAACACTTAAAACTGTAAATTTTATAAGAATTATTTGTTTTTAAATACTTAGAAAAACCCGTACGTAAGGCCATAACAAAAGCGCCATTACTTCTGAACCAAAACAAAGATGTAAAGAAAGTGTCAGTAGTTCTTAAACCGAAACAAAAATTTGCAATTTCTAATAATTCTGTAGCGTCCGTAGCATTAGTCACCTTCAATCTTTATTACATAAATATTATATGTATACATATTTACTACAGAAATTTTTTGGAAATGATTTTAACAGTGCGCGAGTTTACAGTGCCCGGCCTCTTGTTAGTACTAGCTTTCAAATTTAAGGTAAATATTATTCAAAATTGTCAGGAAATTAAAAAGAAATTCTAAAATCTAGGATTTTTTTTCATAGAATTTTGATAAAGTAACTTTTTTTTTAAAAATTAAGAATTTGGGTTACATCTAATGATGGCAAAAATTGATGTGTTCTTATTTCATTTTCTAATCACTGTAATTCTCTTGAGTTTTTGAACTCACGAAGTTTGTATTTCAATCATTCTGAGAAACTTACCTCGACTGTCGATCTCAAGAGAATACTTTTCAAATTGCTCATTAAAATTTAAGCATCCACGAAGAAATTATTTATTTACGAATCATTCCGATATTACAGAATAAAGAAACTTCTTTATGTTATTTCACTTGATTTTTTTTTTAATTGTTCAGTAGAAATACTATAACCATCCTTAGAATAAAACACACTTTTATTCATTTTATCATTTTCAAAAACGTTTAATTTTCCCTTCGAAAAACATTCTGACGGATTATGTCGTTGGTAAATTTTCTTTTTTATTTGTTGATTACATAAAAAACATGTTTTAAAATTACTGTCGTAAACATATCATACTTAATAGTATAGTACAGTATAATCCGTCAGATTACAAAGTGCAGCACAAAACGAGAAATATGAAGATAAGAAAAAGTTGAGACAAGCATATAAAAAATTTAATAGTAATTTAATAGTAAAATATATCTTATAATGAATGATTCGAGAACTTTCAGGAAAGATAATCTATATTACTAAAAGCTTTTATTTCTTTGTCTGTCTGTTTTTCTGTCCGGCGCAATTTCCTTGGAAAATAGAAAATTTTTTTACAATGAAACGTCCGCGACGGGAATCGAACCTGTAACCTTTTGATTCAAAGTCATAACGTCTTATCCACTAGGTCACGGGGACTACAACTTTATTTATATTGTTTCCTGACTTATGTTTCCTTCCCCTTCCCCCATCAATAATGAATGTATTCAACCTTTTTTTTTTTTAATATCAAGTTTGTTTATTTATTTCCGATCCGTCAATTTATTTGTAATTCGAAAATGACAATTAGAACTATTATTGCCGAAACGTTGCAATATTTTAAATATAATATTCTTACTTAACCAAATACTATGTGATATAGAAAAATAAGCGCATGTACACGGGGGGTTGGCCTAGTTCTTATTTAGAATCATGCATCGATTCTTTCAAAACACTTCTTTCCATCTGATGTCCTTCTATTACATTTATTTTTGAAATTTTTTGGAGATTGCTTATTCCCATTTATTTTAAGGCGATAATAATTTGATATCAAAAATCAAATTTACGTTGGATTGAGGATTTGATGAGTGTCCTGGCCCCCCAAACCGACAGATCTAAGAAGCAGTGCCTACTTAATGATAGAGCTTTTACAACATCGATAAATACAGTTATTTTAGAATACGAGCATTACACATAAGGATATAATGCTTAAGTACTGTGATATCGTGCGCTTCCTATCGGATACCAAATATTATTTTTTAACACTTTATTTTTATAAAGGAAATGGACCATTATTGAGAAGAAGATGAAATGAGATGGTCCTGTAACTTTCTTATTACAGTATTGGATCAATTTGATGGCTTATTTTTCGCAAATTATATGAAATATAATCCATCAAATTCATCACTTAAATCCATTAACTAACAATCAGCATGTATTCGAAAGTTATATTTTAATGTTCGGTTAGAAGCTGGTATATTAGAAATAATAGAGAGTTATGAATAATCAGAAAACGATGGATTCTTGGGAAATCAAACCCAGAGCATAAAAAAATATGGATTCAAATAACGTTTTGCATTTATATTGCATTACAAATGATCTTTGATTGTGAAGCAGAACTACGACAGATTCAAATTATTCTCGATGGCAACAGTGACAATATTGAAGAGAATATAAGATTTAAACGTGATTCAAAAAGCCGGAAAATTTAACTTTCAATCAATAAAAAAATGAATATGAAATAAAATGTGAATGATCGAAAAAATTTCGAAGCTTTATTGTTTATTCAAATGTTGCAAGTTAAGATTTAGTGTGTAACCAGTTTTTTAATTTTTCTTTTCTTCCATTTTTATTATTTTTATATTATGATGGATTATGTACTGCATTACATATGTGTTACTTTCCATCTCTCTATAATAGCATGCGTTATAGCACCTGTATATGTGAAAAATTATTTTTAGAGAAGGAGCTATTATCATGAAAACAAAATAGTAAGTGAATATTTTGCAGTCGAAATCATTAAAACCTGATTATTATTAATATCCAAAAAATTTACTGTTTAAATAAATTATGTAATTTTAATGTAAGTTCTGTCACTGCATTTACTGTCTTTTGAAAGTTTTTAGCTTTTGAAAGCTAAAAACACCTATATTAATCTAGTCTTCTAAATCTTCAATAAAA
>JAFIDM010012231.1:120351319-120368306 GCA_023159025.1 Thereuonema tuberculata | reverse complement strand
GAAATACATACCTGAAATTATGCCGTGTATTTTTGAAACACCCTGTATATTTCTTATGATTTGAATTTGATTAATGTTAATTAATGATGAAACCGTTCAGATACAGCTTTTGTTCAAGACGACGACCTCTAGTGAGTCTGATATGTTCGAAACTCGGGCTCCGGCATGGATATTCCTTTTTTTTCCTGTGTAGTCTGCTTCTTATCTTTCTCTCCTTCCGCCGACTATGGCATAGTATTTAGGATGGGTCCACATCCAGGAAGGACATTCGGCCATAAAAAATTAATCCAAAATGAAAAATGATCTCGGAGCTTGATCGAGCAACAGACCCAGCGGATGAACTGCTGAAATGCAAGCACAATGGTTCGTAGATGAAATTCTAAATTTCTTTTGATTTGAGGCTTTGGTGCAAAAACCACGCTTATTTCTTGTAGCTATATAAAATTAGTTTTCATTCGAAACGGAATTGTAATGTATATGATTTTTGTTAATTAATGATGTTATTAGATAAGTTTCTTTCTTTGTAACTGAATCAGGATATTTAGTGACTTTAAATAATTATATCATCTTAATATCAGGAATTTATCCAAGAGACATTAAGTAAGTAATTTTTTTAAGTCTTATCTAAAGTGTTAAAGTTAAAGTTGCGATCAGGCCCAGAGGACCGCGCAATGCAGCTGGAGGGAAAGCTCCAGTGTTCAGAACCTACGGGACAAAGTTGAGGGCGGGGGGTCGGCCGGGAAAGAAACCCGGGAAAGAAACCCGGTACCCATTCTATAGAGGGCTGGGTAGACCCTAGGGCCCGTTTGGAGGAGAAAGAAGCGTGGAAAAATTCCCGTCCTCCACCGAGGCCGGGAATCGAGCCCGTCACCTCCAACCCGCAGCCAAGCGCCCTTACCCACTCGGCTACCGGGCCCACCTTATCTAAAGTGTAATCCTTTGAATTTTTTCCGTTGAAAATCACATAGATCTTGTTATTTTGTTCCAACTAAAACAAAGCTGCCCAAATTTACAGAGCTTAAATTCTGGCTCTCTAATGTATGGCATATTGGAGTAAATTTAAGTTTGTTTTAATGTTACTGTTTTAATGTTATTTCTTCATACACGAATAGCAGAAGGAGCAGATAAGGTTGCCCTTACATAGGAGATTGAAGTAAGAAATGAAAGGCTATTCAAATTTATGAACTCCCTGTAAAATGCTTCATTGGTTATTGAAAATGAAAAAATATATATAGCCTATAATTAGGTTTTCGTTGGTCCCAGCATGGTTAGTGTTAATTAGTCTTAACAATGAACTTGTTTTTACTAATGAAAAACATCTAAAATCAAACAAAGGCAAAGAATAGATGGATTTTTCCTTGCTAAAGAAAGAAAACTAAAGAGTTTTCCAAAACATATTTTCAAGTCATTACATTGGGATGACTTTATTAGTTGAGTTTTATCATAACATGTACTTTTTTTATTTTGTTTATCACAATGAAGCATCCTAAACCTACTATATTCACCTCCTAAATTAAGTACGTGAAGCAAATTATTCAGCTTATCCACAAGGGTAAAGTTCACGTTAGCGCGGTTTCGGTTGCTGGTTTCTATTACTAATTTTTGTACAAAATTATTGTCATTTCATTCACAAACTTGTTAATTACATTGAAGTTGATGATAGCATGTTTTCCTCAGGTGATTCGCATTTGCTATAAATTACATTTTTATGCAAATCTAATAAGCAGGAATAGATTTAAACAGAATTAATAGGCAATTGTTTAAACCTGGATTTATCAACTGTGTAAACGTAAGTTAGTTATACATTTAAAACAAGATAGAGCTAATAGGATATACAAAATCCTATTATCTTGTGATATTATCTCTGTAAACAGAGCAAATACTGCAACTTCAACAGCTACTGATGGCAATAATGCACTGTGGGGATTAAGTCAGATTGTAAACATTTGTAAAATGATTATACATCACCTATTATTGTCACTATAACTCCACAATTAAATAATACACTGAATTGCAGTAGAAGCTAAAACCATATTTTTGACCTCTCATTCTTTACAAAGTTGATAGCTTAGTTTTCCTTAAGTATTCAAAAGACATTTTGGTGAACGCATGACAGTTTATTGTCCATCAATAAAAATCTTCACCATCTTTAATCCAGCCCATCATAAAAATATTTAATACAGCCTTTGAATATATAAAAATGCTTTATTACTCTTCTCCTTTGTTTTCAATCAAATTTGTTCAATTAGAAATATCCATTAAAAAATATATTTTCTGGCAATAAAAAAAAATGCTTACAGCAATGACAAATAAAAAAAATCATATTGATGTAAATTATTACTATAGCATCAATAAATGTTGAAGTAGCTTGAATCTGACAACTTTACTGAAAAAAAAAAATTAGTTATTCCAGTGCTTAGCTTGAAATTGAAAGAAAAAACTATTTTTTTTCTTCTTTTATACTGAAGAATGGTGCAGTTTTATAGAATTTATAATATCAATGCAACAATCATTCGTCAAAAACTACGGAATTTCCTGAAAATGATCCAAATTAAGAATTTTCAAAAATTAATTAGAGGAATGGTTCCCACAATGATATTTGTTAGTGTCATTATGAAATTTTCATTTATAAATTTTCTGAAATTTTTAAGGATCTCGTCAAAAACACTAATATCTTTAGAATAAAAAATATTAAGAAAAAATACAGTATCATCTAAAAAGATTTTATTTTTTCCCTCAAAGTTTTCTTTTCTATTATCTGATTGAATGTATAATTATTTAATGTACAGTTGTAAGATGTAAATAATTTGTCATAATAAATGATTTGCCATAAAAGTACTATGGGAAAAATGGATCAAGTGAATTTAAACCTATTAGGCATTGAACAGAAACCTTAAAATGAATAAATTTTACAAATATAGAGGTACTTCGGATATAATGGAATACCATTTTTGTTTATTGTCATAACTCGGTTATCCTTTTTTTAATAAAACGGATATGTAGACTAGTGCACACCTTGATTTTCTATAGCATGTCATATATTTTTGTCTATAGCAATAATTGAATAATACAATTATTGTTATATAAAAATGTAATTAAATATTTAAAAAAATCCATATTTTAGCGCATAATATGAATTAGGCGGGTAAAATGAGATACATAGTTGTTTTTGAAAACAGACAATATTTATGTACATAAAAAATTCAATGAACTAATCAAAATTATCAGTTACAAATAAAATAATGTCACAAGTGTTTATTTCATTCTTTTGTATGGTATTACTTGCAAAAGTCACAAATTTAATAAACTTTTCCGAAGATCTGTGTTCTATAGATCTCTTAGTGTTCCCCAACATAGCGAATCTCTGAAAGAATCCTTAGAATTTCAAGAGAAAGATATCGAGATGGTTTCCGCTGCCTTCCTCAGGAAATCCCAAAGGAATGATTTCAGACCTGAAGTGAAAGATGATATGAAATACTATTATTCCATTCTGTCCGATACACTATTTTGAAATGAAATCGTAGCTAGCCCTACTTCATGTAACATAGAATCAAAACAACTATCCGAGATACAGCAATAACTACTTAACTCTGTATTGCACAATGATTCAATACATTACCACAGTTCAATACATTACCGTTAAGTATTAAAACTTAATACTTAAACATTATCTGCAGAAGTTCTGAAGACAGGAAATTCTGATTTTAATTCGTAACGAAACAACTGGTTTGACAGTAACAATGACATTGACTGCAAAGCATGGTGGTAGTGTGTTGAAATAGTTTTGCTGCTTACCGCTAAATAGTAGCTAAGTAGTAGCACCCCCTCACATATGATAAAAACAAGTATTTCATATTGACCGACCATTCCATAATACTCGAAGTTTCTCTCAATAAAAAAAAAATGCATATTATTTTAAATTAAGTTGATTTTATACAACTTGTATATTTGAAACCAAAAAAAAATATATAGAAAGGATTAGTTTTGTTGAAAAATAGGGAATATCAACCAAGTGATATTTCATTAAGAAGTTTTTAGTTCACCCATTTCCATTCCTTATTACAAGACTTTAATCTTTTTTAATTAGAAAAATTCATATGGTATCTCTTTTAATTTATTTTAATTTAATATAATAATCTTCAGGACTTTCGTTTAACTATTATTATTGAAAATGCCGTACTGTACTTTCCATCATCTTTACTTAGAAATATAACAATCCTAAAACATGCAAGAAAACAAATTTATTTCTGCAAATTTGATTACATAACTTTATTTTTCTTGTTTGCGGTAAAAGTTGCCAAAATAAACTTAGGAAAAAAAAGGCCATAACCTTTAAAATTTAATTAAGCATGTGCTTCATATTTAAATATTTTAAAGCCATGTAAAAAACAGAAAATTATCATTGGTGTGAATATCCTGTTGTCTTTCAAGATTTTTCTTTCGTAAAATTTATAGTTGGAAAGGGTATCATAATTTTTTTTTTATTTGTTGTAGCACGAAGGATTTTTTTTTTATTTTCAAGAAGAAGAAATTCATTTCGAGCGTTGCTTCTGCATCTTAATATTGGCTAAAATTTAATTAACCTGACTAATTAGGAGGAAATACCGTTTTCTTGCAAATTTACTTTTCATTAAGTGCATACCTTCAGGGTTGTTCATAGTTGCAATTTTTTTTCTTGCCGACCACATCTCCGACCTGGTAACTGCGTTGTTGTTTGGAAGGGACAACATTTTTGGGTTGAAGTTCTGTGAAGACAAGTGAAAGGCAGCGAATGCTTAGTTCTGGATATTTCAGAAGTTCCTAGTAGATGTAGAACTTGAAGAATATATAGTTTTCAATTATATTTTTATTAAGAATTTTCAGCAGAAGGAAAAGAGACACTCAGTTTTTAATTTTTTTGTTTGTTTTCCTTTACGTAATATCTTCTTTCTATTGACGCAATTTGCTGGAATTCTAGACTATTCTCGAATGCCGTAAAAATAATAAGATTGGGACGGTTGCTGCTTGTGCGTGTTTATACACAAGGGCTGAACACCGTCCTATTACTTCGGCTGGGAATGATGGTCGAATATGGTCGTACATTAACTCGGAAGGCAACTCGGGATGCTGCGGCCGAAGAAACTCAATACTTCAGTGGTGCTTTCCTACTCTCATCGTCGCAACATATGGGTTTTATGCCTTTAATTGCTATTAAAGCTGTCGGTCTATTTCCACATTCAAACCAGCAGACGCCTTCAAGATTATCGCTTTCTTAAAGAAAGTTGAAGGCAAATAAAACAAACTGCTGACAGATTGAGTGATACTACTCAAGGAATTAGAGGAATCTTAATTAGTTTGTCATTTTGGAGCAAGATAACGAAGTTCTAATGTTGATGCATTAATCTGGCTAATATTCAAAGCTTATATTAATTTTAGGAGAGAATGATGTAATACAGAAAAAAAGAGTGAACGATAAATTCTCAGATGCAATTATAATTTGAATAATAAAAGAAAGAGCTCTATGTGTCCAAGGACAAAGAAAAATACTACGAATCAACGAAAGGGTTTTATTACATTTTAGTCGTATTGTTTGGAGTCTTTTTCATACGTTGAAGACTCATTTTTCATTCAATTCAAATTTTAATAGTCTGTGTTTGGATTGGACATCACCTTTTGATTTGATGAAGTATTATTAAATGACGGGTAGTTTTCATTAAAAAAAAACTCTAGGAAAAGTAAGAAGAAAGATTTTGCGCAACAATTGCGGCAATTCAGAAATGTCTTCATCAATGAAGTTAAAATTTATTAATCTAAGTGACTGTCCAGCTTTTAGTAAACATTTATATTTTATTTATATTCAAATATTTTTGACTGAATCAGAAACTTAATTTTTAATGGGTTAAAAATCAATATGCCGTTGCGGGATTTTGTAAGAAACATATTTTAATTAAAGCGAATATTAATCAATAATTAAGAGATATTCAAATAATAATTAAAATTTGAATGGATAAAGATGAAGTTAATGTTTCTTTTATGATGATATTGATTCTTCTATAACTGATATATTTTGAAAGATTTATAATCAATAAATAATAGAATTAAAAACTTTATATAAAAAAAAAAAATATTCACTTTCTTTGGAAGCTTAATATGGCTTTCACACAGACCAATAACAAAAAATTTAATTCTACTCTAAAAATGTGTATGTATATAAAGTTTAATATTTTCAGCTGAATACCAAAAATTTTCATGTTTAACCTGATCTTCAATTAAAAAAATTTATGCCATCACATATTTTAATTTAAAATTCTAAATATGTGTTTATGAAAGTTAAAAGCTGATAAGTAGACTATCAATTTCGAAACTTATTGTGCTTTTTTCGATTAAAGAGAAAGGTGTAGCAAGTGATAATAATATTGAAAATTGATTTCGATACTTTCAATTTTAAGTTTTTTTAACCTTTCAAATGTGATAAATATTTTACGTGTGTCCATAATAATTACTAATATGTTGAAATAACATTCAGGAAACACACATTTGGGTTTGAAAAAAATGTATTAAAAGAAATTTTAAATACTTAATATTATGGGAACCAGTTTTAAAGCACTTACATCAGCCTAAATAAAAAGGCTTAAAAATATTTTATAAAAGTTAAGTATTTAAAATTCTTCTAATATATTGTTTCAAACCAAAATGTCTGTTTCTTTAATTTTATTTCAACATATTATTAACCTTATAAATATGATAATAACAGCCTAAAGTGTTTTATTAAATGAATGTTTTCTAACTTTTTCCTAATGACATAAGTTACGCCATCTCTTTGTTATTCAGCTTAAGTAAAGTCAGTAATACTAATTAAGTCTAATACATTTTGCTGTACTGTTATTACGAAAAGTTTTGTATAAGGATTTCGTGGATTAATAACGTTATTGATTTCAAATCAATCAAAATGTAATGAACAAAAATAAATTTAAACTTTCGTAAGCATTTCATGTTAGAAGTTAAAGGAAGGAAAGGACACCAATGGAATAAATAAGAAATAAACGGGGGAGTGATAGATTGCGGAAGAAGTACTAGTGAAACAAGTTGAAAGTTGAGTTTCGGCCGTTAATTGTATGGAAACCCTATAAGTTATTTCGCCGCAAGTTTCTGAAAATGAAATTCTATAATTGAAAAAGATCATGACAGTGTCACTTCATCTACAGTGTCACGACAATTTCATGCTGTAACTTAGCGTTACTTCTCTATAAATTTATGTTTTTATGTAAACGTTCTCGTGGTTATTTGTTAACATATCGTTAGCACAATTATAATGTAAAATATTGCTTCTAAAGAGTAGAAAATAGCATTTAAAAAAGTTAATACGATTTCCGAGTTGATAGAAGAAAAAAAAAATAAAACGGCAATTTATTTGAAGATGATTATGATTAATAGTTAAGGTAGAGGAAAACGGTTTTCTTACATAGAAGAGAGCTCTGTTCATGTTTAATTTATGAATATGACGGCTCATTTGATGAAATCGATGATATTATGACGATGATGGATATGAGTCATTTTAGCGTTACAGTATCTATCATAGAATAGGAAGGAGACCAGGAAGCATTACTTTTATTAAGGAATGAGAGTACTTCAAATAAATATTAACAATAGCGTTTATCAAGAACCCAGCAAATAAAGTCTTTTGTTTTGCAGATTTCATGTCTAACTATATCTTTCTAAATAAATGCAACTTACATTTGCTTATTATTCTCTTTTTAAGCCTTTCACGTAAAAGATATTTGCTTTGAGATCATTTACGAAGATTAGAAATAAAAGTATTTCGATATTAATAAGAAAGCAGGCTAAAATCTTTCAGGAATTTCTTAATGTACAGTATATGTAACATAAGGTAGGTTGCCCAATAAGGCCCGGTTTCAAATAAGGCCCATCCTCGTTTTATTAATAGAACGTTGACAATTTACCAAGATTAGTTATGTTTCAGACAGGTCCTGGCTTCTAGCGGCTACACCAAAAATTAGGTCCAATGAAGTGGATAATTTCACAATGTTTGTCTCAATTGAACAGTAAAAGTCGCCCGAAGCTTTTGTCGTTACTATTTCAACTTAATTTGATAAATCGTCTGCATTTTTTGGCAACTTAATATACATAAACATGTTTTATGTCATTTTAAAGTGTGTAATGAGCAGAATAAGATACTGTATTTGATATTTTCCAGTTGACGTGCATTTAAATACTTTTTAGTAAAACAATGCATGAAAGCATAGGTTAACAGGGGGCTCTAAATAAGGCCCTCCATTCTATAACATAAAGTAATTATATATAATGAGAAAAAATATAACAAAAATCATCAAAGCTAGTTTTAAATTCACAATTTTATAAATTAATTACTAATTAATTAATAATTTGTAGCTTAATATTTAGTCAGAACTAAATGTTGGAAATTGGCTGTTTTCACTGCCAAGTTCTTGTCCCTGTGGGCGAGTTTGCCTGTGAGCTACAGACCTTAGGAATCCCGGAGCGAATTCTGAAACACCCTTTATTTTATTTTATTTAAATTTAATTATATAATTACTCTGGATTAAATATAATTATTCTAATTTAATAGATTTCTGCTTTTTTCCCTTTATTTATTATTTATTTATACATGGGCCTTATTTGGGACTAGTAGTGCGCCTTATTTCCCAATAAGGCCCTTCAGTTATATTTTCAAAACTGTGTTATTACAGAAAGAATTTCAAATGCCACTAATTCTAAATTTACTTTTTTATAACAGCACACCTTAAACTATCTTTCAAGACAGTTTTCAGAATTTTCACTCTTGCAGTAGAAATGTAAAAAATCTTTAAAAGTTTTGGGCCTTACTTGGGCAACCTACCTTATATGAATTTCTTAATATATGTATATACTGAATCAAGATTATGGTGATGGATTATTCATACCTTGCCCCGAACTCTGAATTGATTCCTCACGATCATCGGCCACCTCGAGAGGTGCTGCAAGTAAGTCCTCAAGTTACTCCAGCATCAAATGGATCAAAAATTGATATTCGTCTTATTTGCAAAAATAATTGAATTTAACAAGAATAAACACAATGGATTCATGAAACGTCAATAAATAACAATCAGAATTTAATTATAAGTTATATATCTTTTTGTTGGACAGTTTATTTTCAATATTAAGCTTAACTCACTCTATTATCTTCTTTTTGGAGAATATATCCGTATATCTTCAAATATCTAAAGATGATATGTTATCAATCGAAGGAAAAGTATTGCATTATATTCAAAGTAACATTTCGAGAAACATTGATTTCAATTGTAATGTAAAAGTTTTCGTTTAACAGTGAAGAACATTTCATTTATTTATGAACTTTTCGTTTGTTCTATTCTCATGAGAAACATTTTATTTTCTAAGTTCTCGTTCGTATCTTTACAAAAAAATTCCAGGATTTCAAAACGTAATGCAATGAATGATGATGGATAAATTATCAATAGCGATATTGTAAGCTTTCAAAGGCTTATCATAAGTAAATTTTATCGTGGGACTTGCAATGTAACTCATGAATTATTTAAAGCCGAAGTAAATAAACGAATAAGTGCAAATGTTTTCTTTGATAAGTGTGTTGGAAATAAAGAATTCCGCTGGTGTTTGCAAAGCAAAATATAAAAATATAAAATTTAAAAATTTACAATTTTTATTTTACAATGAATTAATAGATGTCTATAAAATAAAGACCTTGTCACATTCATTTTAATTAAATAACTTTACTTCAACAAATAACATTACAAAGCGAAATTTTCGAATTTCCCTTCTTTATCAAGCAAAAATTCAAAATAAAAATGCCAAGAACAGAAAAGAACATATAACAAATAGGATATAGCATTAACGAGAAAAACAACCAATTTTTCTTTTCTTTCCCAATTGCATTCTTATTACGTAGGCCGTATTTGTAGGATTTCTTTTGGTTTTGACATTTTTATGTTGAATTTTTGCTTGATAAAGAAGCGGAAGTAAAGACTTCAAAAATTTGCTTTTGTAATATTATATTATTTGTTGAAGTAAAGTTAATTCATTCATAGATGTTTGTTAAGTTTGAATTTTATTTCATACTAATTTAGAAATGTATTTTAAGTAATTTCAAGACCATTCCTAAAAACGGTAGAAGTATGATATTATTTTATCGTTAATAAAGCAAAGATAAATGAAACGTTCTTTTCTACAAAATTTATAAATTCATGAACATAAATGGGGAGTTCGAAATTTAGGATATTTATAAATTCAATGCATTCTGGATCTGATAG
The DNA here is from genome assembly GCA_023159025.1 of Thereuonema tuberculata. NCBI lineage: Eukaryota > Metazoa > Arthropoda > Chilopoda > Scutigeromorpha > Scutigeridae > Thereuonema > Thereuonema tuberculata. The sequence goes on along the minus strand of JAFIDM010012231.1, from coordinate 120,358,026 downwards.
CCATATGAAATTCTTGAAATTGTCGAAATCCAGAAAAGAACTTTTCGTAATTTCTTAATTTCTGCTCAAGTTCTTTCAAATTGTTGGCAAATGACAACTTTTTCATTTCTGAAACAGACATTGTCCTGTCGAATTTCAAATTTGCTAAATGATGTCGTAATAATTCGATTGTACTTTGTTCGTTATTCAGTAGATTAGTCCTTATATCTTCAAAACAAACTTTTAATTTTTTTTCCTTTTTTAAAAAATATTTTTTTCTCCATCATCTCCATCTTTAGTATCTACATTTCGAAGATCTTCGGTATCATTTGGAAAAAATAAATGAATTGACATTTTTCTAAAGGTTTGCCTGAAACTTCTCAGACATTGTAAACAAAAGATTTTGCAATACATCGCCTATATATTTCTGATAATTTGCAAAATTGCTTTTTTTTTATGAGATACTTCATTCCAGTCTGTTGATTCAAACTATATGGTGGCAAAATATCGCTTTTTTATTGAGTATCAGTGCAGTTTGATGTGATGTATTATTTCTTGGCTGACTGGTCCCTCAAATATTGCAGATTTATTCGAGCGGTATATTTAATATCGGCTTTGGTCTGCGTCGATCGGCAGCTCCGATCAGAGAAATGATGTCTGGCTTCGGTCGCTTTGTACTAAGCACAGGCAAATTGCTCCATTCGTCCATTATGTTCACCCGTATCAAAAGGCGGCCGTTATTAATTAACCAATAGCGGAATATTTATCGTTTGGATTAGGCGGATAGTTGGCAGGCGGACATTTTACACCCTTGCAGTTTTTAATGGCCTTCATGTATAACCCTAGGTTACGGGTCTCTGGAGTTCGTTTACCAACTCGTTTGGGGAGATATTACGAAAGAGATATCGGTGATTTGAAGGGTGAAGAGAAATAATGAAACGGGGCTCGCAGAGACCATGAATGACTTCCCATTCACACCCAGATGAATTGAATTCAGTAATCTTATTGTAATACATTCCACAGTTGGTAGTCCAGGCAGTATGAGTTCACTTCAAATCTTAATAAGAAATGTTTTGATTTTAAAACAACATAAATCTTGCTAAAAATTTTATATTTTTCTTAAGATTTGCATCTAAATATCACGTTCTGATGTTTTATGTATCAACGATTGCATATCAATGATTGACTTCATCATTAATTTAAAGTTACGTATAAATCAACTCACACTTATCAATGGATTGTTTCTATTTCTCTTCTTTTTTCTTTTTCTTTGAAACTGTGATCAAAAATAAAGTATTAATGATAAATAGTTTGTTTTTAATTAAAATGTTATTGTTAGCAATGGAAATCTTTGAATTAATGACTAACTTTAATTTTAGAAGATTTAAATTACTGTTTAAGTTGACGATTAAATACGTTTTAGACTAAATTTTTAAATACGTTTTAAATTTTTGGGATTTATTTGCCATATATTTTAGATTTATTTCCTGTGCATTGTTTTTTGAGCCACTACTTAAATTTTTTAAGTTTTATTGAGAATTTCTTTTATTAAGTTTTATTTTAATTCGACTTATTCATTAAAACTATTGGTTTATGGTAACTTTCAAGAGTAGTTTTTTTAAAAAACAAAGCAAATCATAATACGGACTTAAACTAAAAAAATATGACGAAATATTTACTAGGAAGAAAAAAATATGAGCCAATGATGAGCATTATAAGAGTTACCGTATTCATCGGAAATGAAAGCTCGTCACTTTTGTATGTATACACTATAACTTAATATCTTAATACCTACAAATTGTGTTATTTAATCTGGCAGTCATTGATTACAATAGTTCTGAATGTTCTTTCTTTTTTTTTCAGTATCACTGCTTCTCTTTGAAGTAATTAATTTCAGTCTTGTTATTATAATCAATTTATCTCATTAAAAAAATGAATTTTTTAGCTTGTGAGTTGTGGGTGGAAATTGGATAAATTATAATGTGATTTCATTCGCTTTCAAAATCAATTGATAACGACTAAGGCTGCAAACCAATTGTTTTTCTTACTTCATAAAAGACACATTCCTTCATTATTGTCAAGCTTTCATAACATCTCATATAGAGAATTAGATTAAAAACTGAATTAAATTGTAATATGTGATATGCTTCAAAATATACAGTGCTATTAAGAAAACCATTCTAGAATGATAAAACCATTCTGATAAATATTTTTTTCAGAATGATGAAGTGGAATAGAAAAAAAAAAATAGTTCTAAGGCAAAATTCAGGTCGCGCGGTTGGCGTTGTTGCTAAGACATCGGCCTCTCACCTCTGAGTCCCGAGTTCGGTTCTCATGTGGGTTTCGTGATGGTGGACGATCCGCGCTGGGCAGGTTTTCTCGGGGTTCTCCCGTTTCCCCTGCACTTCTCCCACCATACTTTCTCAGTCTCCATCTGTCCATATTTCCGTGGGATAGTACAATAGACCTCTGGTCGCAGTGCTTGGCTTCTGCCACCCACCTTCACTACATACATACAAGGTAAAATTTAACTTATCACGAATTCTTGTCCAGAAGCAATTACTATTTAGAAAGGAAGTTTCTGCTGAAAGAGAAATAGAAAAGGATTACATGTGTCAATAAAGGGAATTTTATAATCTTCATGTGTCAACTCAACTGATGTTTCTGCTTAATCACGTGTGCCTATAGGCAGTTAAATTTATGAGTTTTGATAATATTCTATCAAAAAAAGTTTGGCAGCACAAAACTTGTAATAGAAAAAAATCTGAAATCTTTTTTTTTTCATTAGATTTGGTTGTAGTATGCTGATGGCAGCAATATATACAAATGGAAATATTTTTAAAACAAATCATCTAATTTATCAAATAAGTTGTAGAGAAAATATTTCCCGTTGCATTCCACGATAATTTCTAGAGGCTACTACAAAATTCAATATCGAACTAGTAGCACAAAAAAAAAAATAGCGACACACTAAGAAATTAGTTTTTTATTGTAACATTAATTTTAACATATTTGAAGTTTATGTGCATTATCATGATTAGAAACCAAAGATTCTCATAATTATGCTGATAATGATTAGTGACTCAGTCCAAAGACTGGTTAGGATGAGGTCCATAACATGTTCCTCCATCTGTCTCTATATCCTCCGCCATCCTTTTTAGTTCTACAAAGCCTCTAACTCCTAAACCTTGCATGTTTGTATAATAAAATTATTGCGAGCTCTTCCTCTTCCTCTACCTTCGCTTGGAATCATCCCCTCTAGGATTCTCCTGTCTCAAAATATGTCCCAGCCATTTGAATCTTTTTCTCTTAATTATACTTATAATTTTCTTTTCTTCATCCACTATTTCTAATACCTCATTATTTGTCCTTCTTTCTGTCCAGGTGATCTTTTCCATTCCATTTCATTCTATTTTTTCCATTCTTTTCCATTCTACAACATCTCAAAGGCTTCTAAATATTTATTTGAAGCTAGTTATTTTTACTCAGAATTTGTAAGGCAACATGAAATGGTTAATGGTTCTCATTAGGAATAAATTTAGCAATTTTATGTTATAATGCGTTTACTAAGATTAATGAACTATCTGAGTAGCATGAAATAAACTAACCTAATTCTCTCTTTACTCTTCGAAAACATTTCCATAAATCCACTATTTACAAAGGCTGTGATTGGCTGATCACCTATAACGTGATTTAAAATGATTCAATAATACAGTTGAATTTTACTATTTATAGACTATTCATAAAAGAAATGTACAGAATATATAAGGTTTCGTTATATTGTTATAACGAATTTGTAATGGAAATGAAACTTGAGAAGGTTTGTGTTATATTAAAGAAGCGGAAATATATTGAAATTTACTTAAAAAATAATTATAGCGTGATGGGTCGTTTATTAACATTTTAATCTCAGGACAGTAATTAGTATCACTAATTCATTTGAGAAATATACAAAGAATTAAGTGTAAGATAAGCAATAATGATTTTTTTTTATATATAAACGGTGATTATCTTAATGTTTTATTTGAGGAATAAAAGCGAATAAGCGTAGGAGCTTACAATCAGCATCATTTGTTTCGATTCCCATATTCTTATCGAAACAGTGTCAAACAAGCTAAACAAATCTTCCAAAATGTTCTTTTATGTCCTTCGTCTCTAATTTGAAGCTTCGGACGATATGAAAGACATTAATGCCCGAATTTAGCCACGTTCAAGGATTTCACATTTATCTGCGACATTCAAAGGATGGCAAATTATTTTATCTAGAATATAACGATAATTTTATATTTCTTTTGTTCTATTTAAATCGCAATCAACTAACTACTGCTTTATCTTTGAAAATTTCACATATGGTGTAATATAAATAAATGCCACGAACTAATAATTCACTAAGATGAAGTGAAATATTTCTTTTCTCTTTCATTGACTATGATTTAGAACTTTTCTTAATTATAAATTTTTTCGTAACGTCATAACTTACTTTTTCGTAACTTGCTTTTCACTTTTACTTGGACTTACTTTTGATGCTTTTTCTTTTTTCTTTTCGTTTTCAAGCTCTACACATTTTTCTTTTCAATTCATTAAGTATATTTTTTTCTAAAAACAATCTATAAGGTTTCCTTCTTCTATTTCATTAGCAATGGAAAGTAATAGTAGTTTACATTTTTAGTGTAATTAAGGTTCGAAATTTTTGTAGTAATATAATGGAAAATTTAGTATAAGAAAAGCACGAAAAGACAAACTATGACAAAAAAAAAGAAACAAATAAAAAGGAAAAAAAAAAAACTCTCTTAGGTTTTCTTATTGTAAATTTTCTTTTTTATTCTTACAATTAGAAAAAAAAAATCAATATAACGATTTATTTTAAGAGTCATTATTTGCCTGAAAGGTTAACTTCAATATGTTTGAGCCTTTAAATGAAAATTACTAATGAACAAATGGCGCAGATTTTGAGGATATATGAAATTAATGTTGAAATTAATTATTAAAGTAAACATCCGATGACAGATGTTTTAAACAACTTTTGGGCATTATTTTAAAACCTTAATTAAGAAACATTATACTTAAGTAAAAACATTTGTGAAATGAAAATTTATGCATAAAAATGAAATACGACGTTTAAAGATTAAGGTGAAAATATAAGCTATCACTATGTAAATAAATGTAATGTTGTTTAGGAACTACTTTAAATTAAAGATGAAAGTTAGTCCAAAGTATGAGTCGGTATCGAAAAAAGTACGCAATGTATTCTATGTAGAGAATAATACTGTTAATGAATAACTGGCCAAGAACAGTGAAATATTGTAAAATGAAAGCTTTTTACCAAAAATAAAAAAACAAAACAAAAAAAAAACAAAGAAAGTATTTTGAAGACCATCCCAGGATGATCCCGCCATAAATTCAATAATATGGTCTCGGCAGAATATATAATATGTATTTTTATTATAATGGTATACAACACAACAGCTGCATTATTCCGTAACATGTTCTCTGTCTGTCTTTAATGCTAATCTTCCTTTGAACGACTGTTGTGCCTTGAAAAATAACATCCACACAATGTCCTATTTCCAAATCCAACAGTCAAAGCAATTCAAATTCATTGATGAAATAATGTTGCCAATAAAAATGTAATTATCAATATTTAATCGATGAAATGAAGACACTAAGTCTTAAGTCCAGCAATAACTGATTATAGTTTTGATTCTAGCTCTATGCTTCTGGATCTGATGTTAACTGATGTATATAGGAATCTCCTGTTTAGTACTAAAAAAACAAGTTCCTTCTAAAAACAATCTTGATCATACAGATAAGAGTGATAGACTATAATTATATTTTTATTACTCTTTCATATTTTCTTATTTTTGATGTCGATGTTCAAGCCAGTATTGAAATTAACTTCTTGTAAAGATTAATAAAACATATAAAAAAGTAGTATAGAGAATTAAAATGATGAATGACAATTGCAAATGCTTTGAAATTTAAATAGTGTTAAAAATTAAGATAAATAAATTACCTTTATTCCATTGAAAATGAGTTCGTGAAAGGTTAAATGTTCATGTTATTTCTTATTTCTCTTATTAGGTAAAAATATTAAAATTTCGGAAAAAAAAACTTGTTTTATTTATAGATAATGTGTAGATAATAAATTGGATATAAATTCAAGCTATCAATTTCTACTGGTTTTATTATTGTAATAAATCATTCTGTGAATTTTATGCAAGAAATTAATTTGTAGGATTTTTATTAGGTAAATTTCTTTCAGAATACCTAAGGACAAAGTTTGTTGATTATTTAAAGATATAAAAACCCAGACTTTAGGAATGCTTTAGAAATAATTCAGTGTCAATATTTTCTTCCTCTGGCGCGAATATTATGCCTCAAAGGGGTTTGTAAAAAGAGATGTCATAGATCTAATCCTCTTTCTCGGTTAGGTCGGACTCTGCTTAGATAATGTTGGGTCCCCGGTCGCTGCTGCTTAATTTTACATGGTAACGAAAAGTAGTGGACCTCAGCTAAAAGGACTTGGAGAATCCTCAAGACCAGACCTCCAATGAATAATGGAGGAGAGCGCCGAGGTAGATCTGATCACTACTCGAATTCAAAAACTTAAAAAAAAAAAATACTTTTGTGAATGATTTCTTCTCGAGGTTCCCTTAAGGTTGGAATCAAATAAGTCGAAATATCAATTCGAAATTCAAACTTCAGAAAATTATACTTATTGGAGGTTA
>JAFIDM010012231.1:120220114-120306319 GCA_023159025.1 Thereuonema tuberculata | reverse complement strand
ATATAGACAACAAATCGTTAACTTCTTAAATTGCCAATAATTAAGCTGATTTCTGGTCGTAAATTTGAAACGGGGAAATAACTAAAGCTTTCTTCTGTATAGCTATGGACGAAAAACTTCATTAAGTATTTAAACACTTTTAATTTTATAGCAGTTTCCAAGAGGCGAGTAGAACACCATAGAACCAACGAAGAGCCGATTCACCGTCTGATGCAGCCAAGAGGAATAATAGACTGAGGAAATTTTCGCCTTTTAAGATTAACAATTCATTACTTTTGATAAATGGGGATCAGCCTAGAAACTATTAAATCACGCCGAAAATAGAAGGTGGAAAAAGAAACCTTAAAGAGAAACGAATGTTTATAATGTTATTTCACATTTAACACAAATTATTAAAATCGAAAAAATAAGTAATTCAAAAAAATAAAATAAGAAATAAATCAAAACAGTTCTTAATTAATAACCAAACATTACATCTATTTTTTAAAAATACATTTGATAGCTCGAAAAAATATAGGTTATGTACATCTCGATAACTAAACTTTTTATTAAAAAATGTTTAATGTTATCTACTTTAAATTCACCTCTCAGTCTGCAAGTTGAAAGTATGAGTTGCTTAAAGTCGCAATCATTTATTGATTCTTAAATTAATTATATACTATCAAAATGAGAAATTAATAAAGATACTTCTTCGGGATTTACTGTTCGATTATTTTGCTGTGATTAGAAATAGTTTGGAAAACTTCTAAAAGTACTGTTTTTTATTTGTTAATACTTTTAAATAAATATTTGTAATAAGCGATTTGTGTTACATATATTATTGTATTTGAATTATTATTACATTGAAAACTTTATACCAGATATTTGCTATCTTATTACTCGTGATGTTATAATTAATATTATATAATTTTATTACTGCTTAATATTACTTTACAAATCGTTTCGAGAATATAAGCATGTTCATCGACTAGTATCAAATATTCATTTCAATAATTTTGAAGCACTATTTTTCAGAATACGTAGTAATGAATTTAAAAAAATTACTGCATGCATCTTTCGAAATAAGAAGAACACTTCTTGTAAAGGTCGTTCTTACAGTTCAATTAAATCTCTACATTCACCATTATTTTTTTCTGCTGTTAAAGGTTTTGTCAACTCATGATAAAATTATTTCGTTAACATATTCTGATATTTTACAAAGATGTTGCTGTTTATATGAACAGTATAATGTCTTCTGATTGACTAGCTTCTTAACTCGTGCATAATCTTAGCAGCTCTACACTGAGGCAATCCATAATACCTGGTACTCAATATTGGTGGTGGAACTTGATCTGGACGCGTAAACGCCGAAAAGTTTTCAGCCTTAAATGAAATCAGGGAAAAAAAAAAGATGAGACATAAGATCTCATCAATCTTTAATCCATGTCTGTGAAATTTAACTAAAGATGATGAATATAGATACTTAAAAAATAGGAGATTGGTCGTATTCTTGATCAATCACTGAAAAGATGCATTAAACTATGATACTCATAACAAAAATCCTGGACGATCTTAGCAAGTTTCCGGCTGATATACAGAGTATGTAGCACGGATAATCAAATCAAGTTTTCCTCTTTGAATAGTTGTCAAAAACTAATTTTTAACGTTCATAACCAAAAAACATTGATAAAAAATAAAGAAACAATAAAAATACCAGACAATATTTTGTTGAAAGCAAGGTTTAAGTTTTTTTTTTTTTTAAGAAACTTTTGCTTCTAACTAATTATTTTACGGCTTAATTTCAGAAAACATCGTAATGAAGATAATGTAAAAGCGACAGCATTTTTCCCTGAGTTTCTGTTCTAATTGAACTGTTTTGTCTTTAATGGACTTACTATACACACTTCTACAGAATTATTGTTGTTAGCTAACGTGACAAAACTGGATAACCGGAGATTATCGGAGATTTAATTAACTGCTAGCCCTATTCTCTTAGACAATAAAGTAAAGTTTTTACTTTTTCAAACTCAGAAATACAATAAAGTGCAACTCTAGACTGACCGTTATATCATCTGGAATGTAATTTTGAAACTAAGTCACAAGACATTCCTTTCCACTTTTGCAGAATTCATATTTTATGTTTCTGGGCAATGTCAAATGATGATGACCGTTTTGGGTAGCACAGAAGGACAGATGGTTTTTCATCTCCCGTTCAGCTCATTTTCGCTGCCGCCAATCTGTGATTCGCGCAGATTTCTGCAGTCAAACCATTCCATCGTCTTATTCGTTCTTTCAGAACCAATTGTTTTATAGAAAAAAAAATCGTCAACTGTTCTCAGAGGACGAAAAAAAATATCAAAACGAAATCCAACAGCCTGGATGCATCTAAATTTTGTGTTGGCAGTCGTCCAGAGTCAGGAGAAGTTCAGGGGATTCTGCGAATGTGTGTGCAGGGAGTGTTTGTTCCATTCTTTCGTAATAGATTAGTTACTAGAAAAAAAAGTCAGAAAAAAAATGTTATAGAATTTCGTTTTCTCCCGCCCTCGAGAAAACAAAGTGAAGAAAAATCGACCGGAGTTGGTGTTATTTATGGCCTCTGAGGTTACAAGAAGCAGAGACCTCGTTTATTGACAAACCATTCATAACTGCAAAGATGAAGAAAAAAAAAGATGTTTTAGTCGGATGGTAAAGGTCGCCAAATAGAAGGGTGTCTTCCTTTCTTCTTCACTTGGATTGGGTTTCCCTACCTCTTGCACTGTCACTCGATTGCTTGTTTATCGTTAGGAGATGCAGACACTGAAAGGAAATAAAGCATCTGTTTTCAGGCTCCGCTGCTTCTGCTAACAAGAAAACCTGAGGAACCCAATCAGCAGGATTCTTATTATGTGATAAGTCAGTCTAATGATACTCGATGTCGCACCACAATCACACACTGAGTAAAATGAAGGATTCCTGCTGCCGAAATGAACACTCTTATGCTCAGTTTTAAATTGAGTTTTGGTTTGATAATTTCAAAGGCTTTCCTTCGTGTTTCAACTCAAAAGACAGGAAGAAAAAAATGAGCTTTCATTATGTGGATTTTTGTAAGAAGGATCAATGCCGATTTCAAATATCTTAAGCATAAAGACAAAAAAGAACATTACTCATTTTTGTCTTTTCCATTCCATTTTTGGCTGTAAAGAAGTTATCTATCAGTGATGTATTGACGTATAGTTTCTTCTCAGATAAACAAGAAAAAAAAATCATGTAATTGGGTTCTAAAATTTCTCAAAAGCGTATCTTTTATAATTAAATTGTTTTTCATTTTCAAGAAGGAAAAATTGGTTAAAATTAATTAAAAAAATGATTCAATTTTTTTAAAAAAAATATGGGTTGATTTATACATTTATTAGCTGTTGAATTATTAATTAAAAATTTCTTAATGTGATTTAAGAATGTTCTTAAAAAATTCCACATAATGCGAGTTCATTTTTTCCTTGCTGTGTTTGAGTTGAAGCACAAATGAAATTTTCAAACCGAAACTTACTTTAAAAGAGAGATGTGATCAATTGGAAAGCAAGAATCTTCATTTTATTGTGTGTGTTGATGGTGCAATATCGAGTATCATTAAACTGCTCGGTGTCCTTAATAAATTTTTAATTACTTTTAATTAATTTTAACCATATATGTTTATCAATGTCTTTCTCTATTAATTTAAATATTTACTCACGTTAATTTGACTTGTTTTTCTTTTTCTGGAATCTCTTGTTCACGTGATGCACAATATAGTTCACTATAATTTGCATTTTATAGTCTAGAACTCTTTATCAACATTTTGCAACCTGCTTTGGGTGAATAAGACACATTCTTATGCCTAAATATTCAGAAACCTATCGTTTTTAAAAACTAAACTTGTCTTTGCCACATTCTAGGAAAAATTAATTTTTTAAGTTATCAGTTTTGAAGATATTCTAATTTTTGCATTCAAATAATAAAAAAAAAATGTTGTTTTTTATTACATATTATTTCATTGACTTAAAATATTGATATATATTGTTAATTTAGCAAATGATGTGTGTGACTATTTTGAAATACCTTGAAATTATTGTTAGGTGGAGAACAATGAGGTGTAAGCTTTGTTCTATAAAATTACTATAACAATGCAATTTGTAGACCACTGCTCACTGTTACAATAGAACGAAACATATAAGGTAGTTGATGAAAATATGGCCAATGCTGATAATATGGCCACATTGCCAATCTGCCGTTAATTGAAAAGGTACCCAAAAGATAACGCTAGAATATCAAACTAAGAAGTAGAAAGTGTACATGACTACCACAGTTTGCAGGATAACGTAATCACAGAGCCCAGGGAACCCCATCATTTGAGTTTTGACAACGAATCGAGAATCTGTTATAATATTGTTGTTATTATAATATTATTGTTGTTGTTGTCTTTTTTTTCCTTGCATGCAATTGATGATTATTGTTCATATATCACTTGCTGTAGTTATTCTCAGCTCGTTCCAGACACCCAATTCTTCTTTAATTATACTGAAAAATAAGAGATTTTTCGAGATGGGCTGTAATCACGTAAAATGGCCACAATAGGCCATATTACCAAAACGAGGAATGTACTGAACTCATAAAAGACGATAAATCTGTATTTATTTGCTACACACACCCATGATTAATATTTTTTATATTCTATAAACTTTGATCATTTAATGATTTTTTTTTTCCTAACTGTGGATACACACATTATCTAAATTGTAACTTTGAAATAATTTTTGTTGTAGGCCCCTGGAAAGTTAATTGTGTGGAAATTTTAATGAAGTCAAGACACATTTACTTTCAACCCAAAATTATTAATGATTAATAAAAAAATATTTTCCTAAAATAAAGAGATATTTTTGAATTTGGCCACATTACCTTCACAAGGGTATATTACCTGCACAGTGCAAGCTTTTTCAAAGATTGAAAAACAGAACCTTTGGGTTTTAAAAAAATCTTGAAAAATTTTTTTACCTACGCCTAGAGAGCCAAAGTTCTTGTCTACACATTTTTTTTTTTAGTGAATACCATAATCATGAAAAAAAAAATATTCAAATTAAGGTGGCCATATTCTCTTCAGGTACCTTACATATTGTAATTAACATTTTTATCTAGTAATCTCAAGACGGATGAAATGATCTGTTAAATGAACTCAAGTAGGCTATGTCTTGTAGCTAGGAAAAACTTTTAAACAGTTCTATATAATTATTGTGAAATTTAGCATAATAACAGATACTTTTGGGTAATATAAACGTGGAAATTTAGAAAACTTAGATTTATGATAAATTAACGAAGGGTAAGATTATACAATTATGTGAATTAATGAAATGCCAAAAAAGACAAGAATGTTAACTTTTAAAATACTTTCCTTTTCAACATCAGGTGACTTCTGTAAGTAAATAATAACTGTTAAATTTAGAATCATATATTTCTTCTCAAGTCTATTAGCAACAATCTTTTCATTTGCCAATGAAATTAGACAGTCGAAAATTCCAAATAGAGGAATTTTGTTGGTGGCAAAGTTGATAGATATCATTTCCAATACCATAAAACTTATGCATTAGAATTGATGATGCATAATAATATTTAAAATGGTGTAAAACTTAAGCAAAACGTAAATTCATAAACAATAAAATATTTAAATGGACGAAATCAAATCAGCATTGTTCTACGGCTTTATGGAAAACCGATCATTCGAAATTGACCATTTATTCCTGATAGGATCGGCTCCATTGGAAATCGGAATAAAATCGAAATAAATTTTATATTCAAAGGAAGAAGCTCCTCATATCATACAAATTGAGTATTTAAATGTATTTCGAAGATTAAGATTCATTTCAACAGAACTCAAGTTATAAATATTTTATTTCACAGCCATAAATTTTTGATGACTGTTTTCCAAGTAGTTGACCTCGTTGATATATTTCGAGGAAAGGTCGAATATATGCAATCTGAGCTGTTACATATTCTTATATTAGGAATCAACCTACTCCTAATGTCTTCGTTTCGTTAATGTGCTTACATTAAAAATTGCTTCTCCACTATGTCATTAAAAGCTTCGTTACTACTAACTTTATTCCGTTTGTCGTACTTAGTTTACTTGATTTAATTGCCTTGAATTTTAGTAGAGATGGATTTTTATTAAGAAATTACTCGTGTGTTTTTGAATGTTAATGAAAGTCTAATTTTTCTTTGGAATTAGCAGAAGCAATTTTTTTACAATATAATTATGAGTTTTCTACCCGCATTTTAAGCGTAGCCAACGAAGGAAACTAAGTTTAGTCTTATCTTTTTCTTATAAGTTAACTCTTTTTCTCCGCCCTCATAGCAGCAAAGAAAAGAAGCCCTTGCAACTAAAAAAAAATGTTGAAATTAGTTTTTAAGATGAAATTCGCCTGTTAAGAAGATAGCTCAAAAGCTTTTTATCTGAATAACTGAAATGTAAATGATTTGAAAGAATTTATTGATTTCTGATATATTGAATCTTTATAAGTAAAAAACTAGTTGTAAAAATTAACCAAATATTTGACTATTTTAAGTATGTAAGCATAACAATTAAATAACTACTTATCCAAGAATTTAAGTTTTACTCTTATATTCATCTATTAAATCAAGATTCCCTTGATTTTTATTCTCATTGTGGGTGCGAAACGAAAACTATACCTTGTAAACTTGGATCTGTTTGGAACACTGCTATTTTTCAAGCATTAAGTTACGTTAAAACCAAAGCTGATTCAAAAAATTGAGGACAGATTTCTTAATCTTTCTTATTTGATATGTTTTAGCATAATTTCTTCGCTTATTTTCTGATATTTTAATAGTTTTTTCACATTTCTGATAAGATATTAATTTTAACATAATGCTATATATAAACGTAATAATAACAATAATAACCACATATCCCTAATCATTCTTGGACACGTCTTTACACTTGGTAATATTTGCTTTGGTCCTTGACCCGCCATGTTGTCTTTGCTGGGGAAACCCATGGTTAGAATCTTTTACATACTAATAATAATAATAATAATAATAATCTATCAACAGCTAGAGCACAGACACTTACTTATTAAGAACATGGTGCCGTACTATAAGTACACATCACCCTCACATAAGCTGTACTGGGACCGCCCAATTCACTCAGACAAAACCATACATCACAACAGACCTGACATCCCACTTGTTGATAAGGTCAACAAACAGATCTATCTCATTGATATTGCAGTGCCTATCAGCAATAATATGCAGAAAACTCACACAGACAAGATTAGTAAATACACTGATCTAGCACACGAGTTCCAGAAGCAGTGGAGGCAGCATCGAGTACGTGTTATACCCATCGTTCTGTTTGCCACTGCTGTGGTGCCTCACACATTGCACCACAGCCTCAGCACACTCATTATGCATAAAACTTTTTGTGAAGTCTTAAAGAAGGCTGTGGTACTCAATATAACACGCATAGTTAGGAAAGCTATTTTAAGTCGAATTATGTCCGTTATTTGATCAAGTAATCCATACCCCTAATCGTCCTAAAGACATGAAACTCTAATTGTCAGATTAAATTCTTTTAAGGAATATCCCTGATGATTTTGGAATCGAAGTTCAGAACCAAAAACCATCAAAATTTATTAACTATTTAAAAATTCATTTACTAAGATATCAGAAAAATAGAAAAATTGAAATTATGTAATACATTGACAAAAAACATTTTTCATCTGAATTTTCGGAACTCGCAAACGTCTGCTTTTAATCTAATCTTTTCGTTTTGAAAGTCAATAACTAGTATTGTTTTACCCTTCCTGTTTAAAGCTTTCCCTATTTTTACCGCTGCACATGTTCAAAACAATCACAACATATTGTTTACTTTTATTTAACATGGAATTGTTCCGTCGAATTTTCTCAGGATAGACCATCAAATTTAATCGGAAATTTCTTTACTGTCATCTTTACTGTCATTATAGAATAATGTTTATTCTATAAGTATTCGATAATAATGATAAAAATTGATTTCGTTCTCATTAAACCACTGCTTCTCAACCTTTTATTTGCTTCACTGTGAGATTAAACATTTGTTAAAATTTCTCGACTCACGAAATGCAGTTCCGTAAATCCCATAACACAAAAGCAATTTTTGCTGTATTATACAAAGAGTCTTTTGAGAGATCTTAGCATGATTTACAAATGACTGACAGTCTCAAAATAGTAACTGAAAAAATATTTACTACGCACATATTTTTTCAGTTACTTAATTTTTGTAATAATAGATTTCCTTTGAAGATGTTTAATTAAAGACAGTCTCTTTTGAAAATGCATTTTTTTTTTAAACTGACTTGAATAGGATTTAATATTTATTTACGTTCATTATTAAAACAAAACCTTATGTACTTGACATTTCTGTTCGCCCAGGATTTTGGAATGGTAGAGGTTATTGTTTCTTGGATTACATTAGCTATGTACGTACAGAGAGAGAAAGAAGATGACTCTTTTAAATAATAATGTATCTAGATATTGTAGCTTAGCTTATGAGACCTATATGCGCAGATATATTTACATAAAAGTCAATTATCGTTCCTGTGCTTTTAGGTCTATTGAATTTTTTACATCAGTGTCCAGAATGTGCAACTGCTATTGAAATAATTTATTTGAATAATGAAAGTAAAATTTGACTTCAGACTTAAAAAAGATGCCAAAACTTCAACAATAATGAAGTATTTAATTAATCACAAATAATCTTGCAGTAATTTACTTCAAGAATGAATTAAACTCATAGTTTTCTTTAGGATTATCTTTTTTTGAGTCGTTGTCTTAAGATAAACTACGAAACATTCTGTCCGAAGTGCTTAAGATAAATAATCACTTAAGAATTTATTAATTAAAACAAAGAAAGTGTTTTTTTTTTCTTAGTCTAGAGGTCTCTGAAACAACGAGTCATCCAAAGGAAGAAGCAGCAGTAGATTCTTCAAACATTATACTTACTTTATAATTACTCATTATAATTACTTTGCTATTTTTGAAACAACAAACTGAAAAATTCAGTTGTCCTACTGCAGAAGCAATAATTTCTTTGTCTTATTTTTCAAGTAAAATTTTTCAAAAAGAAAAATTGATATTTCACAAATTTTAACCAAGAAATAATTTATTTATAATAACTATAAATAAAAGAGGATAAAAGGCAGACATATTTCATATACTTTGCTTCTTTTTCTTTATCTCTTGTTATTTGATACAATTGTTTTCATTGGAAATTGTTCATCTGCCAATATATTTCATGAAAAGATATTGAACTTCGTGTGGGTCAACTTAGAACTGCACCCAATAAATCGACAGGTTTTCCAATAGGAATATTTTATTGTTCTATCTCTAAGTTAAAATAAAGAAATTCTATTGCTTTTTTTTTGTGTCGTTGAAAAATTTCAAATAAATTTGAATAATTTTAACTTGGAAATATAATTTGTACGTAAATTAATATGTTAAATTCCAATAAAAATGATTGCTTAATATATTTAAAATTATATTTTATTCTTGTATATTTTTGGAAAGAAAAATTATCTCAGTGACATCATTGAATACCAAACAGAAAATTAGTTGTGAATTATCAACTGTAATATTACTGTAGCAATTACAGAATTACAATTAATAATAATTTCAGAAAGAGTTTTGCTTTATTTAATTTTGCAGTTTTGCATACCTGCTGTAATGAAATTTAAAGTCTTCTACATTCCAACTCATACATATATCGGTTATTAATATACGACATAAAATGTCGGTAGCTCTATTGTTCCTGGTACTTCCATAACTCTTCGTTGAAGCAGGAAAATTCGCCTTCTTGAAATATTGTAGTTTCGGAGTAATTATTATTTTTTTTCCTCTAAATTTATTTGTGCATTTTTATATCTCAAGCCTAAATCTTTCTTTAATCTCTTAAGCTTTTAAACAAAAAAATTGTTTATTAAAATAAAAGCTTCAAGAAGGCCGTGCTGGCGTGGCCGTGCGGTTTAGCCGGCGGGCTGCCGTTGTGGCCGATGCGCCAGTACCCGGGTTCGAATCCCGGTGGTGGCATGGCTGTTCTTTCTTCTTCTGTGTTTCGTCCGTTTCCCACCTGGGACTTACTATCTCGGGGTTATCCTGGACGGGATATAATTCTCGTCCCCCCTTTCTTGAATTTCACTAGCCTCGCCCTGACGTTGTCAGGTTGAGCTAGTTCCGTGGTCCCTAGTTGGCCAAATTCGATAAAAGGAAGGAAAAGCTTCAAGAAATAACCAGAAGAAGACTGTTGGTTTTTCTACGTTTCGTATGTCTTTGTTTTTCAGTCTTAGTCTATTTCTGTTCTCAGTCTGCATTGTGATCAGCAAACAAAAATCAAGATGTAATTGTTAGAAAAACTGTTAGGCTTTTTTTTTATCTCTAATATTAGGCACACAATGCCCGAAAAAGCTATTCACAAAGTACCGTCGAATATTAAGACTTTTCAATAAGAGACAAAACACACTTATTCTGTATTTTTTTTTTTTTTTTTTACTTTTTTTAATCCTTGCTAAATCCCTTGGGATTTTCACAACTGTTACTGTAGCAATTAACTAATAATAATGACACTTAAAAGAAGAAATAAAATAATAAGTAAAACTAGTGATAGCAAATTATGAAAGCTATCATAAGCGTGTAGCTATTTTACTGTAATAGTTAGCTGTGAAAATAATTTTTTATAAATCACACATATATATGCACATTGGCCTTTATATATTCTTTGTTATAAAAAAGTATTCTTTTGAGAATAATTCTTTAGTATTTAGCTTTTAGCAGCCAAACTACTATATATTTTTTTTAATTAAGATATTCACTTTCGATATTATTAACAGAATCCTATCAGTTTTCTTGATAATACCTAAGATTAGTTTGAGCTATGTTTAGTCTAATATTTATGTTAATATATTTTATAAACGTATCCTGTTTTAATATCTTTAAGTTATATTATTTTGTATTTTTTTTCTTGTTATTAAAATTAAATTTTAGTACTTTTAATAATCAATTGCATTACAATAGAAAACCTAACATTACTAAGTTAATATTAGCTTGTCCATTATTATTATTAATTATTTCTTTAGTGATTATTACATCAAGGGGATTGTAATAAGTGTTAGGTATTAATGGTTTTATGGAATATTCACAACTTTTAAAAGTGAAGCGTGAATCGAAATTTTGTCAGCCATTGATAAAGATAATAATTCAGTTGTCCACTGAAGCTGACATTTTAGTGATTATAAGCTATCGTTTTCAAGATCCCTAGAAATTGGATCTAATGGTAATGACCTCGTTTAAAGTACTATTGTCATAGTAAATTAAAAGCTATTTAGACAGCTTGAAACTTTAAAGTTAAATTTTACTATTAGCTTTTTTATTCAATTTGGTGCAAATTGAACCCTTAGGCTTCCTGCTATAAATGAAGTTACCACTTATTTGAATATATTTCCTGAGGATATTCAAAGGTCGATAACACTTACAATTACAATTGCTTTGTCTGGTTTAAAATTGATCGATATTGATATCTGTCAAATTGTATTTATCAAAATATAAAAGCTGCAATTGTCTTTTTATCAATAAAACAGTATAAAAAAATCTCCTAGATTGCTAAATTTTCGAACATATCTATTCTTAAGAGGAATCCCTAAAAAAAAAATGGCTACGTCTTTTTAGAGACTCATTTGGGAATTATTATGATAGTGACTAAAATCGGTAGCTATTGCGTTTGTCCTGTCCATTTGTGTCTCAACGGAAATCGTATCGACAAACGGATTTCACCATTGTGTTCAGAGATCCAAACACTGTAGGAATGGGGTATTTTCAGGGGCCAACGACTCCACCCCCCCCCCTCATAATGTTCGAGATATTTGTCATTGTCGTAATACCCTCCTCACAACTCCCGAACGGAAGATCTGATCGACAAGCGGATTTCATCATCGTTTTCAGAGGCCCAAACAACATAGGAATAGGATATTTTTAGGGGCCAATGCCCCCTCATGTCCGAGATATTTAGCATTGTTTTCATTGGATTTCCGCTATTAGCTTAAATGTCAGACATGCAGCCATTTTATATCAGTTGTCAGCCATAGCGTAATCGATAAGTTCTCGGACTCGAATATTGTCGGTTCGAATCCGTGTATCTACTGTTTTTCTCTTTTCTCCTTCTTTTAATCTTTTTTTTTTTTCTCAATGTCCGCATTTATTGTTTTTTCTTGTTTTCCTGACGTTCTTTTTATTTTTTTTCCTAACATTTTTTTTTCATTTCGTTAATGTACTTTCTTTATTTTTTTTCTTATTTTTAATGATTTATTATTATTTTGTGTCGCCCTTTAAATTTATGCTTTAGCACAGAATTCTATTCACTTATTTAAATTTTTTAGTAGTTCATTGCTTCTTTTGTCTTGTACTATCGATATCCTGAAAAGACACTTCACAACTTACTATGATATTATTGCTGACGTCAATTTCAATTTTGTCGACAAATAAAAAGTTCTATTAAAACTTTAATTCAGAAAAAAGATATGTACAGAACATTTCTGGAATTAAAGTTTAAAAAAATCTTCATTTCGAATGATAATAATTTCTTTAAGAATCAGAGATGAAACTCTCCGCATTCCTTACATTCCTACGGAGGTAGTGTATGGACTGGATTTGAATCTCGTTCTAATGCTGATGGCATTCATATACTTCACTGGATTCTTAAACAAAATTCTTCTAATTCCTTAATAAAACGATTTTACGATTTACTTGTAAAACCATTTCTAAATTCACATTTTATTTCTTCAAGCATTAAAAAAAAATCTACCCTAATTTAAAGCTACTTTAGAAATCCACAATAAAATACGTAGAACATAGAGAAAACGTATTATTTGAAGTTTCCATATCGTCCTTGCAGTTTAAGCAAGTCCATAACTGGCTTTGTACGTTTTTTCTGTAAATGTGAAAAAAAACAGGTGATCATTCTTTCGTGAAAACAAACTCCTATTTATGATAAAGAAAGAAATCATCAAAACTTCAAAGACAGATTTCACAATTCGGCATCGGAAAATGTTGATTGTCATGCTAGTGCTCACGAATTGGAAACTGGCTGAGATACTCCCACGCAGAAGAGCTACCAGTAATGTATTTTTGCTTTCTTCAAATTCAGTCAGCCTGCAAATGTTTCTGGAAATTTCGAATTCCCTCTGCGAAAGATCCGTTCCATTGCAATAGAGGCGGCAAAAAGTGCATTCCATACGATCAATGTTGTAAACGGAGACTTGAGATGATCGACTCCAAAACGACACAGATACCTTCCAAAATGAGATTCCAAACTAAAATTCACTGGAATTTAAGTACAGTCTCCAACTTTCAAAGATATTAAGAGTTTGTAAGATTTTGCACTGCATTAATAGATTTAATACCGAATTCCCTTTAATTTTTTACAGTTTTTTAATTTTATTATCTTATTATGTTTTCTGAGCATTTACAAAAACTTCTTGATATTAAAATGGATGAACAGTGTGGCAGGGAAGTTCCCGTACACCTTATTAAAACCCTTATTGGTAGTCATATTTTAAGAAAGTATTTCACATTCAGTTTCCAATGCGTCTGCGTATCTCGCCATCATGCTGTACACACACCGCTAGGTCCTACTTGACACGTTTTTTGGAGCACGTCCGGTGTGATGGTTCGAAATGCGTCCTCAACTGCATTGCGCAATTTTTCATTTGTAGCATAACGACGTTCAGACACGTAAACATTGATGATTCCCCACAATGAGTTGTCAGGCGTCGTGAGGTCAGAACTTCGTGGTGGCCATTTCAATGGAATTGGCGAGATGCTGGATTACCGCGACCAATCCAGCCTCCTGGAAAATGTTCATGAAGAAACCCGCGCACAGTAAGAGCGAAGTGAGCAAGTAGTCCGTCCTGTCGTAGCCATACGCGTTCCGTGATACCCGCGTCTTCAAGCTGTGGGTGGGATTAACCATGTTTGCAACATGTGTAAATAAGTTTCGCCATTAACAAGACATCAAAAAAATTTGGTCCAACCAAATATGCTGTCATCGCAGCCCATTTCATAACGTGAGGTAGATTCCTCTCCAGTGTGTCATGTTTCCAAAAGACAACATTTCTGTTCCGTGAATTGCGATAAATCGCATATTCATCTGAAAGTAGCATCTTTGCACGGGACACTGCCTTAGGGAATTGTGCTAACAAAGCACGGCATGCTGTTCCGCACTGATCACGATCTCCATCCGATAACTCGTTGACGAACGTCGGACGAAACGGTGTGACTTTTAGATCTTTCTTTATGTGATCCTTCATTGTTGTCCTCGGTACACCAAATTCAGCAACACGTTTACGTGTCGATTTCACAGGGGATTGTTGAATCGAAGCAGCGCACATGTTTCTAATCGTATGTTCTTACTCCGCAGTCTATCTTTAACACTACCTAAAACAAAAGCACGTTTCTCCCAATTGAGCATTGTCGCTTTTCGAGGGGAGGTCTTATTAAATATTTCCTTGAATGCTCCTATTATTTGTCTCATCGTCATCAATAGTGTAACTTACCGCTTACGTCTGCCATGACTGAACACTCCAATCTGATTGACTGCAATACTCATACCCTCCCTCGAACGCAATAATAATACCAACTGCATTCCAACACGAACGCATGCATTCTAGTGTCAACAATTGAAATAACATTTGATACTAAATATTTACATTTATTGCTGTATATAGCGGGTACGAGAACTTCCCGGTCACACTATACAGTAGATATACTCTTTTTTCTAATTTCCTAATTGCCTAAGATTGGTTTTTAAAACGCAGATAGATAATGTACAGTAGTTGGTTGGTTGATTGTGGAGACATTTAATTATGACGTTGTTACGGTTCATTACCTTGAAAACTATGCGGATGAAGCAAAAATGTTTTAGTAATTTGAAATCACTGTTTTGTCTCACATCACTAGACATCACTAAAATTATTACTAAATTATTCTGATTCAGTAACAAAATCGTTAACTTGAGAGTAGGTATGACCAATGATTGCTCTCTTTATGCATTTTATAATCAGAGACTGACTTTTAAAGTTACTTTTTTTTAACATTTTTTTCTTTACTTCCAGTTTTGATTTTTTTTTTAATTTTTAATTTTTAGTTCATTTTTTGGTTCGAACTAAAAAAAACGAAATGCGTATAATAACTTAATGAGTGTATATTTTGATATGAAATCACATCAGTAGAAGTTTCCCCCTTTTGATTTTAATTGAAAACTATTCTAACAAAGAAGACTAGAGATGATCGTAATGGGACGATTAATACTATATCCCCCAAGCAGTAGAATGGGAAGCTCCAATCACATATCATGCAGTCGTTGAAAAAAACTCTGTTTCCTTATGTTCTAATAATCACCTGAGGAAGCGATCTGTTCATTGGATCTCGTAACATGTAGTGTTTTTTAATATACATTTGTATTTTGAGTATGTTTGGGTCCTTTTATCTACGATTAATAATAGGTTTTAGTCATTTGAAATTCTATGAATAAAGGCGTCAATCCTTTCACGATTTCAATATCGTAAGATATCTACTTCACTATATGAACTACTGTTACAAACAAGTTTACATGTAACTTATTAAGTGAGTAATTAGTTCCATGTATGAATTTTCAACTCTACAAATATTCGAAAAGCATAAAAACAATCTTAAAAAATCTATGTTATTGATAATAATGTTTCAATTATCTTGAGAACAAAATTTATAAAAAAGATAATATTTTAATCTTGCAATTCTAATCAATTATAACAAAACTTAACATCAAGTAATTTAGCAATATAATTTGTTTAGAAATTTCTAATCCTACTATGCATATTAAGCTTATGCTCGCTTTGCTCGTTTTGTACATATTAAATAATGAGATCTCTCCATCTGTGATCTCTCCATCTGTATTTACTGGATTTAAATGAGCAGTTTCTGGATTTGATGATACTAATTAAGCATTAACAACTACTGTTAATAGTCAAATATGTGTAAGATCCCAGTCGATCCGTACAATTTCACTTAGTAGGGTTATAAAAACCTATCTGCCCTTCTTAATACAGGCAGAGCCTATTCGCGGATGATGATACTACTTTTCGTACATTTTATGTTGTTTTCGCCATTTTCTTTCCATAAAACCGCTTCATCTTCTGGATTTAAT
This sequence comes from Thereuonema tuberculata, assembly GCA_023159025.1. Taxonomy (NCBI): domain Eukaryota; kingdom Metazoa; phylum Arthropoda; class Chilopoda; order Scutigeromorpha; family Scutigeridae; genus Thereuonema; species Thereuonema tuberculata. The sequence continues at coordinate 120,290,109 of JAFIDM010012231.1, read as the reverse complement.
GGATCTTCCATTCCCACCCTCCCCTATTATTCTTTGCAGGTTCGCCATCGCGCTCCGGGAGAAGTCGTTTACGTCACAGGTGTTGAAATAGGAGGACTTCTTCCTTGGTGTGTTCCTGTAATATTGACTTGTACTGAATGTCTGCTTTGATAGCGACTGCAATACGACAGACGACACAAAACATCTTTAACAAACAACTTTGGAGTGCAGTGCAATGATTGAATCATTCCAAAAAGATCAATCTTATTGTTCTTTACCATTTGTGTTCAGTGTATACATTTTTATGACCACAATTTTTAAAGTTTTTTTTTTTTTTTAAATATTATTTAGAAAAGAAATATTAGTTCCTTTGGGTATCAAATGACATTTAGAAATGGTTATAGATTCAAGTTAACACAGATTCAGCGGAAATTAATAACAATTGTTAACACTAGGTACCACGATAATAAAAAATTTTGTTTTTCCCGTGATGATATCAATGGCCACGTGATCTAAAGATGTGGGCGATGGACTCGGGGCTGCAGAAGCCGGGCTCAATTCTCGGACGAAATCAAGATTTATTTGCTGGAAATTATAAATTTAGCTTTCCAATAACAAACCTCCTCTTATTCACCTTCATTTGATCTTTGAAGTGTACTTTTTCATGTTTATCCAAAAAATCCTTATATATTATTTCTCAAACGTGTTTTTTTTTTTGATGCGAATTATTCGCACATGTCAACTAGTAGTATATTATTTCAGGGACCTACTGGAAAAGGAGCACTGGTGCTACTTCTATTTGGATTTGACTTTTTGTTACTAGTAGATCCTGTTGTCTAATTTTTATAATATTAATGTCCAATCTAGTGGAGTGTGGTTGTTTCTGAATAGAAAATTTTAATAATCTCCGACACAGGCTGCGAACAATACCTAGCTGAACAGAGACCTACATCACATTGTCTACTAATGGTTAGAGTCGATTATTCTGATTTGTTTACATTGTTTTGGAGATGGAGGCAACTTGCAGCGAGATTAATCAATCAGAAGAAGAAAACACAAATTAATAAAAAAGAGCTCTGTAATAAAATGTATGAAATGAAAGAAAAGATTGAGAAACAGAGGGAAAAAATTACTTTAGACTAACCTTGCTGTGTCTATTAAACTAATAGAAGAGGGAATCTTTGCTATACTTACTACCTATAAATTTTCTACACTTTATAACGAAATTAAGAAATTTACGGAGTTCTGTCGGCTGGGAGCCGTTCCGGAGTGGTCTTGTGCGCAAGGTCGCGGCCTTGCGCTATATTGGGAACGCTAGAGATCCATAAAACACGAACTTTCGGACACGAACCTTAGCACAACAACAATCGGCTGTGAATTATAATAATCAAAATGTGTTTGTTTCGACTTTTAAAACCATATAATTGTAAGAGTGGCTATGTTAAAAAAAGAAGTTTCTGTTAAAAATTACGAAAATTACGACGCAAAGAAAAGTTTTATTTATATACTTTTTTTCATGGTACAGTATTATTGAAATTGAAGTTTGCAGAAATGAGCTTTATCAGTTCATGGTATTTCAGTGAAGCGTTAAGAATTCTTGTAGTTTATACCATCTGTCTATGCATTATTTTATCAATCTTGATAATAATAAAAATGAAGCGATACTAGAACTTCATAGCAATGATGAGAAATTGAAATACTTTACATTAAAATGACAACACACAAGTCAAGAACGTTTAAAGATACGGTGTTGAAGAGGGATTTTCCGCAAAGGAACCCGAAAGGCTCCTGGAATTTTTAAGTATCTTTTTATAATCTTTTTAAATATTCTTGACTTGTATATTGTCATTTTAGTGTAAATTACTTAAAATTCATACACGTAAAAAAAATATTTTTAAATTGGAAAACTATAAAAGTTATAATTTTCATTCATAAATTCACTGTATTATTAACGTACCCTTTTAGTATTCATAAAAATGTAACTTTAACTTATTACACGATATCATGTTAATCGAAAAGTCACAACAAAAGCAGTCAATAAGTATTTTTTGATTTAATCAATTTAAGATATATTAAATTATTATTATGCGAGTCTTAATATGGCCAATTCTAACTTCGCAGTCTCGGTGTTTGAGACCTCTTATTTCATTGCTGCACGAATGTATCTAATAAAACGATTTCTTCAGCTAAGATTTAATGGTAAAGGCAATTTATCATCTTTATTTTCACAACTAGTTTAAATAATTTCAAGCAGACATCACTTTCCATATGAAAGTAATTTTTTTTCTAAAATTTGTTTTCTTGGAAAATCTTAATTTTGTGGCTTGTACCCATTTTCAACTGAGCTCTCATTCTCTTAGTTCTCATTTTTTTAATCTTTCCGTCAACGTTTTTTTAAGGTCGTAACATCGGAGGGGTCCAAGGGATCACCCATCCCTCTGCAAATTGGGTACAGGTTTCTTTCCTGGGGTTGAAGGTCAAAGGGCATCGGACTAACCGTAAATCCCAATGGTCCTGTAACTGTCGAAGACCTATAGCGTCAACTCCCCCGAAGTGATCAACATGTTCTGTAAAATGGAGTCCTTCAACCTTGATGATGTCATGAGAAAGAAACCTGTTTTAAATTTTTATAAGCATTTTTATCTACGTTAGTTACTATCATAAGTTATTATAGATTTATTCTAAAGTTTGTCCTTCCTTTTCCGATCAAGATAACTCAAACTGTTTACCTTAGCCTTACTAGAAGATTATTCATAAGGAAGATCCTTAGTGAGTTTGTGTCATATTACCTCTAAATAAGAAGCAAAATTATACCAGATTCCAGTACCATAATATTTGAAAATGCGCTTCCCTGTAATATAAGCTTCTCTTATTCACCTTCATTTGATCATTGAATTGTTTACTGTTTTCTTTTTCATCCAGAAAATGAGTTTTCTTATTCCTAAGTTCTGAATTTTTTTCTCTTTCCGTCAACGTTTTTTAAGGTCATGTGGTGCTGGTATTCGAAAGTTCGCTCGCCATCTATATTTTTTATTTTAATATTTGCAGGACGTGATCTTTAATTTAAAAGAAAAAAAAGCTAGGAAACATGAACTAATTTCATGTTTTAATATATATTGTGTATTTTAATTGTCATATTTTTAAAAATATTATTTTATGTATTAAAAGATGTCATAAATGATTTGCCAAATATAAGAGTCAAGAGATTTTTACTCACAAAATATTAATGTGTTGTGTGAGTAAATAAATAATGATCAAATATCTTAACAGCATCATAACATCCGGAGATTTTGTAAATTCAACGAAACTACCAAAATAACTAAGTCGTAAAGAAAATTAAATATAAATAATAAATGAGTTTCTTTTACGTATATCTAACAAACTTTAAGACAGCAAAACAAGAGATCATTTTAAAATATTCAATAATAACCCTAATGTTTTTTGAAGTTAAAAAATAAGTAAATAGTAGAGATGTTATTCTCTGTGTCGCTTCCAAATTTTTCCATATTTACAGAACATATTACAGATAAAAATAATTCTGAAATGAAATCTTTTTTGTGAGATAATTTTTGAACTTTGAATACATGAATTTTAATTATTTCTTTCAATTTATGTTATTAGACAGCGGAAAAATCATAATAAAATAGTTGTTCCGATTATTAGTTTTTGCCTAGAGGGAAATATTTTTAATGTGTATTGCTAAGATGAATTAATAATCTTGCACTTATGCATAGCAAAATCATACTTAAGAAGTATTTAATATTTATTAATCTAGTTTTGAAGAATCTGAAGGGCTACGCTGTAATGTTTAGAAAGAGATTTGTTCAAACGGTCTTGTTGGTAAAAATACTACATAAATGTGAAGATATTTTGTAATAATTCCATTGTTATTCATTCAACACACAAAAAAAAAAAATACTTATTTCCATCGAACCCTGAGCACCATACAAGAAAATGTCGGCCGGTCTTAACTGTCTTTTATTATTCCATTGTGATCCAGAATTGTCGAGGTCTAACATGTTGTGTATATTCCAAGCTAAAATGAAATCAACAATGACCAAAACACCAAACAAAAAAAAGGAGTTAATTAAACATAAATGAAACGATGATTTCACAATTATTAATAATAACCAAATAAATATATTTGCGGGAAGAGGCAGTAAGTGAAGCAAAAACGAAAGGCATAGCAGTACTTCTGCATATTTAAAATTAAAAATATTTTTTACGTGACTTATTTTATTAGAAGTCAAAATTACATTTTAATTTTAACAATAAGACTTGTAAATATTTTTTAAAATTATGAAGTTATTTCTTTACTTTATAGAAGTTCACTAAGTTCTAAAAAAATTTAGTAAACTTTAAAATTAAACTGTCTACAGACTTATACCCATTCTTCTTCGATTTCCCTATCCTTACGAAAGGAATGATTGTCTTGATTATTACTAAAACAATTCTTATCATGAACAATTCCCATACCCAATCGTGGATAAGTCGGTAGTGAAAAAGCTAGCACTTAAGTAGCACTTAAGTAGCTAAGAAATGTGTTCCCAACCATTAAGTACCCATTATATGCTTCAGATCATTCATCCTGAAACCTTTGTAAACTAGATTAGTCAAATTCTGTAAGTACATATCATATCTTTATCTTGATTTTTTCCCCCACATTATTCGAGCTGAAATGATCAGAGATATTGTACATTCAACGACTCAAAATGATACTTGAAACTTAAAAACATTGGTTAATTTAACCATTTCTCTTTTGCAGTGTTTTTGTTATCCGAAGAAGTATTCAGGATCCATTTTATTTACTGTCAGTAAATGAAATCAAAGTTCTCCAATTCATTCAGGCACTATTTCTGATTGCCCTTCATAACGGATAATTAATTTTCACATACCATAAGATGATTTGTGACTTTCTATAAATATTTCAATTGGGAAACTTGTTGTCATTTTACTGTATCTACAAAAAATTAGGGCCAAGCAATGAAACTTTAAAACAACTTTTATTGCTATTATCTTTTTTTAACTTTCTTGCGATTACAACAATTAAATCAGAAATTTGTCATTCTATGGTTATGAAAATCCCAATATCTATCCATAAAATTTGTAAATGTCAAGTACTTACTGATTCTGAATACTTAAATTAATTGGTAATTAGGAGGTAAAGTAAAGCACCAACATTAAAAATAGGTTTGGCATTTAACTTGTCAATACATAGGTAGATACTTCCCATACGAGCCTTCGTGGTTCATCGGCCGCCGAAGATTAAGGATCCGGAGTTTCAATGACCATCGGAGCTAGTTGAGATTGGATGAGCAGTCAAACATAGATTACCTTAATTAAGTTAGATTTATATCAAAATCAGATTTATTTTTCTTTGTTAGATTTTGAATTATTTCTTTAACGCTTTATTCGAATGTTAGATAAAATTATTAATTGATTATTTTATTCATTCTAAAATAATTACTTGTATAATTTACAATAAATTAAAGGTGTTTGATATTAATATGACTGATATAAGAGTTCGCCCTGCTAAATTAATTAAATTTTCTTTTCTATCCTTTGAAACCTGAGCCTCTCAACAGTATCATAATTTTGGTCAGACCTCGATTAGTCTGTGATCATGATGGCCTTAACATTTTTATACGAAGTTCCTAATAATACCTATAATTGCCACATACCAATATATGAAAATAAGACAATGAATTCCTAATTAAGTATATTTTTAAGATTGCTTATAACATTACTTTGTTTTTTCAAGTTATACAGATAAAATATTTCTTAAATGAATTTTTTAATTATTCTTTAATGAATCTCTAAAAACACAGTAAAATAATGAATCTGAACAGTTGTAATTATAGCATATTATTGATGAAGCATTTTCTAAAATAATATTTTATTTTATGAAGCATTTTCTAAGTGTTGTTATAATTTAGTTCTCTAAACAAAAATATGATTTTCTTTTAAAAAAAAAATTAAGGAAAATATCTTTGCTTGAAATATACATCTATTGTGATTTAAGGGCTTTTTGAGATGTTCTTCCAATTTTTTTTAACTGATATTCGTTATAGCTTTGTAACTTAAAATGATAATTTATTTCAAACCTAGAATCGATAAATTCCTATACTTTTCTAAATCTCATAATTTTTTGCAGTTTAGTAATTATTAGGTAAAGATAAACTTGCTTTCCTGAAGGAGGATGAAATCATTAACCTAATTTTAAGTAAACTTTGAATTTTTTTGAAACCCTTCAACATAAAATTTTATCCAAAACAAACTAGAAACAGTCGAATTGTTCCTGTTGACAGGCAGTCATAAAAAGTTCAATTAACTTCGTAATTAATTTACTGACGAAATATTTCCTTGAATAAACAATGCATAATTGAATAATAATGAGATGACAGAAAGCAACTCTCCAAGGTGTCAGAGTAAAACATACAAGAGAAAAATATAAAGTAATGGATAAGCAAACACGACAATGAAATAGAGGAGTATTTGTTTTGTTAACTAAGAGAGTGAAAAAGAAAGACAACAAACACAGCAACAAGCTCCTGTTTACCTAAATTCTGCCTTTAACAAACAACAATTGAATTACCACTGGATCAGACAGCAGGCATCAACAACTTACTTCTTCCTCTGATTTTAGCATTAATGAGACTCTGGAAAGTACTTTAACGAATTTGATAAAAAGATAAGAGTTTCTAAGTTTGGAGTAGTGCATTCAGATGGTAAAAAAAGGTAATACTTTCGTAAGTGATAAAAAACGAAAAGCGTTCCTACAGTAGGTTTGATATGCTTTATTACTGAATGTTTTATAATTTAGAATGATTTTTTTAATTACTTGTATTAAATACAGCTTTTTTCCTTGTTTTCGACAAATGTTACTTAAATTTATTAATGAAACCGAAATTTTCTATGAGATTGACTCAGAGAAAGTTTGAGAAATTGACGAATTGTCTTTAAATCATTTCGTAGTTAACCAGGAATTGAAAAAAAACTTATTAATTTAAAATGACTTTGTTATTGAAGCAACTCAATAAATTCCCATTGAGAAGCAACGATTTCATTGTGTCTCGATAGTTACTGTCCCATTTACGAAATTTAGACCCTTGGACATTGTTTGGATAATGTCCAAAGGTCTTTGAGTTCTACTTCTTTATTTACTAAAGGAATTTATTTATTTACGGAACCCAATATCCAAATATCCAATTAATACCGAAAAAAAGGAATATGCAATTTGAAATCATTCATCGTTGAACAGATAATTATTAACTTAGTTTTACTTACTTATTATTATTTATTGTCGCAATTTTAAGAACCTTTTTTAGTTTAACTTAATGCTTTACGTAGCATATTTGTTTGTTTGTATTTATTCGATCTAAAATGGTATAAAAAGGTTTACAATTGCTCCCACAAAGAAAAATATTTCTATAATTAAATATATTTAATGAAAATTATAGTGATGTTATAATGCTTGCAGAAATAATTTAACTCACAAAGCATTAATAATAATAATAATAAAAATTGTTTAAATTGAAGTGGAAAAGATAAATAGCTTTAGGGCCTGTAACTTTCTATTCATAATTTCACGCTTTTAATTAATTCATACGTTTCTAAAATAAATTAAACAAATAAATATCTATAAAGTTGACTTATATTGTAATCTAATTTCTAACCATTTAGTCAGTAATTCTGCTTTTATGTAATGTTGTTGTTGCAAAAAAGCCCGATTAGAATTACTTTACTCTTGCGAATTTAAATGTATCGCTGCATAAACTTTTGTTGATTTTAGGGATACGATAGTAAAGTCCAATTCACGTCGTAGCTTAAGTTCTGGTCCTCCTTTTGTTTTACATTTCCAAAAAAAGCTTTCGGACCATTTGCCGTTAAATAAAAATCTCCATTGAAAAAAACCTAAGCCATCTGTCTGTCCATTCAAGATGCTATTAACTTTGATAATGGTTAATTCAATCTTATAAGAAACTTTAGGGTTGGCTCAGCAAAGACCTAATCTATCAATCTCGTTTAAAGTGATTTTAATTTTTATCTTCCAGAAATAATCAGTTTCCTTTCACAACATTAATATGGGTGATTTCTTTATGGAAACAAGGGAGGAAAGTAATCGAAATCTAATTATATTTACAGCAGGTAAATATAATTAATATATGTATATACTGAGTGAGTAGCTCATATGAAATCAATTCAAAAAATAATACAAATACATTTATATTTAGGTATAAGTGTAGGTTATATTTGACAAATATAAAAAAATTATTGCATTCAGCATAAATTGAAAAATTGCCGTGACGGCGTGATCTAGTTGTTTAGATGGCGGTCTTCCACGAGACCGATGCGTCGACACCTGGGTTCGAATCCCGGTGTCGACTTGGATATTTACTTTTATTCCTGTGTTTTTCTTCTTTTTCTAAGGCATTGAAAAGTGTGAAAAATTGTCAGAATTGAAAATGGAAAAACAATTAGCTTCATAATTTCTGACCATTGTGGGGTTAGATCCTCAAGAATGAAAGCACACGTGGATTGTGCCCACGGCCCTACGCCCAATAAATAATAATAAATAATCAAAAAATTAAAAACAGCATTGAACTGTATCGCAACAGGCCATGCAGGTCCTGGGGTGCGAGGCTCCCAGCGAGGCTCAATCAACTAGATTTAATCCATTTAAATAGACCAATAAAATTGATGGAATGTTTGAACATTAACACACCAACTGTAGTTTTTTACTCATGCAAAAAAAAAATCTAACTTAATGAAGAAAGTTCACAAAACTATCCCAGAAAATATTAAACTAATTTTAAAAATCAGTTTCAAATAAAATAACAAAATACGATGTACTGAAGCTTATTATTAGCAAAACGTTTATGGTAAAGGAGCCAAAAAAAATTAAAAAAACAACTTTTAAACATTTTCCTTGAACTTTTTTGCTTTTCATTTAAAGAAAAAAATACTTCATTTGTTTTCAACATTAGATATTTTTTTTAAAAAAAAAGAATACATTTACCAGAAACTCCAACAGTGTACACAAAAATGTTCTTCCTCGGAACAATAAATTATCTGGAGTCATAAATTCCCAGTTGCTGGAAATCCAACCGATCTAAATCCATTTGAGATGCTCGAAGGATCTCCGCCAACGCTGTTAATTTAAACTGATGATTCCCATTTATATTCTAAATGAAATTCTACAAAGAACGATATATCTTTCGTAACAACCACAGATTTCCATTACACTTTGATTCAACCACCCAAGCAGTGTTAGAAATTAATGACCATATTACTCCAGGGTGCCACCATCATATACCAATGACAGCAATGATAAAATATTTTAATTATTTTATCTTTTTAGTGAAATCATCAAAAAAAAAAAACCTTATTCTCAGTAATTTATATATGGCAATATCGTAATAAAGGCTTATTTATACAATGTTATTCCAAAAAATATAGATTTTAGGGCAATGAATGGTAACTGGTAAAATTCTCATTTTGGATTGTTTCAATACTAGCTCTGTAGAGCTTTATTGAAACGTTGTTCAGAGATAAATGGTATATTACAGCTATTCAGGTTCTCATGTATTTGATAGATTTTGATTCAACAAAAATATACTTCTAACGCACTTTATTCAAGTAGAAAAAACTAGCGATTTTTTTTATTGCTTGCTTCTACTAAGCATGAAATCGTAAAATCGCAAAGAAGGGCCATGTTCTAATTAAAAAAGTGCATTTAAGACTATTTACATCTCTTGTAATCATGAATTATATTTCGACGTAAAAAAAGGAAACAAAAACGAATTTGAATTAATTTGAATTAAGAAACCACATTTAGCAGTAATTTTTGAGGAGATTAAGACACAGAAACTTCTAAGGAATCAATTCAAATAACTACAAAAATCGTTTAACTTAAACAATTTACGGTTAAGGAACGCTTAAAAAATGTAAAAACCATTGAAACTTAAAAAAAAAAAGATTGGTTTTTTTTTTATTTCAAAATCCAAACAAATTATTTATGTCTAGAAAGAATGACCTATTTCAATTCATTGTGCTTACTATTAAACCATAACTTTGCAATTTGTAATAACACTAAACGCATTGCTTAACAATTGCTTGAAAAATACCAAAGGCAGTTATGTAATATGCCGTTATTTTTCCTTTTTCCGTAGTTATGAAATCATTTGTAATCAAATTATACGGAAAATCTAACTTTCCAGTATTTTTCTGTACGGTACTGAAGATATTTTTATTATTGTATTATTTATGTAATCACGTTTTTATTGTAGCTTGAATAACTTATTTTCTAAGTCACATAAATTAAGTTATCGCATTCTGTTAGATGTTTGTTCAAGAAACATCAAAAAAACATCGCTGTAATTACATCTTATTCTTCGTTTTTTTAATTTAAATAAATAACAAAAAAATCGTCAAACATCTAACATAATTTAACATTTGTCAAACATATTTTTGATCTACAGCGAAACATTTTTTTACTAAGATAAGTTGATGAAAATATGGCCAACGCTGATAATATGGCCACATTGCCAACCTGCCGTTAATTGAAAAGGTACCGAAAAGATAACGCTAGAATATCAAACTATGAAGTAGAAAGTGTACATGACTACCACAGTTTGCAGGATAACGTAATCACAGAGCCCAGGGAACCCCATCATTTGAGTTTTGACAACGAATCAGAATCTGTTATAATATTGTTGTTATTATAATATTATTGTTGTTGTTGTCTTTTATTTCCTTGCATGTAATTGATGATTATTGTTCATATATCACTTGCTGTAGTTATTCTAAGCTCGTTCCAGACAACCAATGCTTCTTTAATTAAACTGATAATTAAGAGATTTTCGAGATGGGCTGTAATCAGGTAAAATGGCCACAGTAGGCCATATTACCAAAACAAGGAATGTATTGGACTCATAAAAGACGATAAATCTGTATTTATTTGCTACACATATACCCATGATTGATATTTTTTTATATTCTATAAGCTTTGATCATTTAATGATTTCTTTTCTAACTCTGTGGAATACACACATGATCTAAATTGTAACTTTGAAATAATTTTTGTTGTAGGCCCCTGGAAAGTTAATAATTATCTGTGTGAAAATTTTAATGAAGTCAAGACACATTTACTATCAACCCAAAATTATTAATCATTAACAAAATATATTTTCTTAAAATAAAGAGATATTTTTGAATTTGACCACATTACCTTCACAAGTGCATTTTATCTGCACAGTGCAAGCTTTTTCAAAGATTGAAAAACAGAACCTTTGGGTTTTAAAAAAATCTTGAAATATTTTTTTACATACGCCTAAAGAGCCGAAGTTCTTGTCTACACATTTTTTTTTTTTTAGTGAATACCATAATCATGAAAAAAAAAAATATTCAAATTAAGATGGCCATATTATCTTCAGGTACCTTAGTTTTTCTCATCAGGAGCTTCAATTTACCAATGGGTTTTTCCTTTTTTCTAATTTTTAGTTTAATATATATGTAACGAGGCTTTATAACGAGACTTTGTAAATATGAAACTTTTTTCTTTCACTGTGAAAAATATATATTTTTTTTTTACTGTGAAAAATATTTTTTCGTTAAAATTTGTACGAATTGCTGTTAATATTCCTATTAATGTAGATCATGATATATGAGAAACAAAACATCTAGTAAGTGGAAAAGGATAAACAAATACAAAAAGACGAAGAAAATAATACGAATGTTGGTCATTTTTAAACTCTTGAATATTTATATATCGTGTAAGTTTTGCTTAAAGATATGTTAATAATACAAGTAAAAACTAAGAAAAACTAAGAAAATAGGAAATGAAATATGCTACTTAGATAATGGAAACTTTTAGTGATTTCCTAAATCCCATATTTTCATAACCTTCAGCGCTGTTAAGAAGCACTTTGAAATTATGGTGAATTCGTCTGACATTTAGAATAACATAATACTAAAGGACAAACTCTATTCGATTAAGTAGGAATTTTCATCTAGGAATTTTATGAAATTTTATGAAATTATTGTAAATCACGTAAAAGAAAGTTAATAACTTTTGCAAATGTGTGAACCAGATATGATAATGATTCCGAATTCATATAGCAAATACATATGGATATATATATTTTGTAATGTTATTAATTGCGTTCTCTAAATTCGTATTATGAAATATTAACTGCTTAGTAGTTCTATGAGGTATTTATAATTTTAAAAGGAGCTACAGTCTAGTTTCTTAAAATTGGAGGAAAGAATTCAAAACATTAAACTAAATCAAGCGTTCAGTATTGTTCATATAAGTTATATATTATGTTTTGCGGCATGTGATAATGACTTTTTGGCACAGAGAGGCACATTTGAAAAGTTAAAACAAAGCCTCAGATCTCTCTGGTGTAGCTGACAACAACATTCCAAGAGTACAGATATTGGAATGGAGTCCTATTCCACAAAGTCTGTTTTGTAGATGTCTGATATTTAGGTGTTTTCAGATATACTAGTTATCAAATTGCTTCATCATGTGGTTGTTAGCAATGTTTCCACCAATGCCTTTGGTATTGATATAGGGATTTCATCGGATATCGTTGTATTAAATCACCCAATTGGGTGACAATTCCACGCCTTAACTTTTGGAAAATTGATCTATCGTAGTACTGTAGTTAAATTCTGTGCCAGATACCTTTTAATCACTCGCACTCTGAAAATACACTAATTTTGGACATTTTCTCTAATACATTGCATTCTTAGCCAGAAAGCTTTAGTACGTGTCCCATTAAAATTCTCAAAGATTTGGTATTATTGCTATTATCATTATTATTATTATTTCATATATTTAGTTCAACCCAGAAAGTAGATGTTTTTCAGTTTTACTTTTAACGATATTCCATATTGTGATATTTGAATTTGTTTGGCTCGTTGCAATTATCCATCTCTATATATAATGCAAATTTTGATAATGATAATGTCAACATTATTACAATTGGTTTTAATTGCATCAAAATCATCAAACAAAACATTCTCAATATTGACTGTTAATTTACTGATATTTCAAACATAAAAAATGTAGAAAATAAAGAGTTAAAAAAAAACCCCAGTAAACACGCCTTTGAGTAATCTTTGTCATTGTAATCAAGTCTTAAAATAAAACCAAGTTGATTGTTATCATTCTTCAATTTATCGTTTTTCTTTTTTTTCTGCTTAAAATATTATATTACTGTTATCACTGTTGAAGTATTAACATACATTTTAGTTATCTCTTTAAATATCTTCTAAAATGTTTTGTGATCTATTGTTAGATAACTTTTGATATGGATTTGCTTTTATTGTGACGAAATGTTTTTAGCGAAAAATAATCATTAACAAATATTATCAAAAGTTTCAGATACATTGAAAACTACATTTCTAGATCACTAGTGTGATAAATAGCAAAGGATTGAATTTAGCTGAATTTCTTCATCACTGAGTTTATCGAGTATTTGAATAAATTTCATCTACCATCCTGTCTCTCCATTTATCAAATTCAGCATCTGTTTATTTAACTCATTTCACTAAAAGCGTTTTGCCAGGTTTACTGGTTTTAATCAAGATGAAAAAAAACAATAAAACAAACCGGCATGAGTTTTTGAATTCTTTAATATAGATTCATTATTTTTTCTCTTCTTCAAAGGAGGTTTGAATTAGAAGTAGACGTTCCATTTACATTTTTCTGAACGTTTTTCAAGATAGTTTCCGCAGTTGTTTTTTAGGCTTCTAATATCGTGAAGCCTTACATGCCCCGTTTGTCTGTCTGTCTGTGGACAAGTCTCAACTCAGCAACCACGAGGGCTAGAGACTTGATTAGGGTGTCGTTGAAAAGGTCTTGCCAAGAATAGTTCAGAGCCGTAGAGTTTGTGTCTCTAGCTCCAAGGTAGCGATAGCGATTAGTAAACCAATCACAATGCTTCGCAACGGCTTCTGATACATGAATGAAGAAAATTATTCAAAAGTTATTGAATTCAATCTATTAACAAGGTTTGAGCTAAGAATGACGATTATTCCACATAAATAGTGAGTACAGATTGAGTCATCTTTACGTTAGAATAGACTGCGTCGAGACATGTTCCATACCTGGCGGTGCTTCTTGAAGGTGAGACGAGCTTGAGATTAAATTCTTGTAGAAGTGGTTCTAAGTTAGTTGAAGATTTTAAAATGTCTTCGTTAAAATATATTTTAATTTGCTCGCAACCGACTTTTCCCTCTGCTTACTTATAAGTAGGCGTTTTGTATTAACTTTTGAATAATTTTCTTCATTCACGTATCAGAAGCCGTTGCGAAGCATTGTGATTGGTTTACTAATCGCTATCGCTACCTTATTTAATCTAAAACAATTATTCTTTACTTTAATAATTTTATTAAGAACTGAAGATTTAATAGATATTATAGAAATATTGTTTATAAATCTTTGTACTACAGAAACAAAAGAAAAATAAATTAATCTATTTGGCTTTTTATCAATGTGCATTTGAAATTTGAGGAGACATTGTGAAAGTTTTACAAAAAACATTCGAGATAAGGTAAATCAACTAAAGGTCATCGGGAATTAGGTCATTTCTCTTTGTTGATATGCCATATCAGAGTTTATAAATAACGGTACATGAATGAACTGTAAACATGCTTCAAGGAAAAAGCCATGTTCAATTTTCTTTTTTTTTGTCATAATGCTTGTCTGATATGCTAATTATTTATCAATGAAGCGATTTTGATTGGCCTTTATGTTTAAAATTTCATTTACATAAATAAACTAAAAAGAAAATTTTCGTAAACTTATACGTTATAACTATAATAATATCATCCAAATAATAATAGTAATTTGAAATTATAAACTTTGCAAAGCAAAGATACATCTACAAAATTACATTGAAAAGAAATTGACAAGGAATTGATAAAAACTTAAAAAAATAATTAATCTAAATATAAACTTTTACAGAGAAAAAAATCAGTGATAAGGGTTTAATGTCAGATTTGACTTTTAAAACATTTCTTTCACAATTTTTATTAGAAGATTCATCTTTAATTCTGGTTTTTCCTGATAGTTAACTAAAAACCTGTGCTTTACGTCGAATTGCAGTTATTTCATTGGAGAAAATTTATTGTAGTTTCAATTAACTAGGAGAGTTAGTCTTTTTTTAAAAAGTAATTAAAACACTTATTAGGAACTTTTATTCTGTATAATTAATTTCCTGTAATGTTTAATCAGCTTCCTGAATCTTCTCCACGCAAAAGAACTACAATAATCGATTCACTTAATAGAAGTAATTAAATTCCAGTTACAATCTATTGTGCAGTTGAAATTACATTAATGGGCATAATTATTATCTAAAAGCTATTACAATTTCTAATAGAGTACAGAAACTAAATACTTAATACAGATTTCGAAAAGTCATTAATTTGGATATAATACATTTAAGCTTTTTAGTTTTTATGAAATGCTTAATTTTTTACAATTTAGATGTTTTCTCGTTTCATCTAAATCTGAATTTTTTTCTTGGTTTTCAAAGAAATTCGACAAAATAATGTTTCCTATTCGAAAACTCTCCCACAGCCAGACTTAGCTTTCATTGCCAAACTCTTCCCGCCTTACATTTCTTTCATTTTTAAGTAAAAAAAAAATGTTCATAATGTTTAGTTTTTTTTTATATATATTTTACGTGTGTGAGATCAATTATTTAAGATAAAGATTTTGCTGATGATGGAGGCCATGTGCCTTTGAAACTATCCATGGACCTTTTTTAAAACAATTCGTATTATATATACTTTTATTATTTTTATCAAAATTTTAAATACAAAAAGTTTTTAATTGTACATTAGTGTGTTTATTAGTATTTCTTTATCTTAAATGTTTAGTTTTAGAAGACCACGAAACTCCAGTAATGACGATTTAGATAAATTCAAGAGAAACCTTTCGTTTCTGCTTGATTATCTTAAAATGAATTGAAATTCATGAAATCTATAATATACAATACCAAGTTACGAGAAGATATAAACTGAAAATTGAGCTTCCATGGGAAATTAAAAGAAGATTTTAGAAATTCAAAGAGTGAAAACTACTGTCTACACTTTCAAGCTTGAAATTTGAATTGGTGTAGAGCTTTTAACGATATTTAGTTTCGCAAATATCCCAAACAACCCAAAAAACACAAAGTAAGAGGATATAACATGAATAGGAAAGATTTTTTTTTTCTTTTAAAGAGTTTATGTTGAGGAAAAAAGATCCCCTTTCCTTAATAATTAATTCTGCCCTTTAGGCTTATTTCTCTTAGGATATAATATGTTTAGCAAAAACTGTTTTGAGCAGAAAATTGAAATAAAGAACAAAAAGATAGAAATATTAATAAAATAAGAATGGGTGCCAATTGGTTGAAAAATTTGTTGTTATACTTAGTACAGAAACGCAATTGGTTATTGCGAGGTTACTGTTGGCTCATTATGTCTCTTGGGCATCGAACTGATCGTAAAATGCAAAGCTGTGACCTTTTGGAAGGACAATTGATAGAACAACTACAGGATAAGGATTTCGATAAAGAAGAATTATTATATTGAAAGCTAACAAAAATAGCCATTTTCTTCTAGGAAAAACATTTATAAATTCTGTTAGTAAGAATATGAAATGTTCTTTTTGATATATTCATTTTCAAAATAAATGTTTTAAATTATTAAAAGTGCGCGTTTAATTGAAATTTTTGATGATAAATTTGTATAAAATTGAAATATGTAATGAATACAAGTTTTCGCTTTTTCTGAATCTAAGAACAGTATACCGGTTGTTTTTTTTGTTTTTGTTTTTTGCTTTTCAATAAAAATTAGTAAAATAATTTATGAGATTGTTGAATGTTTTTGTTCAGTATGAAGTTATAAATAACATTTTATCAACTTTACAAATGGCCCTTTGATTTCTTTTATAGTGAATATCTTTCCGTCATTTAGTAAGAAGGTATCGAAAATTCTAATAATGTTCAAAACTATTTTGAGTATCCCTTATTTTAGCTCTGATGTTATTTATCCTAAAAAAGGCTGATAGGTTGAATTACGTAAAAATTCGTTGACTATTGTACCTATCAGAATTTATATATTTATGTAAAAATACGTTGACTAATACATTATTTTAGGATCTTCTATAGGCTACTTATATTTATCGGTATCATTAATTCGACATGAAAATTCCATCGGGAAATGGGAGTAGCTACCCTTTGAATGGAAATTATTGAAAGTTTTTATGTATTTTATTCTTCCTTTAAAATTCAATGGTTTTTGAAAAAGTTGGACTTTGTGAATTGATAAACTGAATAATGTTGATTATAGTGCTCATCAGATACAGATGGATATATTAGATATATTAAAAACAAGAAGCAAGTTCTTTCTTCTCTTACAGTTAAATATAAATTAACTGCTAAATTCAATAGATAGAAATATAGTTATTATTTCCTGGTTCTGCTGCAGTTGTTGGCAAATGTTGTGTAGGATAGAGACTACTTTAAATGAGTTCTCTTCCCTTTGTCAGTTCCGACTGATCCTCCACATAATCGAAAGCTGATAGCTTCAGCTGCCGTCAGAGGCGCTACCGAAAAGTCGGCGACAGCTCCTAATCTGGGCTTGACCTCCAAGGCTTAAAATTTTCCTGATTAGCCTTAAATTACCAGTAAGCAATGTTAGGCCAGGTTCATTTATTAATCGTGCATAGAGAGGTCTCTTAATGAATCTATCACTTTCGCAGCGTGAAAACTTTTAATCCCGCCGACCGCTTTGCATGATCTAAGGTAATGAATGTCATCAATTAAAGGCCTTCCGTGCTAACTGCACCGGTGATCTTCTTTCATCGAGCCTCATTAGATTGATCATCGCTATCGATAAACAACTCAATTAGGCTAGAAACCTTTGCATTACTGGGGGGAATTACGACGAACCAGATATCTTAAATCAATTTGCAATCATCCTCCAATACGAGATCTCAGAACCAAATTGTATAGTGTGCTTTGTCTGATTCGTAACGCTTGAAACACCTTAAAAGTCATCGTAGAAGTAGTGCTGCCAGAATTTGGCAGAATTCGCTGCCAAAATTCTCTAGATTAACTGATTTCCAAAAAGCGTTCCCAGAAATTAAAATTTTATCTTTTAAATCTAGAATTACGACAAATTTGTGATAATCCTGTAAAACGAGATTTTACTGCTTGTGTAATTGAAGCGTTTGTAACTTGGACAATTTGTCAATTTGTCTATTGTGTAACTCAATCCAGCAATACTGAATAAAGCACTAGCGAAATTCTAGCAACATTAATCATTTTATTAGCTTTAAAGAAGCAACGTTTTAAAGTTTCTTCGAATTTTTCTAAATTATTATGAAATTTATAAATTTATAATGATAGCAGTTGCTTAGCAGATATCGATCTAGCAAATCTTAAAGGTCATTCATATAGGTGAATGCCTTTTGGGATAAAGATATATATAAAGAAAATTAATAAATATTCACTTTTCCATTTATTATCCCAAGATAAGAATTCTAATCAAAAGGGAATATTAGCTTGATACAGCGGTTGAGACACACTACATTAAAGTAGAAAAACAAACAAACCGGAAATGAAAAGGAACTTTTGAGTAGAAACAAACTTATTCTTCTCTGATTACGATAACTGAAAAAATATTTATTCTCAGAAATTATAATGAAAAGTTATTTTAAGCAAGAAGGATTCCTACTGGTTTTGAGCTTACATTATGTCTACTACATCCAAGCACCTTATCTTAAAATACTATTTTTTAAAGGACACACAATCTAACTTTCACAGTATGCTTTCTGTTCAGATAAATCTTTTTAAATTGTGATTGGCATGGAAAGCTTAATACATTTTTAGTAGTTTATCAAATATGTTAACATCTATCAAAGAAATAGTAAGAATGAAAGAATTTCATTAAGAACCACAGAGTAGAGTCGAATTTTTTTTAAAGCCGAAACTCGAAAGTAAACAAAATAAATATTCCATATATTTTGGAAAAACATTTTTCTTTATTATCAATAAATATCCATATACTGGAAATCCATTAAATATGAAACCATTATATTCTACTTAATATTCAGTTTTGCATCAATAGGTAAAAATTATGATTTTCAAATTTCTAAAACAAATCTGAAATGTATAAATTTAATTAATTGTACTGCCAAGTTTAGTCCCTATCCAATTACTATGCAGAAGTAAAAGTTGTATCCAATTTACAAATCATATCGATAAATCTGAACTACTACATTGACTTGTTACTTGACTTGTTTTTAAAAACCCAAGTCATTAATGAAAATCATAGAATTGCCAAACCTCAAATAGAGAAACCTTATCTTTTTTTTTTATCTCCAACTTGAAAAAAAAAATTATCTTCACTTCCTTATGTTTTATGATAAGCAAACATAGACCTATAACATAATCTGATAAGAATGTGACAGTGACGCAATGTGTAACATGACGAATAAAGGATGATTTGAAGTCAGTTAGTGATAAAATATTCTAAAGAAAGATGTCCATTTGCTGTCAAATTTATCTTTAATGAATAGATAACTGCAAGAGCAAAATGATATTTGTATTGATTTGTTTCTTAGGTTTATCTGAATAAATGAAATAGAAAAAATAATGATTGTAACTCCATTAATTTTAGATGAAATGCAATTGGAACATTGGCAGTTGAGAAATATTATATTAAAAAAAATCTGAAGGTTAAAAGCCGAAGGAAAAACAAAAACAAAAAAAAACCGGAGGTTTTCAGTGGAGTGTAAATGTAAAAAGAGGACTGCAGGAGATTAACCAGTTCGGAAAGGGGTGCAATTTGTCATCTTTGACCCTTTTGTGAAGGATTTGCTTGTTTAGTTGGTGTTGACAGCTGTAAAGTTTTTTCCTAATATGAAGAAAAGGCAAGTTTACAGATATCGTAAAGATAAAAAAAAAAAAATAGAATCAATCGATGACTGTAATCTCTTCGATTTACAAAAATTTTAGCTACAAAAGAAAATATTGAAGAAGATAGATTTTTTTTTTCTGGTTTACTTCATACACATTTTTGCCAGAGAAGCCTTCTCTTTACATTCTAAGAGTGTGAACCAGTTATAAATAAAAAGTTTTAATCAAAAGACTGTTTAGTGAATGGAAATAAATTTTTCAATATTTTTTTTTAAATTCCTCTAGTACGGAAATGATAAGATAAGATAGTACATTTGCAGGTTTTCTCTGTTTGATTAGTTTAAAAATTTTTGCCTTGTTCTTTTTTTTCAAAATACCGTTCAAATTTTGTTTGTCCAGTATCCGTACGAAATCTTTCGTAGTGCATTAAACAAGATGTTAAATTATAATAATAATAATAATAATATGTGCTTTGGTCCTTGACCCGCCATATTGTCTTTGCTGGGGAAACCCAAGGTTTGAAACATTTCCATAATAATAATAATAATATGGTCCCTACCTCCTCGCGGTGGGTGCGGGAACTTTACTAGCTTTAGGGTAGGCTAAAGGGTCCAACCATCTATGATGAGAACTCGTTCTAATATAGATCATGCTGCATCGGGTGGGGCGCAGGATAAGTCACCCGCGTTCAGGGATTAGGCAGAGGCCTCCGTTCGAAAAATATACTACAGTCTCCCGCAGGTTGTGGTGGAGAATGTGGCACCCCATCCTGTAGTACGGCTAACACAATGCCCGGGCAACACCATCCAGCCCGAACAGTCGGAAGTGTTTCGTCTGTGTCAGAGCAGGCGACCACCAAGACTAAAAAACCACGCCAGCGCATCCAATGGTCATCGCAGATGAACCAGGATCTTATGTGCAACTTCTACACCATTACACAGTTAGGGACTCAACTCACAGGATACAGACAGGCACTACACCATGCATTCACCACACGTTATCCATCGTTAGGGCTTAATGAACAGCGGGTAGCGGATCAGCGACGTTCCATAGTAGTAAACAATCTTATTCTCCCATGCATACTTGCACAAATTAGGGAAGAAGTCGCTGAATCCAACCACAGGACACCACATCCCACCCCACCAGAAGACACCATTATGGAAAACACAGGAACAATAATAATAATAATCCATCAACAGCTAGCACCAAACACTCACTTATTAAGAACACGGTCCCGTAAAGCTTGTTATAGTCATCCTCACACAAGCTGTACTGGGACCGTCCCATTCACACAGACAAAACCATACACCGCAACACATCCCACTTCTAATTTGTTGATAAGGCCAACAAACAGACCTATTTAATTAATATTGCAGTGCCTATTAGCAAGAACATGCAGAAAACTCACGCAGACAGGAGCAGTAAATCAGGGTGTCTACAGAATCAGGGAAATCAGGGAATCAGGGAATTATCAGGGAATTTTGTTATTCTGGAAAAAATCAGGGAATTATCAGGGAATTTTGCAATTATTACTTAAAATCAGGGAATTTTTTTGTTGAGCAGATTGTTTTTGTTTTTTTTTGGTTGAACAGATCGTTTTTTTTTTTTTTTGGTTGAACAAATCAGGGAATTTTAAAAGAAATTGTTCATGAAATCAGGGAAAAATCAGGGAATTTTTTTATTCAGATTTTGTAGACACCCTGGTAAATACACCGACGTAGCACGCGAACTCCAGAAGCAGTGGGGGCAGGACTGACCGCCACTGATCTGGTACCTCACACACTGCACTACAGCCTCAGCACACTAGGACTCAACCAAACACTTATACACAATTCCAGAAGGCTGTGGTACTTAACACAACACGCATAGTTAGAAAATTTATGGACACAAGCACACATCCCTAACACCCTCACCTCTCTTGCACCCTTTTTTTACACTTGTTTTGAAGACAATACAAAACATTTTAGTTTGATTTACTCTACCTTACATTGTAAATATTCGGTTGTGAAGAACTTCTATTAAATACATGAAACGTATCATCCTATTAATAGGCAAAAAAAAAAAATTGTACGTGTCTATGTAAATTTGTAATTTGAAATAACCAATCACAGTGCAGCGTTAGAACACGTCAGTTGTGACGTCACGCCCATGTTTAAAGATGGCGCTCTTACTATTTTCTCCACTTCACCACGATAGATCGCGATTACACAATTATTATCAGCATATTGAGATTTTCTTTCCCACATAAATGAAGTTTACAATCAAAAGCATGAAGTTCATGCGTCAAAATTTATCAGAGAGTTTGTAAAAACCTCGATTTTTACATAATTTCTGCTGTGTCGCCCCTCTCTCAATAATCAACGAAGTAGGGAATAATGACGATGCATGTGCCCTCATTGTTGCCCAGTCAGGATTATTGGTATTAGCTGTTGGACATTCGTTGTTATTGTTATTGTTGAAACTGGTAAATCAATTTTTTATTTTCTTTTATTTTAACAAAAGTTGGCATAGTCATTCAAATTATATGTGGGCTATTGCGGAATTCATGGCTTTTTAAAAAATGAGCTTAGAACATCTTTTTCAATCTTGTGTTTTTCAAAAATTTCAGGATATTTCAAAAATGGGGCATTTGTTTTACTTCCGTTAATATTGCCTCAATTTCGACGAACCTATTCTTTTAGGACAGCAGGTTGCCATTATGTTTCATAATGAGAAACCGTAGCGCTGGCTACTATGAAAGTGGTAAATCAATATTTTTTTTTAATTTTAACAATATTACAATATTATTTTAACAAATAATCCGATATTCAAATTAAAAATGGGCTGTTGTGGAAGTCATGGCTTCTAAAAAAATTAGCTTAGAACATCTTTTTCAATCTTGTGTTTTTCAAAAATGTTGAATTTATTTTACTTCCGTGAATATTTCACGGGTCGCAACTAATATCTTATAAAGTAATTACTGGATTAGTTTACATGATAATTGCGATACAGAACTTGTTTTCTTAATATACGGAATAATTCTTGCCAGAGATTACAATGTCTTTGTTTTAAAACAATTTATCATGAATTTATTATTAATTGTAATGCAGACATTAAATAGATAAAATGATTCCTAAAATAAATATTTGAGTATAAACAAAAAAAAATTATTTTTAAAAGTTTATCTTTAATTAAATGGATTAATTTCATAGTTGACTATGAGTTAGCGACAAAGTGACAGAATAAACGGATTTGATTCATATCATTGAGAAGACATCGATATCGAAATGCTTTCAACCAGATTCATTGATATTAACACGTTTGAATAATTCATAAGCGCCATTGGTAAATTCATTTACATTGCATTTTGATTAATCAGTATCTGAGGATTTGCCGAAGTTGTAGCATTAATCCTCTCCAAATAGAGTAGCTTTATCCAAAGCTGATTATAATTGGTTGGCTAGTTATTACAAATTTAGAATTAATACTGTGATAGCGACTTTCTTTTGTTTTAGCTTAAATATTTGAATTATCACCGTCGTTTTAAAAATAAATTCTTATTATATCCCAAACTATAAAACCTTTTGGTCATTCATTCATTTGCAAAACTCTTGTAATTAAATTTAATTGTCAGTAATGAATTTGCAAAGGTTCTAACATGTGAAGACATGTGATCTGACAAATCAAAATTTAGTAAAATTTGTTATTATTTTATGGAGTTCAAACTGCATTATAATCATTTATTGAATACCCATTTAATGCCTCTTGGTAATTTTATTCAATACAAAATATCATCTTCAATAATTTACAGCTGGAGTTAGAGTGTGAACTTTCCTGCCTTGGTTCTTCTTTAAGTAAGCATCTAATGTTGACAGTCTTTCTTAATCTATCGCACGCAATTCTTGATAAGAGAAAAACCAATCAGTGTTATCCATCCTCTCCATCTTTTGGAATAGCTTTCAGTATTCTTCTCGATTAACCGATTTTCGTCTCCGAATAAATAACAAGTATAAAAATATTGCATTGTACCAAGACAATGTATACAGCTCAATCCAGACTTTCTTTTACATTAATTGATCCCCTGGGTTGAACTGAGTTATTTCTGATATAAAAAGGAGCCGCAGTAAAAAAAAAAGAGCTACTTCCAGCTATTGCACCTGGTCTACTGCACTATTATAACGAATCAGTACTATACTACTCAAAAATTGGAAGATACATTTCAAGTAAAAATATTAAAATATTAGAAATGCAATAATGAGTTGCAAAAATCTTTTTAATAAATGAGTTTTATTTTTCTGCTTTTTATGTAAAGCAAAAAGAAAAAAACATTAAATATTTCCAAACTATTTTTTAGTACAGAACTTATGAATTAATTCTGTAGCAATGTATCTTTACTTTACTTTTAAAGGCGTCTCCATTAGTCAGCGTTGCCTGTTCTCAGATTATATACTTCCTGATCTTTTTGTTGCAAACCTCTCCACTCCATGGCAGTGACAATAGACTTCCTCCAGGTCTTTCTCTTCGACATCCCAAAATTCTCTGAGCTACATTTTATTTTCCATTCTGCAAACATGACCACATCAGTTCAAGGTACGACTTTCCATCTTTTCAGTGACCGATTAATCAATATCCATTTCAGCTTTAATAAATGGATTTTGCAGTCGGTCCATGCGAGTAGCTCGCATGCACCTCCTGAAGAAGTTCATTTCCACCGTTTCAATTTTTTCTTTTGAAGATCAGTGAGGGTTAAGATCTCACAATCATATGTTAAGATGCTTTCAATGATCCTCCTAAATAGCATCTTTTTAGTTTTCCGTCAAACATCACGACTCCACAATATGCAGTTCATAGATCTAATAGCTACCCGTGCTTGGCCTATTCTAACAGAGACATCTAAATCACGGTTCTCTGTCTTATCAATCATGAAACTGAGACATTTAAAAGAAATTATAGATTTAATAATCCCAACGTTAAATAACCTTATTTACTCCTATAATTAAAATAGTTTATTATTCAAATTTTTCTTTAATCCTTATTTTAAATTATCTCATCTTTTTTTTATTTATCAACAATATTTCGTCACGAGAATTTCTTCCTCAAGCTTTCTTCGAAAAATTAACAATACATAGATTTTAAATTTTACAACAATATAAAAAAAACAATTTACAGACATTTTGATATGTCTATTTTGTTGTAAACAATCTATAGATATTTCGGTATGTCTATTTTGTTAAAATAAAATGTCTGTAACTTGTTTTTTTGTTTTTGTATTGTTGTAAAATTTAAAATCTATGTATTAATTGTTGAAGAAAGCTTCAGGAAGTCTAGAAATTCTCTTGACGAAATATTGTTTATAAATAAAAAAGATGAGTTAATTTAAAATAAATGAATGACGATAGCTTGGAGTGATGAGTTTAATTCTTACTGTTCATAAGCTTTTAAAAAGTTTCTTCTCCGAAAGAAGGGAATTAAATTTTTTAGATAAAAAAAAAAAAAAAAAAAAAAAAAAAGATCTAGCGCTTTCAACTATTGTATATCATGTTTACGACCATTTTCAATTAGTAAACTAGAAACACTAAATTTCAATTTTACTTTACTCAACTTCGTTTACTTTGCCGAAAACTATGGTCAAATCAGTGAGTTTTTAATTTTGTTTGGCCTCGCCATCTTTTTTCATTTTGTAAAAAATTCGTGCCACCTCCTCCCTTTTGCTTACCAAATGATAAGCACGGACATTTTTGCTCTCTCCCTCCTTCTTTAAAATTCACTAACGTTCCCAAAGGTTTAACTTGTTCTTCATGGCTAAATATTCCAAATGAAACATTGGTCTGAATTGTGTGAATACCTTTCCCCTTCTATCAGAAAAATGGTAGA
This sequence comes from Thereuonema tuberculata, assembly GCA_023159025.1. NCBI lineage: Eukaryota > Metazoa > Arthropoda > Chilopoda > Scutigeromorpha > Scutigeridae > Thereuonema > Thereuonema tuberculata. The sequence continues at coordinate 120,264,355 of JAFIDM010012231.1, read as the reverse complement.
TTCGAGCTCAACAGAATTGCCTCTAACTTGAAAGGTTGCCGTTCAGCTGCAAGTTCTATTGAATTATTATTGGTGAATTGGTTATCGACTGTCAAATGGTTTCTTCCACAGTTTCATTGTTCCTATTTATCTTTGTAATGCTATACCTTGCCATTTATAACTCTTCCTTTTGTCGTTTGGGATTGTAATTTTAGAATGAATAGTTGGACATGATTAGCAAATCCCCTTCTCGATAACGTTATAATTTTTTTTTACCTTTATTTTCTAAAGTTATTGTCATTAGTTTTTAACATATGGTAGAATTTTTTCTATTATATCTATATTACTTGAAAATACATAGTTAAAAATTAAATTCCATAGTAACAACAACATTTTAAGTTTATTAAAGAACAAAAATCACTTCATAACTGATGGATAATTGAAAATTTTGATCCCTAGTCTATAAAAGTTTCACCTTGATAGTCTGTAACTTATTATATTGTAAGATTAAAAATCGAACGATATTGAATTATTTCATTTAATTACAGTATTATTCATTTAAAATATGAAACAATAATTTATAAATAGTTATTTTAAAATGAAACTGATTGTAAGAAAAGTTAAGCAATGTAATTTTATTGAAAAAAAAGTTTGAAACCTTTTTAATCTTAAAGTACAATATGTATAGTATTGAAATGATCACAACTCATAGATTGGCGATAATATGTATACAATTGAAAAAAAACAATTCAACGGTCAGCGGAAATTCGATTTAAACTAATTGTTTCAGCCATTGGAGAAAGAGTTTAAAAACTCGAAACCCATAGAACTTACTTAATTCTGAAATCAATTTAAGAAAAAAGAAGTAATTAATGTTCATTAACACAAACTTCATATTAATACTAAAATCAGCAAAATTAAGTAATCGGAAATTCAAAAAATTAAAATTCATGTTTTTTAAATAGTTAGGAAAAAAATGTTTAAATTAAGCAGAAGTAAATCTAGTCTTAATTAATATCGAAGGATATTTACGTCAGTTTTGCAATTTTTGCAAATTTTGTTCGTCAGCCACACCTTTACCTTTCTGTCGACTTCCGTAAATGAATATTTTGTTTCAAAATTTTGATAGATATTAATGTTTTTCAAAAAAAAAAAAAAAAAAAAAAATTAAAATAAATAAAAAATGCCAATTTTTAAAAAAACGTGAAGACAATGATAATAAAAAAAGTTCCTTAATCATCATAACAATTATTTGGAAAAGCTTCAAAGGCTTTGGTAAGAAAAGATTTAGTTGGAGCTGAGAGATGCCTAAGAATCACCAAATGTGGCAAAGGCTGAGCGGTTTCAATTCTTCCGACTACAATGAATGTAAATTTGTCAAATGATGAAAAGGCGAGGGGGCAGATGCTTTATGGGAAAAGCACCATTAGAGCACATTGGAATGCACAGTGGCTCTATCGGTTAAATTACTGGATAATTTTAATCTGGCTCTTGTGCTTATTAATGGAATTAATTCGGCAAATGCCGCCAGAACGAATGGGCGAGTTCACACTATGTGCTGAGGGATTTGAGGTTTCGTTCGGGGCTAGAATTTGCCAAGTTCTTTTAAAATGACAATTGCTATTTCGTCCAGTGGAACCACCGGTGTAATTGCACCAAAACACACCTCTTGATAGAATAAATGAATCATTAGAGTAAAGAGATACTTAGGATTTTGATAACGGCATATGCAGCTTTCCTAAGTAATATTAAAAGAAGGTTAGTTCTTTTGGGAAGTTACAAAATTAAATTTCTTTCACGTATTTTAATTGCGTATATTATTATAGTACAGAAGAATAATTCAAATATAGTATATGTAATCTTAAATATTTCAAATTTTTACCACCTCCGACTCTGATGAACTTCTCCATGGGAATCTTCATCAGCAGTCTGGTTGTTTATACATTTGGTTAAATATCAATTCTTTTGTTATAAACATCTTCCTAGATTTCAGAAATGATTACAACAAATTTAATAAAGATAACGTAATTGATGTGTAACTAAACAGTAAGATAGATAGAAATGCATCTATTAATAGTGAACAAGCTGTTCACTATTCATTTGATTATATCTCAGATAGTCGAATTCTTCTACAGTTACAATAAAAATACATCTAATACAAGAAGTCAGTCATGTCCGATATTTCTTAGTACCTGATTTCTCACATAACTTCAATTTGATTGTCATCCAGGTTCAATGAAGGCTAGGCTAAGTAAGTGATTCTGTGATTCATAATTAAAGAGGTGTATGAGCATCGTCGTCACGATAACATCAACCACATTGAAACAGCAGACTAGATGATCCAAAACAATACTCAGATTTGGAAGGAGAAATAGTCGTTGGCCATTCATCATTTTGGTTTCAAATATGATATATCCTCTATTCATATCTTACAGGATTTTAGAATCGTGGATTGTTACTAAAATACTGCAATACTCTTTCACAATTGTCATCAGATATGATTTAATATTTGTCTGTTAACAAAACGAGTACAATTCACTGAACTCCATTTGATATTTTTTAGTTCATTGGCACTTAGTTGTTCGCAATTAAAAAGGACGGCCTTCTGAAATAATGTAAGATTGCAGATTAATCATTTGCTTATAGTCGAGGTTGAAGTAGATTTCGCAGTTGCTTTCTCAAGATCACCCAGTTGCATGGGTGCTTTTATTGTCAAACCTGACTTGAATTAGCAGAAACTTAATCATTTGTAGTTGTTGATGATCATTTTGACCAGGGGTGCACAACCTTAGGAAGTCTGAGGGCCAATATTATTATAGAAGTTCTGATGGAGTACCGGTGAGTCCCATCCCCCAACCCTTACAATATCTTACTAATTAGTGATTTGATAATGTCATTTATAATAATAATTATTAATAATGCGTGTAATTTACATTAATAATAATAATAAGATTGACATAATATAATTTACATAAACTTCAAATTATCAAATAATGCTCTAGTTGTGTTTCACACCAACCAGTTGCTATTGCAAGTTATGACATTTTTCAATGTTTCGGTTGGTAGCAATGTAAAGGCTGAAATTTAATTTTAAGTTTGACACTACAAGGCTGCAGCAAATAAACCGAGGGTTGTGCAAATAAACCAAGGCGGGCCGAGGGTTGTGCATCTCTGATTTTGACTGTTTAATAGATCCGTGTCGACGAGAACATGCAGGATTCGTCACAGCAGTACCGCAACAAATCAACTGACAATTTGTCGATTGATGATTCTTCCACCAATAACGTACGTAACTACGATAGGATATAAATAATGATACTTATACAGCATGTTTCGATTATTAACTGAGATATTTAGAGATGATTGAATAATGTACAGGGCACTCAGCCTTTTCAAGCATAATTAGACTCTTTATAACAGTCGATGGAATTTTAGGGTTCTTTCAACAGCATTCCAAGCTCCAGGAAACTTTTTCTATTCTTATTTTGAGAGAAAACCGCACAAATCAAGAACAGCTTTTCGGTCACAATTGAATTTATTATGAAAAACATATTAGTTCCAAAATTCTTTTGATATGTATGCATTGATAAGATATCTTGTAAACAATATACGGCTTTGTTTATATTTCATAAGACTTAACTTTTATTACTACACATATAAATTTGATTTCATATACCGTAGTTTATTAATTTTCCAATTTCAACAAAAACTGAAATTGGAGACAGTTAGATAGAATTTTTTTAAAAAAAAATCCATTTTCCTAATCATCATAGCTAAAATTTTGAATGCATGAATTACTTGGTTGTTCAGAAAATCCTTTGGCCTATATATCGTCACTTTACCATAAATTAATAAACAATTCAAAACTTTTAATGCTTTCTTTCTATTAAAAGTATTTAAATTTAAACATATGACACAACTTTAAATAAAATAATAAAAAGAAATGTTTGCTTTATTTCAAGCATGGTTCAAGTTTATTTCCACTCCAACCAAAAGCTTTACATTTCCTGAATAACAAGTCTACAGCGGCTAAAAATGTGGGCTTTTAGGAAGTTCCTTTCATAGCTTTTAGATTCTGAGGACCTTGGAGTCTGAAGCGGACTTGAATCTTTTATTTTTTGTGATCTTTAAACCGAAAGTTCTCTGAAACATTTCAGAAAAATTTAACTTTTCGCTTTAAATAGTGAACTATCTCTGCTGTTTTGAATGATCGAAGTAAACATCGGAGAAAAAAGTTAGGCTTACCACTATATGTTTTTTTTTTTTTTTATAAAACCAACATAGCAATAATTGAAATTAGACAAATACTAATTTCAATTACTAACAATTACAATGATTAACCAAAAAAAAAATCTAAATCAAATTTAGCAAATTTTTTTTAACTACATTAAAATTAAGCTTCAAATATCTATCTAAAACAAAAACCAAAATACCCTGAGTCTGTATTTTTTGTCCTCTTTATTTTTTAATTTTATATAACGATACTAAAAATACTAGCGCATTAAAACTTCAGTTTTTAAAACCTTATCAGTTGATAACTTACTATTTTTATTGAAACTATAAATAATTATAAGTTCGTTACAAATAACAAAAAGAAACAAATAATAGTACTTTCTCAAAAAAAAAGTAAGAAACTTCCTGCTTTCTTTATTTGGTTAAGTTGATTTGGTTGAAATAATATTTTATGAAATCAATCAACATTTAAATCAGGAAAAAGCTTGGAATTTTTTAACTTTTAATTTATATTTGCTAAACCAAAGAAATCTGCTTTGGTTCCATTTAATTTGCAATTAGAATATCTCTATATTACCTCTATTTTTCGTAGCTTATGTTTTTAGGTGCAACCCACTTCACGTTTCTCCTCTCAGCTTGCGTAACCAGAATATTATTAACTGTTTGAGAAGTTGATTTTATAACAAATATTTTATAATTAAGATTAAAGATAAAGATCCTGAAGACTGGATAAGTTATTTCAAAAGAAAAACAAAACGGAATTAATCAAATATATGAAATATTCATTATCCTGTTTGAATTATACAGGGTGGCATAAAGAATGTAGCGTTTCAAAGATGTGTAACGTCATTCGTGTCCGGTGAGGAATTGTAATCCATGCATAGGATCGACAAGCTGATATTCAAATTTCTGTTTATGTCCTCTTGGCGAAGTTGACTCGAACAATGGCGACCCAGAGGGAAATGTCTCCGATTTCACTTGCTCCGATTTGAAGCATCGAAATCATTCGCGACAGCATCGACTACAATTGGATGTATACCGGATGTCGAAAGATACTCACATTGAGGGACACATCAAACTTGGACAATTGTACTTCCAATCGAGAGATATTATGACTCGATACGTTAAATAGTACAGAAAAATATGTCTTTTAAACTCCACCATTCTTTTATTCCCATCCTGTATAAAAACAAAATTAAATATATAATTTAAAACTGAGGATGATTTTTTTTTTATTTATTATTTTTTTTCCGTTTCTATTTCTATATCTAAGAGGAAAGGCAGCCTCACTAAAACCTTACAAAATCCCAAAATAACCTTAAATCATCAGGATTAGATTATCAAATATTTTAAAATAAAGAAGTCACTTTCAAGCCATTAATGATAACAGAACAGAATATTATTGCCTTTTCCGAAATAACTATGTTTACAAAAAAATGGTAACTCTTTGCGTATTGGACACACATACAGTAGATTGCTTTTTTGCAATTGCAATTTGCAACTTACATCTGTCAGAATAATAGATTTTCCTTGCATTAAATTAATAAAGTTACCTAGTCAAGATACAATATTTAAAAGACATAATTTCACATCATGAACATGATAATCCTTAACAACATTTCAATTCCTCACTATGTTTGGAAAAAGTTCTAGATTTTGGAAAATAATTTTTTTTAAATTCTGTTTTGTTTAGGAAAAGGATTTTTAATACAAAGCCACCATTTAACTTGTTAACAGTTTTTGAAGGACACAGTGATATTAAAATCAACAAGAAGTTGTAAAGAACAATAAGCCTACTTAAAATACTATTTTACAGTAGCGTAGTTATGTTTTTTAATTTTTTTTTATTTACCTATAATCGTGAAAAAGATAAAAACTTACGCATTTATCTTAAAATTATAATATCTACTGAATGCAATCAATACAAATTTTCCATTTTCTAAGAAAAAGAATTAATTAAATCCGCGTAAACTACTTAAACTACCTAAAACGAGTTATTTTTAATTGCGCAATGAATTAGTTAAAATGATTTAATATTCTGTTTGGAATCCATTGTTTGGATTCCAATGCTTTTCTACGGAAATTTTTATTGCCTTCTCGCGCTAATTTCTCGATAAGCACCCATTTGGAAAATATTTCAACTGTTCTCGAATGTGCACGAAATTTCATGAAGATCAGTGCAATAGTTCAAAAGTTATTAACAGTGTAGGGAAAGTAGGCTAAAAAGGTAAAAAATAGGCTTATTGCTTTTAATTCATACACAGCCTATTTTCGGAATTAATCGGAATTAATAATTTTTTCGGAGATACAATAAAATCTTCATTAGATCCTTAATTTGGCCATTCTAAATTTTTTAAAGCATTATGTGAAAAAGTTGAAAAAAACAGTAAATTATTTCACCAATGAAGACAGCGTCTGCCTAGAAAAGAAAAAAAAAAGAAGGATCCAAAAGAATTTTTTAAGAAGCTAGCAAACTTTTGTATCCATCGATTTCTACTTTCCAAGTTCGGTATTCTTGTAATGGCATTAGCCGAAGAGAAAGATCTTAGTCCTTAAGGGCGTCGATGGAGGGAGAGACGATGGCAAATGTCTAATTGATCTGTCATTTTCGCGCCAATTCCTTAGGATCTGCTATCGGATTGATGTTTTGAGTCTTCTTTTCAAGCAGGTGGTTGGATTCAGGAGTTTGTGTACTTACAATGGAAGCCCCTTCACCAAACGATAGAATAAAGGAAAATAGATTCTTTTTCGTTTCTACAGTACGTTTTCTTAGGTTTGGAAAGTATTGACTGCAATTTCAATTTGTTTTTATACACAAAAGAAATCCTTAGAGATTTAAAAGTTGAGGAAACTAAATTTAATAGTATTTTGTAACTTTAAGTGGACAAATTAATAAAAGAGTAAAATACTCAACATATTCTGAAAACGTTTTAGAAACAATATGGTTTTAGAAACATAAATTCAAAGAAAGCCGAGCCATTAAGTTGTAAACAAAAAAAATCCTTATTTGAAAAATAAGTTGAATTTTTAAGATTATTATTATTATTACTATTAAGAATATTATTAGAATAATTACTATCGAAAAATTTTTTGCATAAAATAAAATTAACGTATATCCTTTTATAATTGGCAATTTTTTAAAGTCCATTACGCCACCACCAGTGTTGCTTAATGAGACCATGCTTGTTCTGAACTGTCGCCTTCCATCGCAGCTGCTACTGTAAGAGTGAGCGTTGCAATACATGTAACAATATGTCCCTCTAGGCCTTTTGACATACTTTGTGTAGGCCAGTTAACGCGGTCGTTCGAGTTTTGCAAGTTCCCTTTTTAATAATCCAACAAAAGTCCATCGGGTGACTTTACGGGGATGTTCTCGAAAGGGATCACTCGAATGCCGGTTCTTCTTTCCATATGAGCGTAGAAGGCACGGAACGGTTCAGTGGTATGGCTTGAGGCTTTGTCAATATGATGGAACCTGTGTTCCAATCCTGTCCATAGATGCAAAGAATATCCTCCATGTAAATTGGTAACATTACATGTCATTAACGTTACTGACGTTTTTTGGAATTTTTCGAATTGTCAGTTTTTTTCGATGGCAGTGTCCAGCCATAACTACGAATCCCTTCGGAAACTTTTCTTCACCTGTGATACAAATCTCAGATCGACCTTTTTCGTACATTGGATGATATGCTACAGCCCGCATTTTGCCGCAGTCTGTATTTAAAATCCAAGCCTCATCAAGGGAAACAATTGGAGCCGTACCTATCACCCACCAGGTGACGTTCGTAGAGTCTACGACAGTTGGTTCAGCCTTTTAGCTTTGTGACGATGAACAGCACATGCACATGAGCTTTGTGGAAATTCTTCACTAACAGTCGCTTCCTTAGGCTTTTGCAAATTGCTCGCAACTTTTGATCGCTATCAGATCTGTCGTGACGATGACCGTAATGCAACCTCAAAGTCGGCCATCTTATGAATTAGGGAGGCCACTGTGGACTTACTAGTTGAAAATCCACGCTCTTTGCACTGCTTTATAATCTTACATTATGAAAGTTTGCATGGAAAAGGGTCATTACATATCCTTGCTGAAACACGTTAATTTTTGGAGGCATCCTGCATCAAATAAAATATTAACTGCACGATTTAAACGTGTGCATGCGTGAAGTTGTACTTCTCATGAGGGCATGTGTCAATTCATCGCGTTTGCTCAGATGTTGAGGAATCAACCTTCCGTAGTGATGAAGTTTTGCTGAAATTAAACTTGTTTACGAACAATGTTACAGTGTGTGTGTGTGTGTGTGTGTGTGTGTGTGAAAATTTTACTATTGCTCGTAACAATGATACAGAATATATTTTCTTTAATGAGGAAGTTGTCATATAAGTAAATACAAATAAAAGTATATACAGGAGGAGCAACTTAAAACCGGCTCGCCTCAGCTAGTCTGTGCTATCGGTTGCAGTTGTAGCTCTATTATCGATTGTTTCCTACCCACACCCACTCACTGGGCAAAGAAATGAAAATGTAAAAACTCCTTTAATACTCAGTTTTACTCGTGGAAGTTGTTCACTCTTACAAAAAGATTCTTGAAGTGAGTTCCCTGCGCAATATGTTCTCAAATGTAAAGAAAAGAGTATTTCACGGCAGTTTATGTATTTTACACCACTTCGTTGTGGCAAGACAATAGAAACAATCAATAGTAGAGCTGCAACTACAACCGAGAGGAGGTAGCTCAGACCAGCTGAGGCGGGCCGGTTTTAATTTGCTCACCCTGTATTCAGTTTTTGGGAGAGGACACAAATTTAAATGATCTCGATAAAAGAAACAAAAACGTTTCAGAAACATAATGATAATACTTTTACAGCATGATTAGCAGAAATGAAATTAACTAAGGAAATTATATAATATTTATCTTGTTATTCGTCATTTAGCAAAATAATTATCAAGAAAAATAATAAGTCCTTGAAAAAGTTAATAATTTAACGTGTGCTTGTTGATGTATAAAGATCAATTGAAGCAAGCCAAAACACTAGCACAAAAATGAAATAGAATTTCATTTAAAAAACAAATTAAAGGACGCCAGACGTTTCGTGCTATACTACAGACTTTTTCAATGACTAATGTCTTAACACGACAGAATCAGTTAATATAAACTAACATTCCCATCTTATTTCATTGGTTCAATTACCTTTATGTTGACTGATTATGTTGTGTAAGGTAATTGCCATTGAGAAAGTCTTGTAGTACAGTATAGGACGAAACGTCTGGCATCGTTTTAATTATTTTTTAAATTAAATTGTGTTTCATTTTTATGCCTGCTTCAATTGATTAAACTGATTAAATTAAATTAAATTGATTGATAAAGTGTTAAAACTAATTAAGTTAAAAAAACTGATCGGAACAGTAATTTCCGGTTGTAAATTAAAGAAAATCCCGAAATTACTTTTAAGTTCTTAATTTTCGAAGCAGAGGCTCGTTTAAATATCCAACGGGAAGCAAGAAAGGATTGGAGACCCGCGCTTTGTTTCTTCAGTTGTTTTTTCAGTTTTTTGTGTTTTACATTGGTAACACAATTTATGGTGGAATATATATGGCGAATATAAATAAGAAAATACGAGTAATTTTATTTGATGGTAATTAGATTACAGAAAGATTTAATATATCGGTGAATAAAACTTATTTAGCGAGAATTATCAATATTATATCAGTATCAAAGCAGTGTTAAAAAGTTTTGCCCTCCCCTAATTCTGTGTGGTAGTAATTTTCCTATACACGCAGAACTAAATCTGTATTCATTAAAATGGCAAATCTGCAGCTGGGGTTGTTTCAACAAGTATTGAATCATGGCAGTTTTAAAAGACCATTTTATAAAGTGATGCGCTTCTAAAAATAACTTTAATGTAAAGAGTCATTAAAAAGCTTTACTGCAACTTTTAGCATACTACAGGTATAAAATAGCATTCATTTCATAGCAGTTACACGTTTTAATAATCCTTTTTAATCATTTTATTTTCAACTTTAAAATTAAGGCATCTAGAAAAGCCCCTGACTTAAAATTGTGTCATTTTCTGGTAGTTCTTTTTTTTCATTCCAAAGTGGATTATTTAGCAAAATTTTATTTTCAAACGCATGAAAACAATGTTAGGTATAGTTTATATTCTGAATGAAACTTTAACTTAGATTTAAAGCGGAATCTATTGATTAAGTGCTTTTAATAATTAAATTTGTAGCTTGGAAACATATTGTAATTAATAGATGATCTTTCGAAAAATAATTTGCAATGCAAATGAATAAATTAGTAGAATTTCGTAACATCAAAATCACGGTTAGATATAAAATGATAATGGCGCATATTTTTGCAAAGATCTTTCTTGAAACTCTGCTACAATTTAAAAAGGGGCTTATCAAAATTATCAATGAGATATAATAAGGTAATTTATTTATGTTGAAGATGTTAGTTTCATTTTTTTTTAAATACGAACAAAAGATCTTGAATCAGGAATATGTTTTATTCCTGTAGGCCTTAGTTGAGTCTTTCTGGTCTTTGGATACCTTAAGAATCTGTAATCTTTATTGTAAATATGATGACTGAAATACTTATAAAACGTATTCTTTTAGAAAAATTGGACTACTTTCGGAAACATGTAAAGAACTTGCAATGCATACAGTTTGTTGAGGAGGAACGATAATTGCTTAATGTTATGTTTCTGAAATTCTTAATCTGTTTTACGTTGTTTTGTAGAGCAGCTCTGAAGAAGATTTCTTCTGTGGAAGTCGCGAACATCGTTGAGACCAATTTTATGACTGTGTTGGGATACTCGTTGTTATTTCAGTAAGTGAATTAATTTAGTGTAACTAATTCATTTCCATTCAAGCCGTGGAATAGTGAATAATAAACAAAACCATAAAACCTAAACATGAACATCAACATTATGTTCAGGAATCAAGTGATAATAGCTTTAGGAAGAAGTTCATTAACTATTTGGTAATGAAAAGAAAGGGAAATGATAATGGATTGGACAACTTCAGTAGACAGGAAAGAATTTCTGCTCACGCTATTGGAATCTTGGCAAAGACATGCATTTTCGATATTTGTCAATGATGTCATTGTTCGTGTTAGTTTTCACTGAAGTGTATTTAGCCTTTGTAGAAGAGCTTTAAAGGATTAGGAAGTTTTCATGCTTAAATCCGTTTAGTTTTATATAACGGTAGTACCTACTTTAAAAGAATTCGTTGTCTTCGTGCAACTGCAGTAGAATGTAGAAAAGCATTCGAGCGTCAAGTAATCGAAGTAAGTTTGGATTACCAGCTGCTGCACAGATAAAGACATTTGAATTGCAATGTAAATAGAATAGAGAGAGTTGATTTATTACTTGTAGTTCATAATTGAAGTTGTCTTCTATATTCCAAGTAAATATGTTGTTGCATGTTAGTGAACAAACTTAATCACTTAACCCTCTATATGCCTTGAGTAGAGTTTCATGTTTTAAGATCAAGTCTTTCCACTTAATAGCAATTCCAACGGTTGTTTCGAAAAATTTCTGACTCTTACACACTCAGTTTGTATAAGTACTAATTTCAAATTAGTGTTTAGTAATTTTGTCTAAATGTATAAATTCACCATTTTAAATTAAAATAGGTGAAGTAAGAAGAGTTACTATTATATTGCATTAAATTGAGGTCAAACCAGGCCTCATAAATAGAATTTTCATGAAATAATAGACATTGTGTCTAAAATGTAAGGAGGCTTTTCATTCATTTCACCTCTTTATTAACAGATACTATCTTTAATCAAAAAACATTTGTAAGTTTTATTCAAATTTGCAATTAAAAGAAAATCTTTCTCAGTTAATCAAGACTAAATGGAGATAAAAAAGTTCTACCGATATATTTAAAATAAGCACTTACTGATTTCATTAACAATTTGGCTATGTTCTTTAATATTTATTTCTTTGGTTAATTTCTTTGTTCCTCTAGTATTAATCCAAGAATTACGTGCTAGTAGCTCGTTTTATTGTACTTATTATTTCAGTGTTTATTAGTTACAGTCGTTAGCTTTAGACAAAGAAAAGAAAAACAGTAACAGTAACATTCACTTGCTTATTTATTTATTAACAAGTTGTTTAGTTAGTATCGGATTTCATGATTATTATTCATAATACAAAGAGCTAATAAAAAATCAGTCTTTTCTCTACGATGTAATTATATATTTTTTTTAAAATAAAGAGTTATGTTGCTATTTCTTTCAAACAGAATTTCCTTCGCTCTTGGAAAAAATCCCCAGCTCTTACTAGATAATCTACGCTTTTGGTTAACCGTTGTTCTACTAAAATTCAACTGGAAATGGAATTGTACTTGTAATACACGGGATTCCTAAATCAACTACAATCAGATCTAAAATCAATATTTTGATCTCAGTTATTCGTAACAGTTTTAACTTAATATGTAACTTAACAGTTCTGTTCAAACCATTCAACATTTTTATAGTTTTGCCACAAATAATGATTAGGAGTTTGTTGGAATTCTAGAAGGTGAAATTTTGTAATCAAACACATGTTACTGGCACATGAATTCCTTTTTATTTATTTTTTTGTATAATGTATTTTCTTGTGTTTGCTTTTACTGTGGGAGATACCATTTGATTTTCTAGTTGCATTGTTATTGAACTCCGTAGTTAAACCTCGTTATTTACTAGTGACTACCCATTAGCTGATAATCGCTGTTAAGAGAGAAACAGCTATTCTGGGATACCACCTAGTAAATACTCGGTCTCACTCCTTGTTATTTATTTAATTTAGGCCTTTTTTGAACTTTAATGCCTTTGGGAAATTCCTTGAGGCTGGTAGTTGTCGGCACATGAATTCCTTTTAATTTAATTTGTGTTATATATTTTCTTTTGGTTTGAGAGATGCCATTTTATTTTCTACTTGGATTTTTTTAAACTTCAAACTGAACTCCTTTATGAGCACGTGTTTTAAGGTGGAATTCAATATTTTACTCTTATAGAATGATAAGACTTAGTACTCCACTAAGTAAAAGTTATGACGAACGATAACAATAAAAAGGAAGTTTTAATCTATTACTTTAGTTCGCATCTATTATTCAGCGCTTACGTCAAGGTTTCATCAGAATTTTTGAAAGATATTGAATTTCATCAACTTATCCTTGTTTTCTGTTGACATGACACGAATCTCTTGCATATGGAAACTCTTCAAACATGTAAGCACAGTTGGCCATTGATTCACTTTCACTACTCAGTTTTAAAGCCATATTGTAGATAACACACTGGGACGAATTTGAATACGGCTCCTTTGATCTCCACAATCTCGAAGTGCTGTAAACTCGACAACATTAGCAAAGGCTTCTGAATTTCTATTACGTTACATTTAGTTACATAAGCAAGCGTTGCAGTATACAAAACATAATATTTAGTGAAGATCAAAAGGCATTATTTTGTAGCTGTATCAGTTCAAACAAAGCGATGTTAGCGAAAACTACAATACTAGTTATAATGATTATTAACACAATTAACTACATTAATTAAATTAATTCTAAGTTATTAGTGATAATAATATATATAATAAATGGCTTAAAAGTTATTTTTTAAGCAATATGGGGCCTGTAACTTTTTTGCAATATATTTATATTTTAATTAAAACTTAGCGTTATGTTGCAAAAATCTTATAATTTATTGCAAGAAAATATAATATAATATATTTCTTATTATCATAACTGTCCTGTATCCGAAATTCAATATCAAACAATATTACATTAATTAATATATCCAATTTCAATATATTCTAATTATTTAAGCAATATTAATCACAATAGAAATGTGTAGAAATTGAGCAGAAAATAATGATCTTTAACCATACTAAAGCAGTTATCAATTTTATCTAATGAGAAATCGTTTTAAGGTAACTTGTAACATTAGCTATAAGTAATTGAATTAATATTTGTAATAATGTATTTTTACTCTCAAATCTTGCCAAGTAAGTAAATGTTGAAGTAAATATCAAAGTGGGATAATTATTTTATCAATTAGAAAATATCGTTTATTTATTATTTAGAAGGAATCAAAAGAAAAGATATTTCGAAGCGTATTCCAGTGATTCTTTTGGAACATCTAAAACCAAATAAAAAACTGAGAGATCCCTTATCCTAAACAGAAAAAATATAAAAACAAGCAAAGAAAGAGAAAAACTATGCAGATATTAATAAAGTCAATTATGGCAAAATGATAGTCAAAACTAAAGGACGAAATAAGGCATCTTTTTGGAACTTTCTAGAATACACGGAAATATAATCTGATACCGTATTTCTTAGATTCAGACAAATTTATAGATGTTGTTTCATAAATTCAATAAATTAAAGCTAAACGCAATATTAGAATTTCTATAAATAAGGAACTAATATCAGCAAAGCATTCAAGAATTGGAATTCGATTGAAAGAATTGACAGTTTATGAAATTTAAATATTAAGGCATTGGAAACAATAGTTATTTACCCATTAAATGTTGAAATTATTAATCAAATAAATAAAGCAAGTAAAATATCCCAGATGCTTCAATAATGTTAAAAAAATCTGAATCTGAGGAAAGAAACAAAAGTTCGGATTTAAACAACAATAATAAGACTTCGGCTGTGAAGTAAAACTGAAATAAGTCTGAAATAACTGAAATAACTGAAATAAGATATGAAACACAAAACATACAAGATTTGTTTTACGAGATAAAATCACCATGTTTATCATTAGAGATAATCCAAAAAAAAAAATTGACACGAAAGAGTGGATTGAAAGGATCGAAAATATTAAGATGGGTGATTCTGACGAAAGGCTAGATATCGAAACGAAACTTAAGTGTAGAAAAAAACACCAATAAGATGGAAATATAATGTAAAATGTATAATAAAAGAAATAGAAAAAAATAATTATTTTAATTAAAGTATTCTTCTCGGGTTTCCAACCAAGTAAGAATTTGGGAGTGGTCCAAGCTTTCGGATGCCGTCATGGAGTCCATCTTCAGAGATTCCAATGAAAATGGACTCCATGACGGCGTCCGAAAGCTTAGACCACTCAAAAATTCTTACTTGGCTGGAAACCCGAGAAGAATACTTTAATCTTCGTCGCCGAGAAAGTTCTAAGTCTCATTTACCGTCTATGCTCCAATAAACGCCGAGCCTCTTATTGCCGCCGGTCTCTAATAAGCGCCGGGCTGCTGAGGGGATACGGCCAAATAGTAGCCGGTCTCTAACAGTAGTCGGGTCTTTGATATTTGCCTACCGGTTCTAGTGTAAGCGTCCGTATCTTTATAGTTGTGCGTAATACCTTACGGTACATTGCTTTACAAATTGCCGCCGAAACGGTCATTTGACATTGCCTTTAAGATTCGCGCGGTGGAATAAGCGAAAAAAACTTCCGGTGAGGCGCCCGCCCGTCATTGGGGATTCGGACGACGAATAGCAGCGAAAGGTACAGAAAGACTACTTAATTACTACTCAATTTTTCGATCTGACCGAATAGAATCTTCCATTCTTCTTCATTTCTACTTTTCTACACTGAATTCAAGTGATCTAATGATGCAGAAAATTAGTAGGTAAAATAATTTTCTTGTCTTTTGTGTGTAAAACTTCTGTCTTCTTCATCTTCTTCCTATCCAGTGTTAGACCATTATGGGTCTGCTACGGATATTACATTTCAAAATCTTTCCATCTTTTAAATAGTCTGCCTATAGTTCTTGTTCCTTTCGGTTGACATTTCAAAATCTGTTTTAGTATTCTATCAGATTTAGTTTAATCTTCGTTTCTTTTATGATCAGAGAATGTGCAACCTTTTATAGAGATCAAAATTGTTAGCTCTGAGTCTTTGATTAACGATTCTTATTTTAAACACTTGTTTCATTTCAAACTATTAAGATATCTTTTAGCAGACATCATATTTTGCTCAGTTCATGGAGTTTAGTATTATTTGTGCTAAATTATTTATTAATCAAATATTAAACTAAAACAAGAACATGAAGATAAACATGGCACTTTTGCTTTTCCTTGTCGTTTCTCCATTTGTAATTAAAGAAGAACTTTGCGATGGCTTATTTCATGCACCCTCGAAATGAAGGAGAAATTAGGAAGTAGGCTAGTTACTAGATTGAGACATGCTCTATATTGCACTAGGAATAAAAGGTACAAACTTATTTAAAGGAAATTAACTTATGGATCTTAACTTTCACTTATTCCTGATTAAATTTGGAGTTAAATCTCACTTTGATATGTAGTACCAAGTTTCATTAATATTTATCACGGAAAACACTAAGTAAAAATTTTATGCATAGGAGACATGGAAAACTGACGACAGGAAATTACTTCTGCTCTTGCGTGTAATATCTTAAAAAATCTTAATAATTTTAATTACATTAGATGACGATTTCTTGAAATTGAAACAGGGAAGTGGGATTTGTTAGAGTTCTAATGACGCCAATTCCACGAAAGACAGAGTTCAACCTTTGAAGAAGTTGCTTTCCAGGAACAACATATCCTAATTACTAAAAACAAAAAACAAGAAGGACAGAAAAAATTACCGAATCCTAACTTGTTTGTCTTGGGGAAAAAAAGGAATGGGTGAGTGCGAAGAAACATAAGAGGATTTCTTTTACTTTGTTTTTTGTCTGATAAAGTACAAGGATCAATAAAGATTAAAACCCAGAGAACTCAGAAATCTAATATAGAACGTAGGAAATATGGAGAATTGTCTTTTCTCTAGGGTCAGCGATTAAAAGAAAAGAAAGATTTAATCTGAATTGATTAAGTCTACCTACAACGAAAATCTTTCAACGAGTCTTCTGTAAGTCCTTAACAGCAGAATTTGTCGTTGAAGACTTACTTAATTATAACCGAAAGCTGTTTAAAGGTTAATGATACTCAGAACGTTTTATAGTATTAATAAAACTAATTTCAATAGGAATTAGGAATTGTAAAGTTGTTTTTTTCTCGACATTCGATATCACAACTAAAGTGAGTAAATTTTTAATTTAAAACACTATTTTGCGGTAAATGGCAATTACTTCTAAGTAATCAATTCTTTCTATCTTCAGAATTGTGGTAGAATCTTTTATTTATAATTTAGTGTTATTTATTTGTAACATTAAAGCATTTGTGAATCAGCAAAGTTGATCCATAATATATATATGCACATATACAGAGAGAGAGAGAGAGAGAGAGCTGTGCTATACGGCGGTCTGCCGTTTGTGGCCAGTGTGCCGGCACCTTGGTTCGAATCCCGGTCGTGGCATGACTGTTTCTTTCTTCTGTGTTTCGTCCGTTTCCCCCTGGGACTTACTCTCTCAGGTGTATTCTCGACGAGAGGTGAATTCTTTGATTTCTTAGCCTTGTCCTGACGTTGTCAGCGGTACAAGCGCGTGGTCCGTTAGGGCCCATTCGCACGATATACATATATTAGATGTATGCTTTCTAATTTTAATATTTCATATTTTGATTTTCTTCATGGTCACGAGATGAGCTTATTGTAACAATATTCTTTTTATCCAGCATTTGGTTCATTTTTTAATTTACTTAAGAGAGAAAAAACATGATGTTTGAAATTTAAGTTGCAATGTCCAAATAAGAGGATGTCGTCGAAGTTAGTGTTCTAAAAAAGAAACTACATGTGATCATATCCATTAAGGATGGGCAGCAAAAACTCTACTTTTTACAGTCGATGGCTCCTCCTTGTCGGCAGCAGATGACATTTCTAATAATTCACTGTTGCCAATTCTCTCGTCATATCTTCGAAGATAAATATATTACTTCAAATCTGATTGAATATAACTAATTATATAATTATAACAATTCATAATTTTGAGAACATTTAGTGATATGTATTCCATTAAGTACTATAATTTTTTGTTATAGCAAAAACTGTAAATTTCAACAGTAAATATTTATTTTGTTCTGCTTTTTTTATGAAATCGAATGTGCTTCGATAGGAAGCTTTAAAGGTATTCAAACATACATTTAAAAATTTGAGATTATTTTCTTTTAATTAATATTTTTTTCATTATGGAGTTTGGTTTTATTTAATACTTTATTCGTTTAATTATGTTAGTTATTGGTTTTAGTGTTATCTGATTGAAGGCTTCAATATAGCTTGGAGAATTAAAGATTAATACAGAATGGCTATTTTTGGTCCGATTGGTTTAGTTGTGTGATTTTCGATAATCACAGAATGTGTAATTACATGATATTTATTTGCTGAGATATAAGGGTGAGACAGCTCAGTATCGAATTTCAAATAAGAGCAAAATAAAGCAGTTAAACTCAAAAATTTTAATGAAACTATCGACAGTATTACAATTGTCAATAGTTAGTAATTATTTTTTTCTAAAATTTTCAGTCGCTATCTTTTGGTTTTGTCGAAGATCGAGCAAAAACTAAGAAAGCCGTAAGTTCTGCTTGTCTCATCTTACAAGTTAGTTTCAGCTGGTGTTCACTGTTGATTGACACTGTCCTGTCAAATCTTAACTTTGAGGAAAAGAAGAAAATTAAAAACGTGAACGGACAATTTTTGCTCAAAACATCGTTCGTAGAAGTTCTTGAACCAGTTTCTGATTTCCGTACTAGGTTGAAGAGAAGTTGTTCGACGTTCTTCCTTCAACCTAGTCTTCAGCTCAGCACTAAAAAGAAGACGCATAGGACATTTATTATTTAGTAGCTTAGTTCTATAATTACTAAGTCTTCTAACTTTAACAAGGATATTCTGAATTCTAAAGACTATGTCTGGAACGAGATAGATATACTGTCAGGCTGTATCTACTTCTTTTCCAGTGCTGCAACATTTTTCCCACAAAATTCACTAAAAGAAATCTACTATTGATTTCAACCGACTGATATCTAATCAATTTTCTTAGTTTGATGATATACATTTTTCCAAACGGATTGGGATGTAATAATTTCCAAATGGCTATCGATGTTTACATGATCAATTAACCTGCAAATTCATCAGATTACATCGTCTGTGTATCACTGACATTCCGCTGGATCGGTTTCCGAAATGGATGAGAGCGATGCTCTCCGATAAAGGAAGTTGTCCTCCCATTATTTTATGTCGATTGGAATTCGGTCCGAGTCGAATCACTATTGCAGTTCGATTTGTTATTGAGAATTCAATCAGATTGCTAAAAAAGTAAACAGGATCTTTAATTTTATTTCTCAGAATGTCTTTAACTTTTCTAAAAACTGCTTGTTAGCAGTTAAATAGAGAATATTTAATCTAAAATTGAAGTTATATAAAATTGTTAATAATATGGAAATCATATAAATATTTATTAAAAGTAATCCTAGGAACTAACAATTTATTTTATGTTTGGTTGTTAGTATAAAAATTGTTAAAAAAAATTTTTTTTTGAAACTTGATTACTTTTTTGATTGATTTTTAATTTATTTAAATGGATTGAACTTTTACCTCTTAACTAACATTTAACATCAGTCAATAATGGATTCTTTGAAGATTACAGAAAAAAATTTGAAAATGATATTGAAGTTCACAAAGATAATCATCATTCTCTGAAATCGAATTGAATGTCGAATTTCCGTCCTAGCCAAATTTCTTTATTTTACAGTAATTTTACAGTATTTAAAGCTTGTGGATTTACTGAAATAGCACTTCAGTTCAATAAATAATATAAGATTAATAAAAAAATTCGAATAAGGGAAAATAAAAAGTGATTTAAGATCTTAAAGAGAAATTAAAAGTAATTTAACTTTCCAAATGATTTTGCTCTTAATTTGCGAAAAAAAGTCGTAAATCTGTGCACATTTTTGTCTACGAATATCTGTCAGAAACTGATAAATTTGTCCTTAAACTTGAAATGCATATTTGCGACAAAGAGATTATTTGCTTTTATTTAAAGACATATCCATTCGACGAATTCATGATGATATTGAGTGCATGGAGAGCTAATGCAAATAGGCAGTTTAAAATTTTAAAATTCAGTAGTAGATTCTGATACGATATTGTTACTTTAAATAGTTAAAACTTTTAAAATCGGTAAGCTTCTTTCTGAAATATTATCTAAATTAAAATTAACGAAATATTAATTTTTTTTAGTGAAGTAATGATAATAATTTCACAAATAAGGTCTTTCATGAATTTCTTGAGTAATGCGGAAGTAGCTTTAACTTCAAGGAAATCTGATTTAAGATGATCTAAAATGAATTTAAATTATGCATGTTAATTTCAAATAAAATTTAAAAATATTTAAAAGAACTTTAAAAAAATATCAAGAAATAAAAATTTTATTTTTAAATGTTTCAAAATTCATTCTCTGTTTTCTTTCCATCTAAATTTTCTGCCATTTAGGGTAGACCGATTAACTTATGTCTGTTATTTAAGACACTCACTCGTTTTTCATCTTGGAATTTTGTTTGGCTCTTGCAAACTTTTTTTTCCAGTAGTCACTATTTTAGTAGTTAGTACTCTTATAAAAGAATGGATATATGACGGATGATCAAAAACGATTGAAAGTTTTTTATAAAAGCCAACATTTTTAGAAAACTAAGATTTTTATTTAAAGATTGTCAACTGAAAGAATTACATTGAAACATTTGCTTTTTCTTTCTTTCTTTTTTAGTTTCTGGACTAAATCCTTAATGCTTGACATTACGAATTTTTAGTGGCACACTAAACCGTATTCTGGCATCTCTTCAAAGACTTGAGTTGAAGCAAAAAAAACTGTTTTCGTATGGGATAAAACTTCAGTAAACAACCAACACGAAATGGAAACGGGTTAGAAAAAGCATCACAAGTTTAATCCATCTTAAATTCTTACTGCGTTTACAACATAAATCCTAGAAAGATCTAGCTATCTTCTTTCAATCTCTTTAGGAATTGTGTTGTTTCAAGTTTTCCATGAGATTTAAATCACTTAATTAAAATTCCTATTTTACCTATCCTTTAATCAATATCCTTCCTTTGGCATTCCATTTGACTTAACTTTGATATTTTCTCTGAATCGATCAGTGAATCATATACGAATCCCTTCTCCTGCTTTAAAATGATTGGAATTCCTAGCAAAGCAACTTCAATTTTGTGCGAGTATTTTGTTTGTAACCAAGCCTGTTATTTATTCTTCCTGGGCGGATTCCCCAGAATTCTTAGTATAATGAGTTGAACGAGGCAATGGATGGGTTTCGAGTCAACGGGAACTCCCCAAGACGTCACTGAACTAAACTTAGTACGTCCCTTTTGCTTCTCAGAGACGAAATTGAAATATCCATTTTCCTATTATTTATCCCTGAAGACTGTGCTACTCCTGATACATTTATGCAACTGCCAAAACGCACAAAATGCTGAATGTTCTTGACTCTTTTAGATTACTTCAGTTGTTTGTAAATTCAATTATTTAAATTAAGTTTTCTTTGTTCTTAAAGGGTTTTTTTTTGTGTTCTTTACATAAGTTTCTGAATATTATATTAAGGAATGAAGGGATATTTTTACAGTAACGTTCTATTTTATTTTAAATTCTTGACATTCTAACTTTAATGCTAAGTTGTTTCATGATATCTTCTTTCTATTCTTTTTTATGTAGATTAATATAAAACTATTCTAATCAAAATATAAAACTATTCTTTGACGTTAAGTAAAAGTCGTGCAGCAATGGCAATTTGACTCCATCAAATACTATATCTCATATAATGTCTATAGACTAACCCAGTACTAAGATTTTATAGGAATTACAGTGTTTTATTTATTTATTATTATTGAGTAACTGATTATACTTCCATAATAACATAATTACTAGGCAATAAGAATAAAAAAGTTAAAAAATTAAATTTATATATGGATTCTGTCATATTTTGGTTATTTCCAGTAAATTTACTTTTTATTTGTTTTCACCATGATTTCAGTTATTCTGATTCATTTCAATTTGGAAAGTAGTCTAAGACTAAAGTTTCGTTTTTAAAATTTGAAATCTTCGATTAAAATTTGAAAATATCTTTCTCTCTGTCAAAAATAAAGCCTATACAGATAGGATGGTCAAGAAGACAATGTCCTTTTTGACCATAAACATTCTAGCAAAACAAAAGAGCTTTCGTACTTAAACGTACTTAAACTCTGTTGGGCCTATAGTCCTTTATGCAAACGGTAGATACTTGATATTATAACAGATTAAAATTATTTCAGTTATTTTAAAATAATGATAAAAAAAATTATTTTCTTTTACACATCATTGAAAATATATCTTTAACGGAACATTCTTCTTACATCATGATTCCATGACATTAAATTGAAATAGTATAGAATATCCAAGTTGAGAGAATATCGTTCATGAATCTTTTAATATAAATATAATTACCATAAGTTGAATTGAATTACTTCCATTAAAGAGGAATGTTTATCGTGTCTAAGGTTCTAAGTGGAAGCAGTTGTCTAGACCATTTTGGAGCATGCCTGCTATATTTCTTTAAAATACACTTTTAATATTTGTAGATGTTTAGATTCACTAAAAGTTTGTAATTGAAAATCATAATTATAAATTTTGTTGTTCTTTCTTGGTTATTGCCATTTCTCGCAATGGCAGATATTTGACATCAAAACATGATATTACAAACAATAGCCTAATATTATTCGATTGTCCAACAATATTTGGATTTTGTAGATTAGAAACTACAACAGCTTCAAAATGACAGACTTCTTTTAATCTCTTCCATTTAATCCTTTGCAATTCGAAATCTTGAATCTCCAAAACAAGATAGTTTCAGAACAATACGATGTGAGACAAAATCAACATCGTTTTTATCATTCATTAGTTTTCCTTTTTTTTTATTTCCATGCACTTCTATTTGACTTCTAATTCGGAATATTAATAAAAAAATAATCTTTATTTGTAATTAAAATTAAATTTCTGTAATTAAAATAAATGAAAATAAAATTGTAAATGAAACGCTGCTTGCATTTTTACTTAAAAAGTAAATTTTAAATATATTACGTGAATACCATAACTTATAGAGACCATCTTAGTTTTCTTTAAAACTTCTTATTTTCCTAACGCTTTTAATTCTAATTTCTGAATATTCTGTTTTTAATATAAAATTACATATCGATAAATACTACAATATCTTTATTCTAAAAATGTGAAAAGAAGGCGCCGTTGTTGAATCTTGTTATATTTAAAAATCTTTGGGAACAGCTGGCTTTACTATTAAATCCAACATCTTATAAAATTCTGCGCTAGATTTGAAATAGAGTTGATATTAAAAATCGATTCGAAAAGCTTTAAGTTAAAATGTTATAGTTTTCGAAACCTACAATACTAGGAAAAGTTATATCCACTCTTTTTATTGCGAGTTTGGATTTCTTTCACTATTTGAAATTACACTTCCAAGAGATTTAGGAATTTTACACTGGAAGCAAAACTTCAATAAAGGAAACCTGCTAGAATTTATAAAACCAATCGTATTTCTAACTGATTGAAAGTTTTGTCAATGATATAAATGCAATTCTTTAATGGTAATAAATTTAAACTTAAAAAGGAATTTATACTGCGAAAAAATGTTTATTGCTTATTAATCGATCCTATCTAATTTGAAGCCGAGTAAGAGACATCTGCAATTGGAAAGGTGGCTTCGTAACTCACTTCAAAGCTTTGCTAGCATTCAAATATAATAAAATATTTGAATTAGAAAGTCAAAGTAACTTTCTAATTTAAGTTCTTCATTTATCTGTGAAAACTGGCATTAATCTATAACGATGGATACGAAAAGAATAGAAATCGTGAATCTAAAATGAATTGAAATAGAAAAGTGGCGAAAATAACGGAAATGAAAAGTAATGTTGGCTTTTTTTTTAATTAATACAATTAATAAGATTTTTTTTTATTCGTTTTCTGACAAAAAGTAATTAAATTTCCATTACTTTCCCAAATACTCTGAATCCAATAAATTTGATTATATTAAATTTTACATTATAGGATTACTAGACGGATTTAATATATTTTGTTTTAGATATCGACAACAAATGAATCTTCTAATGGTTTCCTGTGTGAATCATCACCTTCTCGCGCTAATTTTTCAACAAGGACCCACATTAAGAAATTTTGAAAACTAAACAAGATGGTCTCTTGTCCTTAAATGCGCTTGCCAAGTTTGAAGATGATTTATCCAATGATTCGAACGTTGTTAGGGGAACATATTCTGACCGAAGGATTTTGATGGACCTGATTTTTTTTTTTTTTGGAAAGTAGACTAATGCGAAATCTCTTGTAAACTTTTGTTTTCCTCGAAATTTCAATTTCCACTTAATATAATTCTGAGGTAATGAAAATTCCGCAGTAAAATAGAAGGCTATCAAAAAAGTAGAATTTTTAAATTAAGACTTTTTGTAGAAAATTAAACTTTCGAATTCCTATCCTAGAATTTTAATTCTATCTGTCCTGTAACTCTTTTTAACAAAATTGCCAAAGAACTATATAAATAAAGTTAAACAAACTAATACAAAAATTCTATGTCGCTTTTATTGAATCAATTTTCAAGTTTAAAGAAAAGTTTATTAAGACTTTGTGACGTTTCTAGGATCCGATTATTGCGTACAGGATGGGTATGTAAAAGAAAAATGAACTTTTAAAATATCTTAAATAACTTTTCCGTAATTTCACCATTTACAAAAATCTAGTATGTTGCGTTTTGTTTAACAAATTACGAACAAGCAAATTATGACTTTTTCATAATGCAGAAGACGTGCAGCACATGAATTATGCATAGACATTCAGGAGTTTTTTTCTGGTTTGCATTATTAAAAAAAACCTTATTGGTAATTTAAGGAAAAGGGTTTCGTATGGTTTTAGTATGGTTTAATAGCTTGCTTAGTAAAAATACTTGAATTCTATTGTAAGACGTTTTTTCTTTTAACTATATATTATATCTTTCAAATATTATTAATTATTATATTATAAATTTTCAAATCATTTAAAATTTGATAAATTTCTAAAGGAGATGAAGAGAGCTGAAATTTATGTGTTCACTAAATAAAAATCAGAGATGTCACAGCTCTTCATTTTACCACTTTTTGCTATTTCACAAGAAACATCATCATCATCCGTAACCTTTTGCATTAGACACTTCATTTCCTCTATAATGGCGAATCCTCCAGAGCTTTGCAAAATTACACAAATCGAATCAACATTCTAATATGCTTAGTTTAAGGGTTACATTAGCATCTGTAGGCCATGTGGTGTCGACAAATGGAAGGATGATTCCAGAAACCCAGGCAACGATAAACAAAACCAGATACATTTGTGTAAGTTTTGATGTTAAACAATTCCAGTTTCTGTACTATTCAGAATAAGGCAAAAATTACCCTAACATTTCATTATAATTTGCAACGTAATTACCCACGAATTTCCTAGTAAGATTAACGAAATTTGTTAATTTTCACATATCTACAGTAAATTAATTATCAATTATTGTTAATATCAGTCACTGCAGATGTAATAGCATAATTAATTTCATATTGTAACATGGAAGGCTTCCGAAACATACAGATTAGTAGCTGATATGCTATTAATCAGTCAGTTTATATTTATAAACATATAAACGTGGCAGTTTTTATGTACCGGTATATATGTACATTGGAAGCAACTTTCTAAAAATGTATATGAAATTAATGATTACAGGTCTGATTGATATTAATCCTAATTAATAATTAATTTACTATCAATAATCAGATCTCTATTAATCAATATAAAATGTAATTTAATAATTTGAAATTTATAGAAATTATCTGAATTATACTCAAGACTGGATTTCATGTCGCTCTTTTCAAAACATTCATTACGGAATTATGACAATAATATGAAACAATAGGAAGTCATTAGTTTCAATATTTTTTCTTATAAGTACGGTAGTAATACGTAACCAATCGCATTTGTTTACTGTAGTTAATGCTCTTTATTATTAATCATCATAAGGACTCATAACTGTTTTTATTTATGCTGGAAACTTGAATTTAGAAGGAATAAATTTGATCTTGAATTCTATTCTTTAAGTTCCAAATGCAATTCAATATAGACATCTTAATATTGAATATGAAAACAGATTCAATATAAAGCTACACTCAATCACAAATTATTAAAATAAAAAAAAAATTACATTCAAGTATTTCTTCAAAAGGTAGTTTGTGAGTATTAAAAATGAAATATTTTCAGAAAAAGAAATTTAGGCTTATTTAATTTTTTATGTATATCAAACCAAACGATGAATAAGTACAATTTGCAGAAGTTCCTGGATTTCCTTCAAGGCTCTCATAAATGAAGCACGAAACTATTGTAAATTCGAATTTTAAAATTTTTGAAGTAAAATATTTATTAAAGATGCTTTCGGAAATAGAGACCAAAAAAAAACTTGCATTTCTCCAATTTCGAAAGAAATCTTTGAATGGCACTTCGTAATCTTAGATGTGGTAATATTTAAGCTTCAGTTTCTAATTTACAATAATGCAGTTCATTAATTAATTAGTTAAATTTTACTAGGTAAATATAATTAGTTTATATCAACTAGTTTAATATTCTGTTCTAACACTTCTGCCTGATTAAATAGAACCAGTTTAAAGTATTAAGTGTAATGCTGAACAATATACAAACCCTGTACAGGAAGGCTCAAAAGCCAATTCAAATTATTTTGTTTGTTTGTTTTTTTTTATGGAAACTTGGTAGAAAATTGAATTAACTTTTAATGCTTATATGGTGAAACATATGTGGAGCCGTACACCTGATTAAGAGTAACAAAATTATTTAATTACGAAATTACAACTAGTTTCGCCACTCGAGAGGTGGCTTGAAGACTTGAAAAAGCCACCTCTCTCGAGTGGTGAAACTAGTTGTAATTTCGTAATTAAATAATTTTGTTACTCTTAATCAGGTGTACGGCTCCACATATGTTTCCAAATATCATCAGTACACGTAAAAATTCTCCTATGATTTTAATGCTTATACTAGAGAAAAAAAATAATGTATTTTTTTTCCTTTAATGTAAGTTTTAAATGTATTAAAAACTTTAAAATGTAATTCTAAATTTTGTGGAGAACTGAAATGATTAATTTAAATATAAAAATGATTTCTCTTAAGATGAATAGCTGTTAATGATAGGTTCTGGCTATCTATAATACTCTATTTATACCATATTTGGCACTATATTGGCGTTTAACATTCAAAATTTGTCAAATACTAGAATTTTCTTATTGTTGTTTGATTTCTCTGATATCTACGAGATATTAATTTAGATTTGGATATATATCATAGATATTAGAGAAATTATGCTGTGCTGTCTACCACTTAACAAACTTTTAAGTTTCCTTTCTTTTTTGTTAATTACTGTTTTGTTATATTTGATTATCCTTTATATTTCCATAAAACTCTATGTGATTTCAATTAGACTTTCTTAAATAAAGAAGCCAAGAGCTCATCAATACTTCTATACATGTTGATGAAACTTAGCTTGATTAGCATATAACTGCAATTCGTTCGGAACTTCGGAGTTGTTGTTTATTTATCTTGCTTTAATGCCAAAATACGAAGCCGCATTTAAATCTTAATTGCTAAATTATGAGATTCATGAATTATTTAAAGATAAGAGAATGAGTTCGCCTTAAATGATAAGAATGCTTGTGGATTTAGATAAAAACGTTAGAAATAACATTTGCAATTAATCTTATTTAATGGAAAACTACAATTTTCTATTCAAAATTGAAGATAAACGTTTCAGATGATGGAAATAATAAATATTTGTTGACCAGTCTTAAATAACATTTTAGACTAAGTTTCATAAATATTAATTAAAACTTTGTAACATTTGCTTCCAAGAGAGTCTCTTTTATTTCTTTAATCTCTAGTGAAAGAAAAGTTTTAAAAATTAAGAAAGAGTTTCAAAAGAAGTTTTCTGAATATTTTTAATTTTTAATTTTGTATTTTTGTCCTCATTTTAATTTTTTCTTCAACGTCCATAAGATTCACAGATGATAGATTGTATTGTTTTAGTTTCTTTTAGTTGATAGAATAGGAAAAAATATTTTTAGATGATTATTAAAGTATTGGAGACATCTACTGTAGTTTGCGACCATTTCTATAAGGTAAAAGTTTTTTGTTGTTTTTTTTTTTTTCTTTCTTTCTGCAGTGATTTTTTTTCCTCTTTGCAAAAGCATACATAGTTGTGCGAAGCAATCGGAATTTCCAGGAGGTTATTATCAGGAAGCATATTCAGAAAAAAAAATACTAAAAAATTTAGATCGGAACATTTGAGGAAATAATAAGCCCGGCACTGCAAGTAAAAAAACGATTAATATTACTAGCAAAAAGGAAAAGCTCAGGAAGCTGTCAGTATAGTTGACACTTTCATCACAGTAGCTACCTTAATCAAATAGGAGAAAGGAAGAAAGACGAGAAATGCAATCGTCAGTTTGCAAATGGAAAGAAGAAAAAAAGGAGGAAGGGAAAAAATGCCTTTCGTTTCGATGAAAACGTCGAATGTTTAAAGAAACCAACTGGCGTCTTGTGTTTGTCTATTAATCAGATTAGGAAAAATAAAATGCATTAGCAATGCCTCGGGTTCAGATATTGATTCTGAAAACTGATGGATACGGAAACGGGAATTTCACGTGGAAAAAAAGAAAGAAACAATATTTCAGGAAAAAAAAAATATTCCGAAAGAAAGGAATTATGCTGTAGGCCTTTCAAAATGCTGCCAGAACTCGATTAAACTTGAATTTCATTGGTAACAATCTTTTTGCGTTCTTGGGCACTGAAAGTTTTAAAGAAATCCGAATGTGGGCAGGAATTACAAAAATCTTTCTTAAACTAGATTACGTTCAATTTTATAAATGGTAAACTAATAAAGAAAAAAACCTTTGATAACTTACACAACGATGGCAACGATAAGAGAGAGAGGCAATGAGAGATTTTTCCCACTACGGGAAAATGCTTTGGAGAAGTTGATTGCGTGACCTCCTCTCCGAGACAATGGCAAAGCATTCGTGCTAAACTCCATGTAGCATTCAACATCGCTGAATAAGGCTCAAGGAACCGAGCCGAAATATTGAGTCAACCCGACCTGGAGTGAGAAAATGCCTTGTAGACGAATTTATGCAAACACTTATGATTTTTGTGTTTACACCCATCAACAAACTGATAAGGTCGGAAATTGGATGTTTGATATTGAAATAGATCTTCAAGAGACTTGGTTCTATTGAGTTATTGTTCTTGAATTTACTAACTATAACGGAAAATTTAATAGAGCAGTTTAAATTGCTATATTAGCTCGATCTATCTAACATCAGATCTATATTATAATTGGCAATGTAGTAACGTCTGCTCATAGGAAAGGCAGTGGAATTTGCAATTGTCTATTGTAACCCATTTAATATCTTCTTAAAACTTTTTTTTAAAGTATGTTTATAATTTTTTTTAAATATATTCATAATTTAAAACTTTATTGTGTAGAGTATATCTTTTCTTTTGTTTGAATATGTAGTTGATAATTTTGACTAAAGTTTTTAATACGAATAGTATCCTAATAGCAGTCACGGTCCTTAGGATTTACACAAAGTATTGTCCTATGGTAGAGACAATGTAAATACAGTAAAACCCCGTTATTACGCTCGTCAAGGGACCATGAACTACAAGCGTAATAAGCGGGATAGCGCTATAGATGGGAAATGATTTATAAGATCGGAAAAGATTTAAACACCATTTTACAGGAAACATACTTGATTCTGCAATAGATATTGTGCAAATATGAGCTTATTTCCTATTGAAAAAATCTTGATTGTGGTTTGCCGTGTACTACAGTTATGGATTATGACATTTTCAATGGGTTCAAGTAACTATTAACATCAATTGATACACCACTAGGAGCAACACTAATAAATTTTCGGAGCAGTCTTAGCGCACTTTCTTCACTACACTTCTAAAACGCACAATTTATATGAAATTTTTACTAATTTCCGATACAAAAAAAGCGCTTCAAGCGGGATTTGAAAGCGTTATATGAGGGTAAAAGTATACAGAGTTATATAGAAAACGTCCAGGGACCGTATAAAAGGAGCGTAAAGAACGGGATAGTGCTATAAGCGTGAGCGCTATATCGAGGTTTAACTGTATTGAAAGATGGGTGATACATTTTATCTGCATAGTGATTGAAGGAATTAAACTTCGATAACTTAACCGTCGACCTTGGAGCAAAACCATAACAAAATCAACTGTCGCAATTGGAATTTACTGTGAATATCAGATCTACGTAACACTTTTTCCATCATAACATTATTGAAAGTTAGTAATTTAAGAAAATAGATAATATCTTTTTCATTCGTAATAAAATCATGAATCTGTAAATAAAAGTAATTCAGAAATACTTAGCTGCTACAACATATTTAGCATTTTCAGAAATATTTCAAAAAGTATGGTTGTCAATTGCATCGAAATTTTGAAAACTGTAAGAAATTATTATTTCAACTGCCAGAATTCATAACTTCTAATGACAATATCAAGTTAAAGAAAGCTTTACAAACTTCACTGAAATCACATTATTAGCTTCTTAGTTTTAAAACAATTTAGACGTATCTAGTTTCGAATAAAAATTCCCCGTAATTAGATGGTGGAACAATTTTAATTTTTTGTTATGTAATGAGTATTATTTATACAAGTAACTGAGCTTTAAAGTGACTCATTTAAAGAGATTTTGTATCGGTCCAATTTAAATTTAGCAAAATTTATCTATTAGGAATAAAAATATCAGCTTTGAAGGATAAATAGTTTTTCCAATATATTAACTTTTAGATTTAATGATGAAATGAAGTTTTTCGTTGTTTTTTTTTTTTCTATTTGTTTTTATCTAAAGATGCTCATTTATTGATCCGATAAAATCAGTAGTGAATTACCAAAATCCCTAGTAACCTTTCAATATCCAAGATCTTTGAAATTTCAGATTAGTTTTTTAAGATCGTAAGCATTCATTTAAAATTACATTCTCTGCTTTCTTCGTTGCACTTAAGATGCAAACATTCATTCAAACCAATTGTTATTAAGATCTCAGGATTTTGGGATGAGAAGGTTCAACAAAATAAAAAAATTAAAAAAGTCAAGTCCTTTCTCGGATACGGGAGAGAGGGGGTTTCAAACAACAGGTCAAAAATCCTAGATTTCTTCCATTTTCGGATACAATGAAGGGGGAAAGGGTTCTAAACCCTAGTAACATTCCCCTCGGTTCACTTTTGATGTTAATATTCTAAATCATTGTTATTTTTGCTTATTTGTATACTTTGACCTATAAAAAAATTAAAAAAAAATCTATTAGACGTATTTCAAAACATTTGTAAGTTTGAAAATTCTATTAAAAATATTCTTTGTTGTCTTAATGGATTCTCATGAGCTAGAAAAGAAAGAAGACTTTAACAACTAAGGAATAATTGGTTTTTCTATTAAAAGCATTAAAATGTGATCTAAATAAGCATATTTACAGCTTTTAATCATTTTATTTTATAGCTAATCCATTAAACCGTGAGTAATTAATATCTGAGATTTTTTTCTTTACTTTTCCTTGTCTTATCGTTGTTATTAGAGATAATTCTTAAAAATTTGTGTTCATAATTTAATATCTTATTTAAAAGGCTGTCTTATAAACGTCCTTCTATCCTTTTATTCACATTATTCAGTATTATTCGATAATTCAGTAAAAGTTTGAATTCCCTTTCATTGATAGTTCCGCTTTCTCTGCTACGGTTCTAGAAAGAAATTGTAAACTTTTCATGTTTTATTCCCTTTGCTAGAATTAGCAAATTTCAACGAACTTTGAAAATGGAAGCGGAAAGATAAAAAGGAAATGCTGATTCGAAATTTCTTGGAATTAATGTTGACGGTTTAATTTGCTGGAATTTTTGCTGAATTTCGGCAGAAGTATTTGACTTACGAAGTTCAATTTAATAGATGTAGTAGTATTTAAAAATGAATTCCGTTTGTTAACATTATTTAGGCCTAATTTTTATTGTTATCTAAACTGCAAGTAGTAATTCATTCAATTTATTCATCCACATCTAACTGTCTATATGAATGTTAAATTCATTTCGTTAATTTTATAAAGAACTAATTTTGTAAATAACTTAATGTTATCAAAACATAACAAAATATCTAAAATAATACGTATCTAAAAATAAAATATAAGAATTTGAAAAACATAATGAAATGTTTAGTTACATGTTTTATAAAGAATATACTAAAATATGAAACTCATTTAAATTCATTAAAAGTACAAATACTGGTTTTTTTCCTAAGAAAAAGGGTTTAAGTTTCTTACTTTTTTAAAAAATGTTGAACATCTGTAAAATTCAATTAACTTAATCATTTTTGTTTCTTCCATCAATAAAAGAAATTTCCAAAAATAATTTCAAAAACTTTCTACTTTGTAGATTATATTAATTAATAATTCTAATTAAAGTCGAAAACATATTTTTTTTCACCTTTTATTCATTTAATTGTATATGTTTATCAGTGAAAAGTATAGAACACATTTAACTTCACCCAAAGTAAATGAAATCAGTAGATTAAAGGAATTCACCACAAGAAACAGGTTTAAATAGTGTAGAATTAAAAGAGACACATTACAAAGTGAATTAATGATTCAACGAATTAAAATCAATCACATTCAGTGAAATACATACTTTTTTGTTGCTGTTCTTGTGTTATCTTTAAGAATATGCTTGTTTTATTTTTAGCATAGTCTACTTTCCAGAAATGCTTGGCAACGTCAGAGATAATCGCAAATTTTTGACTCAATAAGAGCTTTCAGGTATTCACAAAATGACAAGCATTTCAAAAACGTTCAAAAGAGACCTCTTCTCAAATTGAAGTGTTTTCTTTTTCTTTTCCTTTGTCAGCGTTAAATTAATAAAACAAAATCGAAACGAACGAAGATCTTCACGACTCTTCAGCTTGAATGATTCTTTTCATTTGGAACCTGGGAAAATTAAACAGCATGAAAATTAAGAGTTCATGAAATTAACTAATTCCATTAAGCTTACCCGGCTTTACATGAAAAATAATTTTTAATGAATTTCTTTATTATCATATTTTAGCAGCACAGTCTGAAAAGAAATTACGAACAAATATTTGTAAATATAAAAAAAAAAATACAATTTTAAATTTTGAGTTAAAAAGTATCTGTCTATCTACAGATCACGGATAAAATAAAATAATAAGGGTAACTCAAATTGATTTTTCCGCTAGAAATTTTTTACTAGACATTGTAATATAATTTACATATTATGTAAATTAGAAACATGATCTTAAGTTGCATTCTATCATTATAAAGAAATGTGCCACCTATAAGAAGTAGCCTACATTTTGATTCCAATTACTAGAAATATTATAGCAATCTTTAAATAATATAAATTCAAAATAATTGTGCTAGCTACAGAAACACTTCATTTACAAATTGCCGTATCTAAATTAATTACGGATTTTGTAATAAACGAGAAATTGTATTATATGTGAAATTGTAGATTATTACAAAACAAAATATCAATGTACTTTTTTAGTTTGCTATTTATAAAAAAATTCATGTCTTAGTTACATCACAATTCCTACTTAAAATCATTAAAATCAGAGAATCATTAACACAGAATGGGTATTTTTGCTAATTGCATTCTTAAGATATTTTATATTTAATTTAATATTTGTAGCACATTTTAATGTGCTAATATTTTTGAACAAAAAATTTGTGAAAGAAATCTAAAGTCAAAATAAGTACTAGGTAGTTAGGATTAAAAAAAAACGAAAAAAACTATTCATCAAAGGACGATGGCAATTCAAATACAAATAAAACAAGAAAAATAATTGTGATTCCATTTTAGATACACTTTTCATTCAAAGGCAACAACACTTATATGATTAGAGTTGTTTTATTTGACATTCAGGAATCTTTGAATTCTTTTCAATTTTGTTTTACAATATTTATGGTCGAAATTCATTTGACTAAAGAATTATATATAAATTTAATTTAATTTATATTATGAATATTTATAACTCTGCCTCTGAATTCAAGATTTTAATTCATATCCATTTGATACTTTATGATTTATATGAGATATAATTAAAATATTACAGAAACTAAACCAGAAATGTGAATAAGCTTGTAGGGTCTTAAATGAGTTTTTATCTTCTAAAATTTTCTAATTTTTATATAATCAAAGTGTGTCTGTGCTAGCCATTCAAGCGTTCGCATTTTTATCTGATTGCAGTAGTGAATTTGAATGTTCTTCAATATGTTGAATGCTAGCAATTCTATTAATGGATGCAGGACTGTTTCAAAATTAATAACTTTCAAAAAAAAGAAAAAATAGAAACCAATTTCGGTAATTATTTTCCTTGTATACTTTTAATCCCATCAATATCTTTGAAAATATAAGTTAACAAGAGAATAAAAATGCTTATAAAAATAAAACCAATTCGACTAATTTATGTTTAAAGTAAAATTTCTTATCGAAAATCGATTGCCATTGCCACAAAAATTATAACAAAACATATGTATAAAATACTTAACTATTTTAGCATTGCAAATAATATAAGAACCTTTATGATTGTTCTAGTCTTTCATTGAAAGAAACTGAAAGTTCTGAGATGATTAGTAAGCTGCGTTTCGACATTGCTATGTTTATAAAGATAGATTTTGCATTGTAGAATTATTTCCAGCAAGCAGTGGCATTTGATCATTGAAATGAAACAGCATCAAAACCAAGATGCTACAAAGTTGTTGTTGTTTTTTCTTTTCTTTCATTTTCTCTTTATTATTTATATCCAGAAGTAGTCTTAGTTTTTGATAATATAATTTTTTTTTTAAATATCTTCTCATTAATTATCCTAAGCAAAATAATTAATGATTCAGATAATTTACTTAAATTTGTTAAAACTTGTGTAGTTACAATATAGAGATTAAAATCTGTAAACAAAAAATTCAACGTAATAGTTGATCTGTGGAAATTACCAAAAATTCTAGTTTTTAAAAATTCTTTTGCCAAACTTCAGCATCTGATTTTGTAATTGTTGTTTTTTTTTTAGAGGAGAATGATTCTTTTTCATTTGTTTTTTCTTACGCTTAACAAAAACACTCATATAGAGCTAAATTCTCTATTAGTTAAAACCAATAGACTACTAAATAAATATACTAATCTGAATAAGGAATTCCAACCTCACTCTTTTACTCATTGAAGAAAATTCAAATAGAGTGGTAACGAAGCAACTTTCGACAAAAGTAGGTGCGATTCCTTTAGCTATGAATCTCTTAAACCTAATGACTACGTATGTGTCTTGTAGCTGAGTAATAAAAGAGTCTTAACTATTCTTTTTCAAGAAACGATCACGTAATTACATGAAAGCCAAGTCTGGATTTGTCATTCATTCTCTAGCACTGCTGGGATATACATGATCCCTTCCTAGACATTAAGAAAAATGGTATTAACGTCCCAATTCCCTTAAAGGGCAGCTCAGTGGCCAAGATAACGAAATGAGATTATAGATCTATATTTAGAAGTTGCAGCAAAGACGAAAGTTCGTCTACTTCTTTACATAGTAAGCCTGTACAAGTTAAAAAGATTAATAGTAATAGTATTAAGATAAAACTAATTTTTAAAGGATTTGATCTAGTTCTTCTTCACCTTTAAACAGGTTATATTGCTTTTTCAAAGTTTTTGCCACATTTCATTACGGTCAACTTCACGATGGTTTAGTTGTTTTTGTAGAAAATAGAAAAGAAGAACGAAAGAAAAGATACTTTTTTTGTTTTCTTTCTTTTATAAAGAGGACGATATTCCTAAAGGAATTTATAGAAGAAACAATAAAAGATTCATTTGACATTTCGACAAAACGAGTTTATCAAAAAAAATAAGTTATTAATTTATTTAAACACATTTTACTTGTTTTTAAAATACAGTATTTGAAATTACGTAATTTCCTTTGTTTATTAATCCTTTTAGTACTATTTTTCTTTCTTGAATTTGATTTCTCTTATGATTTAGAAACATTTTTGCAAAATCTATAGAATTGAAGAAATTATTGCAAAAATTTTTGAGCACCAATAATCCTAAGATTTTCATAAAATCTCATCTTCAATATTTTTTTTTTTTATGAAAATGATCACTTAACTGCAGAAATCCTTTAGAATGTTTTTGTATTTGTATTCAAGAGAAACAAAAGATAAATATCAGCTTATTTTGAAATTTTATTTCATTATTTCCTTTCCATATTTGCTGAAAGAAAACAATTTGTGTTTTGCTCTGTGGTTGTTCAGTTTTAGTAAATATCCTTAGGCTCTTTTCAGATGTATTAAAATAAAGAAAGACAATGAAAACAAAATTGCAGGAGAAACTTTGACGTAAATTTCAATGAAATTCTGTTGGGATTTTTTTAAGTTTATATTACAACAAGTTTGAATTTCCGGGAAGAAAAAAAGCAGGCGATACCATAATGAAAATTTTGATAATATATTGTTTTTTCCATTGTATCTAATTGGGATAAATTTACATGACGTAATTTAGAAAGTTTATATTTTTATTATAGCTCCCATTGTTTTTCTTTTGCAGTATTTTTCAATGACTTGTGATAATTAGAATGAATAGAAATATAATTCATTTTATGAAAAAGTGTTTCTAAACTTACATGATCTCTCATAGATTTAATATTATCTCCATTAAAAATTCAAACATTAAAATCAAATAAATTTTAATTTAAAAACAACTCAACGTCACGCCTTTTTTAGGAATCAATTTTTATTATTTTAATTTTCTTTGCCTGGTAGCCAAGTGGTTAAAATGTTGGTGTCCGGAAATTTGTTCGAAAGAAATTTGTTCGACGGTAATTTGTTCGAGGTAATTTGTTCGAACGGTAACTTGTTCGAACGGTAATTTGTTCGAAAGGTAACTTGTTCGAACGGTAATTTGTTCGAACGGAAAAATATTCGATAGGCAATTTGTTCGAACGGAAATTTTTTCGAATCGAACATTTCCTAGTGGGTGTTCGAAAAATATTCTCTTTAACAATTTTGATATATTTATCTAAAGAAAATTTATCATCACGTAAACAATTCTGAAGTTAATTCATTAAATTAAGTTAATTCATGAAAATCGTTTGTAAGCGAAATCTATTGTAAAAATATTTTCAATAATACGGAAGTTTTATAAGCAAATCAATTGTAAAAAAAAAAGTTTTGCAATTATTATAAATAATGTTATTAACAGTATATAAGTTGTATATATTCCCAAGAGTTTTCCTATATTGTTAACAGATTCTTTATTATATTTTACGAAGAGTTTTTTCGATGTATATAAGAAGGCCTGGTGAAGCACTAAAAAGAAATAAAACGGCGAAATATAGCGTTGATAAGAAGAGGATGTATGTTGTATCATTTTTAGTAATTACTTGCATATTATGTTTGAATTTATTAGAGTATCAATTCTTAAGTTTGTTCGAACGGTAATTTGTTTGAGTGGAAAAATGTTTTATAAAGGAAAAATATTCGAAAGAGAAGATCAACAGAAACCAAAATAATGCTTACTATGCTATACAAAATGATTTAAATAATATTATGAAATGGTCTTTTAATAATAAAATGAATATTAACTGTAATAAGACAAAAACAATGTTAATCAGAAATAAAAATAAAAAAAGTTAAAACGGAACTATGTTTGTATTTACCCAAAAAATACTGCTGTAATTTGAATTCTCAAGTTGAATATGATTTTATAATATGTAATTGTGATCGAATTCATAATGTAGAAAGTCAAAATTATTGTAGATAATAAATTCAATTGGAATATCCATTACAATTTCATAATTAATAAGCTTAATTCTTTAACATATTTCTTTTATCATATAAAAGAAATGTTTCCTTTTTAAACAAAAATTAATTATATATAAATCCCTTGTGGATTCAATTCTTAATTATGGATTGGACTGTTGGATTCCTATTAATAATAAACAATTAAATAATATTAATAAGATTGTTTTAAAAATCTTTAATTACTGTATGTATATGTTCATTTTAAAAATAAATCTAATTTGGAAAAACAACATATTAGGGAAAAATATAAAATTTTATTGATCAAAGAAAAATTTATTTATAATACAATAATAATGAATATTTATTCAGTTAAAAATTATTTCTATTTATAATCTATTTTTACAATAGATTTCGCTTACAAACGATTTTCATGAATTAACTTCAGAATTGTTTACGCGATGATAAATTTTCTTTAGATAAATATATCAAAATTGTTAAAGAGAATATTTTTCGAACACCCACTAGGAAATGTTCGATTCGAAAAAATTTCCGTTCGAACAAATTGCCTATCGAATATTTTTCCGTTCGAACAAATTACCGTTCGAACAAGTTACCTTTCGAACAAATTACCGTTCAAACAAGTTACCGTTCGAACAAATTACCTCGAACAAATTACCGTCGAACAAATTTCTTTCGAACAAATTTCCGGGAGCCAAAATGTTTGACTACGGACTGAAGGAATTGGGTTCAATCCCCAGCTGAGGTCGAGGATTTTTCCACGGTAAATCCTCTTCTAGACGGATCCTAGGGTCCCTCTAACCCTCTGAAGACGGGAATTCCAGTGGGTTCCCAATAAAATAAAAGCAAAACAAAATATCAAAACAATAAAAAACTGGCGAGTGCGTGGGTGGAATTCCTAACTTGGTTTCGCGATCTTAGTTTTCAACAAACAGTTTGTGTGGCTGATGAGTCCATAAAGAGGATGAAACGACCGTCTCACACTCCCACTGTTGATAGCTCAGAGGCGAAATCTTTTGTTTACCTTTGGTGTCTTTTTGGTTTGTTGTTTACTTTATAACAGGCACGTTAAAATTTTTATTGTTCTTTATTTTTACTTTCATTAATTTTTCATGGATTTAATATAATGTGGTTATAAAAAGAAATATGTCAAAAACTATTATCCACGTTATCTATTTACTTAGTTGGTTTATCTATTTAATACTTTAGATGAGATTTAACGAAAAAAACAGAAATTTATCTGAAAAGTCGCCAGGGTTTTGGGGGTCTCTGGATGATTTGAAGATGTGAAATAGACAGGAATCAAATATGAAATTTTAGTAAAAAGCAACTTTTATAAATAAAAGTCCTTATTCCGTATTCTATAGTTTTTATAATTGGTTTCATTGAGACTTTCAATTTAGTTTACTTAGATTTGCAAATTAGCTTTAGCTTTTTTTTCTTAATGGTTAAAAAAGTTTGCAAAAATTGTTTTTGTTTTTAAATATTTACATTGTATTAGAAATTATTTATAAAAGTTTGTCTTAAACCTAATAAATTTGTCTTTCTTGATTTTTTGACCGTGTTATTTTATATTTCCGCAAATATTAAATTGAAAATATCTTGCATTTCATATTTTAGGACTGCGCTGTGAAAAATAAGTTATGTTATTATTAAGAAAACATTACTTCGTTTAAAACATGAGGAAGGTTGTATTGATAGTTAATTGAAAAAACTGAATCAAAATAAAATATTGTAAAATTTCTTTGAAAGTTCAAAAACGAAATTAATAAAGACTATCTTCTTAAGTCAGTAATTCATTGGTTTACAACAAAACTTTAAAATAAATCCTTAGGCACTTACATCTTATTTAAACACTATTTTTTTAAGTTATAAAAAAGAATTCAAAAAAATAACAATACACTTCGGTAACAAATGTTTTATTGTTAATTTATGCATAAAGTTAATTAATTTCTGTAAATCACTAAATACGATTAAGAATATCGAAAACAACTTAAACTTAAATCTAATTTATTCAGCCAAGTGTCATAATAAAATAAAAAATAACAAAATTAATTAATTAACAGTATTCATGCGAAGCATCTTACTTTTCGATCTCCTATTAAAATCTTTGTCAAAGAACAATTGCACAATTAAGTTAAATATTTGATTTCTCGAAGGCTGCTTTATACTAAATGCAATCGGCAAGTAGTAGCCAGAATAGTGGTGCCTTTTCTTTTTCTAAAATAGGGACAGTCCCATTCTAAGCAGTCTTTCTGCCATAGTTCCTATTATTCTTACTGATAATCTATTACCATACTACCTGATGTTGAGAAAGAATTGTAATTAGTTTACGATTATACTAATTATTGATTTATAATTTAAAAAAAAAACATAAATAGGACATAAAAAAAAATGAAATAGGAAGCCGAATGTAGGCTTGCGGTCACGATATCTTTTTTTTTCTTGAAATCTCGAGATTTTCACAAAGAAATTCATATAAAGCATGTTAAGGATAAACAATTCCTATCCTGAATTACCAAGAATAGTCGTCAGTTCAGAACATGTGTAAAGTTAAAAATAAAATATTACGTGACGTTTCGTACCTCTGACGATTTTAAATTGATTAGCGGTAGAGTAGATTTCAAGGGTCTGATTGGATATTCACTATTGATGGAAGGGGTAGTCATTATGAACCAGGATACTCGGAGGTTGAGTCAGAAAATACTGTAGCTCTTGATAATATTTCTAATTTATCGAAATTGGATTCATGCTCTATAAATTAATTTATGTTTATATATGAGGGATTTGTTTGCATCTTTATTATTAAAATTGTAAATATGTTGGTATTTGCGCTTATTTAGGTTCTGATTAGTGTAGCTTTTTTTTTTTTTTTTTTTGCATCCCTTACATGGAATGCTGTAGACCAGATTATTTTGCTCTAAAAGTGTATCGTTGTAGGGCTTTTTGAAATTTATCTTTCTCATGTTTTTATTTACAATTTGTATATTAAACTTGTTTAAGGCTTTCTTAATGCTACTATTTATTTCTTTTACATAAAAGATAATAGCGAAATTCTTATTTTCCACTAACTTCAAGTGTTTTGTGTAATATTTATTTGTGTAAATAAACAAAGAAATTCAAAAAGAAGAAATAAAAATTCCCCGTTTTAACAAATTAAAAACATTTTCTGGCATATTGTGACCAATTCAAATAAATGACTTTTAGAGAAACTATGTTTCATAAGTAAACATAGGCGTGAAAGCAATTTATTGTAATAAAAAATTACTTTAAAAATAAGAATTCTTCTCAGTTGAAAATTGCTGTGGAAGTAAGCTGGAGCTGTAGAGATTTTTATTTCATTGATAAACTATACTGACACTGCGAAAGCGAGGCTTGGTTTCATAGCAAGTATAAATCATCATTAAAAAAATTAAACGAACTATTGCCAATATATGATTCTTGGGAGTAGATGAAAAACGTTCTGTTATTAACAGCTTATTATTATCATTTATCTGCTTTAGTATTTAATGTCATTATTCTACTAATCGCTAACCCCTTGGGGAAACATATGGGAAATGTCACGTTTCAACGCAACAGAAAATAAGGGAAGAGGAATGTGTCAATTTGTTAGTCAGGTTACTGAAGTGTGGTTTAGTCTAGATGTTAATAATTGCATGGTAGTTCGTAACTGTATATTAATCATTCTTATGTTTTTAAATTAATCTAGATGAAAATATAAAAGCAATCCACGAAAATTCAACTATCAACATAAATCTATAATATAGGAGCACAAAGGCTTTAAATTCCAATCATAGTTTTTGGAAGGGTACAAATCTACTTTTATCTAAATGATTTTAAATATCATGGGTTGGAATTGTTCTATATATGTGACGTGACTGGGCAATTAATTGGCAATTTTTATTAAAAAATTACAGTGTTTAATTAAGAAGTGAATATTTAAATTGGATAGCATATTTCGTTTTGTCCTGTTTCTAATCAATAAACAATAATTAGCTGATTTAATTTCAAAAGAAAACAACAAGTAATCGAATACATTGGCGCAAAAGATTTCCATTTCTTTACGATTGAGTTCCTGATGCTTTTAAATCTGTGGAAATCGATGTCTTCGGTCCGGGGAAAGTTGGCTGAGCGTGCCTCGGACGGAAGCTCAGATTCGACCGAGGGTAGTATCACCAATGCCAAAGACGTCATTAATATTCCGGCGGCGAATTGGAGATCATTAGAGGGTGAACCTTTCACCATCTTGATGATACCTCATTTGATGAATAAAGATTGGTTCTCAAACCCAGACGAGAGAGTACATAAGGACGGATCTCCACCAGGATCACTACTAGGAGAAGGATACAGAGTAGGATAACGAAGGGGAAGAAATGAACGCAGTTTTCCTGCAAAACTCTCCGGAGTTTCGGGATTGTGCTTGTTGATCAACTATTGGTATCCTGCGACGAATTTAAAGAAATCACAGCTAATAAATATTATATTTTATTCATTCTAATTATTAAGGGGTAGCAGTAAGGCTGCTGGGGTGGCATTTTAATGATAATTCTGATTTGATTTCTTCATTATCTGCTGACAAAGGCTTAAGTTTAAGTCTTTATCTCCCATCAAAAGTCAACGAAATTAACTGAAGATGATCTACTTTTTCATTAAAAAATACAAGATGACATACATTTTTGGTACTTTATAAATTATTCGAGTATTTGACTCCTGTATGACTTAGAAGCAATCGCTGCTGTAAGCTTGTTATATAAGGGATTGCATCACCCCAAGAAGATCATTCTTACTACCATGGCAATTATAAACCAAGATATTTTTGTAGTCATAAATTAGATAATAGACTTAATTTTTAGTAGAAGTGTTTGATGCCTTTATCAAGATATTACGTCTTGTTCTATTCTTTTAAACGTCTTCCGTTGTAAATTGATAACTATGATACTATATACAAGTTAGAATACCGGTGCACAATGGTAAAGCCCGCAACACTATGGGATGGTTTGAGGAACGTGACAATGACTTTTCCTTGCTGCAGTGGGCCGGCCAGTCCCTAGATCTCAGCCCGATTGAAAATTTATGGGATGAGCTGGAACTGGCTCTTCGCTCCAGGCCTACACCTCCATCAAATCTTCAGGAACTGCCTGACACACTCATGTCTGCATGGTACACAATACCTCAACAATGTTTTCAGCATCTTGTGGAATCCATGCCTCGACGAAGTCAGGCTGTTTTGAGGGCTAAAAGAGGCCCAGCACGCAAGTAAGTAGGTGTACCTAATAAAGTGGCCGGACAGTGTATTTTTTTATAATACAAGATATCAAAAATGTTACATTTTTTCTCTGGAGTAAAATTTTCGAAAATATAATTGCCATATCGTTCACATAAAGAGTTATACAAATGATCCATCTATAAATTATTATCAAAGAAAATCAATCGTTCATTCATTGGAAATTTGCATTGATTTCGTGATTATAAACATTGCTAATTCGATTTCGTTATTGATTCATAATTCCTTTCTATTTAACATCGATCTAACAATCAATGCAGCAAAAAAAAAAATACGAGCTACCAGAATATGTTGGAGACAGTTTAAATGAATGCCAAGGAGAAGAAAATCCACTAAGACACAAGTTTTAAAAATCAATAGCTGAAATAAATAGATGAAAAAGGGAAGAGAAATACAAAAATAGAAAAAGGAGTTGTAAGAAATTGGAGTTTATTTAAGGAGTTTAATTCTTGCACATTGTGTTATTACAAGAACATTTAAAACCGCATATAAATGGTAAACTTACTTTTTATAAAGACTTTTTAATCTTTTCTACAGATTATCACAGAGATCGGCAATATGAGATGAGTATTTTTTTTCAACGAAAAAATAATTCAACGAAATCCAAAATATCAACCACCACAAGACCCTCACTCAAACACACGAACAAAAAAAAAAAATCACAATTTCCAACCAATCAAATAAAAAACATCTATAAGAATGCAATTTTGCAAATATACCAAAACAAATCATCTCTCAAAGAGCCACGAGTTGTTAATCTCTGGATTAGAAGGAGAAGTCTATTTTCTTTAAGCTCACGAAAGTAGATGATAGATTCTAAACATTTTTAAACTTTAAAATGAAAGTTAGTTTTAAACTTTAAAATGAAAGTTAGTTTTAAACCTTAAAATGAAAGTTAGTTTTAAACCTTAAAATGAAAGTTAGTTTT
>JAFIDM010012231.1:120176202-120214346 GCA_023159025.1 Thereuonema tuberculata | reverse complement strand
TCTTAATTATTATAATATAATAATTTCTTAATATTTTATATTTTTTAATCGTAATAATATACACT
Organism: Thereuonema tuberculata; assembly: GCA_023159025.1. Lineage (NCBI taxonomy): Eukaryota > Metazoa > Arthropoda > Chilopoda > Scutigeromorpha > Scutigeridae > Thereuonema > Thereuonema tuberculata. Next base: position 120,214,281 of record JAFIDM010012231.1, on the reverse strand, counting down.
ACGAAAACAGTTCTACGTCTTGTTAACATATCAGAGCCCGTTTTATCGAATTTTATTTCATCTTAAGCATTTTTTTAGGAATAATTAATCGTCTTAAACAAGAATCATAAATCTAATTTCTTATGATTGAATCAAATTTTTCCCCTGTTTCATTACTCCTTCCAAATTCTCTTACTACGAATTCGTCCACTCATAATCTCTAATTTAATCACTGATGTGCAATGAGTTTGCTAACAAGTTCTTCTGTGCATCACTATATAGCGTCTCAACCAAAGCTTTTGATCATTCTAGTGCTTAATTTTTCTATAATAGAATTAAAGATAAGTTTTTAAATTCTTCTGTAGATGTTTTGTGTACCTAATTGCAATTAGAATTTCAAATATCTCTCAAAATATCTCCAAATAACAGCTCTAAATTTTAATATTTAAATTGTAAGACATAAAAAGCAATAAATGAAGAATCCTTGCTTGACGATGACGTCTTACCTTATTAGTTTGTAGAAGATTACCTTTTCATTTAAATATTTACTCTAGATCATTAATAGTCAGCTTTATTTATAAATAAATACATAAAGATTAAATGCCATGAAAATAGATAAACACTAATCAGGATATTCATTACATTTATTTGGAAGGATAGCTAATATATTATTGTTATAACTGTCAGTTGTTACATATTCATTCGTCATTAGGAGAGTGGTTATAAATTGTGATACATTAGATTCTAAAATAAACTACGATAAAAATCGCTAGATAATTTCTGATGGTTAACAATTTCGAATTAAATCATTTATTTACGTAGCCATTAAACTTAATACTGCTATTAATAGTTTTCAAACAAGCTTTGGGCATCTGATTGAATAACATTTAATTGAAATATAATCTACACTGCAAAGTATAGTTCTAAGTTTAATGCATTAATTTGACAATGAAACTTACTTATTTTAGTAGGTTTATTTACAGGATTTATTGCAATCTCCAAAGCTTTACAGTATAAATACTAGAAATCGACTTCTAAATTTTTAAGTACTTTTTTCTTGTTTTTTTGTTAGGAGGTTGTTTTGTTATTAGAAGACTATTTTTTAATGTAAGTTATTTGAAAATTCAATTAAATATTTTTTTTAATTATCTCAGAATTTTTGTCATACAAAATATTATATTATTATATATAAGATGAAATGTATTGTAGTCTCATTCTCTTTCATTTCTTATTAGAATAAGGTATTGTGTATCGTTTCATTTTTTTACAGAAGTCTGTTAAAAGTTTCAGAAGTTAATTAAAAAATATTAAATAAACTTCATTTTTTGTGTAAGAACTATTACAACATTCCATTGAAATTACTTTTCTTGAAATGCCTGGCAGTAAAAGAAAACTATTTGGAATTCTTAAATTCAGTTTTTTTTTAATTACTTCCTTAAATTTGAATATTTAAGTGAATTAATAAAACATTTTTAGTAGAAATTAATAATAAAAAAGCTTCTGGAAAAAATTCTTATAAAACAACCACACTGAAGTAAAATTAAAATTTCTTGACTTCATATCAATATAACTTAAATCTGTTAGAAGAAAAGGAGGAGAGTTCAATTTAGGTAAACACAATTACTGCTACTACTACTACTACTACTACTACTACTACTACTACTAATAATAATAATAATAACAACATGTACTGCTAATGAATCATTCTTCTGAAGGAATATGATTAACATTTCTCTTATTTCGATTATTAGCCAACTAGTTGCAACCCGTGAAATATTCACGGAAGAAAAACAAATACCCACATTTGAAATACCGTGAAATTTTTCAAAAACACAAGATTGAAAAAGATGTTCTAAGCTCATCTTTTAAAAGGAATAAAAAAAAGGAATTTTTTTAATATCAACATGCTTTCTTGGCACTTTAGCGAAAAAAGTTAACCTCCTGCCCTAAAATAATAGGCTCCTCCAAATTGAGCTCATGAGAGAGTGCCCCACAATCCCTTACAGGAGCGTAGGAATTATTTCTAGTTCATTTTGTTTTATTATTCACTAAATGAATAGATGCAAAAGTTTATACTAATTTGTTTATACTTAAGTATTCTTTTTTTTACTTGTTTTTGAATTAAAATTTTTGGATTGATTTAAAATAATTAAAGATTACTTTTTTTTTTGTATAAACTTTTAAGTAAATATTGAAAAACGCACCAACCTTAAATCAACTAATTTTTCTTTTCAAATAGACATTTGTTAGTGTATGTTTAAAATTAAATTAAAAATACACTAACAAAATTAAAAAAACACTTAAAAATATTCTCTCTCCGACTCTCTCTCCTCTCTCTCCAGTTTGATGACAAACAAACGTACATCCGTTTTTTGCCTATTAATAGTATGATTGCTAAATAAAAATTCGTAAGACATTCAAAATTTAAAATGCCAATTTCTCATTATTCTAAAAAAATGGCTGATGATCGCCAACGAGCGTGAAACAGCTGTTCCGGGATGTCACTTGTAAATAATTTGGTCTCATCCATTTTATTTTGAAAAATAGTTTGAAAAAAATAACCATTCATCCGATACAAAAATAGAACATTTGGTATCTAAGTTTAAGATGAATTTGTTTTCATGTTATTTACAATGTTATTTTGACTAAAATATTACAAATAAATGTCAAAAGATACAGTATGATGTGACGATCTGATGTTATTGCTGACAATCATTATAAATATAAACTTTGTTTACTTTGATTGCTAAAAATGCATTTCTTCAGTAATCATAATAACTAAAATAATTGATCCGATAGATGAAAATATATGTCTATAAAATGTTTCGTTCGGATAGCTGTTAAGTTTCCCTTGTGTAAAGTAAATAGATCTTTCGATGTTTTATTATTATTATTATTATTAGTAACTACTTAGAAGCATGAATTATATTCGAAAAAAAAAAACTTACTTTTTTTCTTATATAAAGAAAATACTTCAAGCAATGGTAAAGTTATAAGCTTCTGAAAAATTGTTAACAAATTCAATATGATTCTGTTAATTTTAAACTGATTGTTAACAGAAGGTTAGAAATTAAAAATTGAATTATTAAACAAAACAAAAACCTACGGAAATAACAGTATTAAATATTTCTTTGAAAACCAGGAATTCAATTATTTATTTTCATTTTACTCACTTCTGGAAACCAGATTTTCGTCGCTCAAGTTTATGTTTAGAATTTATTTGAAAAAGGAATGGAGCTTTAAATTTTAATTTAGAATTGCTGTGATTTGAGGAATGGACTTTATGAAATCCGTTCTATTTGTGGGAATGGTCACGTTCTGTCTAAAAAGAATGATGCGTTTTCTTCTGGCTTTTTTATGTCTCTCGGCGGGAACGCCTCTCGCGATTTCGCTCGGGGGAGTTACACGAGCATTACATTTCGAGAAATTCTTGCGTTTCCCAGTTGAGTAAGAAGGTCCAATTGTATTCTTTAACCCTTGAAGCAACAGTTCACAACGGGGCTTGAGGTTCAAACTATTTGAAATCTGTCCAAAAGGGCTTCGTTCCAAGCCACCACTCAGAAAAACCTTAACACAAACTGACTACAGCCACTTGAACAAATGAGGGAAATTGCGATGTCCCTTTCCCAGTCCAACAAAATTTACTGCCGTGCAAGGAGAAGGGGCAAGTGGCTGATATAATGCAATAAAAAAAAGTCAACCAACTTACATGTTGAATGTGCCGAAATGACCCTTAAAATGGGAAGTAGAAAGAACAACAAATAAAAACAGCCTCTAATTCCTTTCCGCTTGGGAAAGAAAAACTTAACAACGGCACAACTTACAAATTTTTTATGTCAAGAAGTTAAAAAAATCGATTTCCAAGATTAAAATCGAGGGAGAGAAAAGCTCCAAATTTCTCTACTGTTTCAAAAAAAAATTGAAGATAGTTTCGAAAAATAGAGAAATCTTATCTAGAAATGTACAGGAATTTCATAATTTAGTCTATTTAATTTCTTGATTAATAATTTAATATTAAACAGTGAATTAATTCTAATCGTTTCAGATTCACATTCTTGAACATATTGATCGTAACTTTCACGAGTTCAAAATAGAATGAACTATCTTTTCCGAAATGAAATACTGATCAAATTAATGCAAATAAGAAACAAATCAGTCAATTTTCTAAGAAACTTTTTTATAGATTTTTTGGTGTTGTCTTCATATTTCTTGATAGCTAATAATTACAGTAAAAAAAAAAATCAGCAGATTGAGTATTGATCGTTGCACCCCCACCCCTACAAACCTCCTTAATTTATTTCTTGTACTTAATTTTTTTTTTTATTTGTTTTACAAGCTGTTGTCTGATATCAGAATATCTAGTCATCAAGAATAATTTAGTAACGTAGTATGTCGAGAATGTAGAATCACTTTATCGAACTCCATACTTGACAAAAAATTAATGCATAAACATTAGATAGTAAGGCGGTCAAATTATTTGAGTTATTTTTATGAATTTGATTTAAAATTTTAATTTCCCGAGAAGAATAGGCAAAATTAAGTTGTAAAAGCAGTCACCCGAAATTGGCTTCATTTGCATCATCGTTCTTGAAATTCGGGACTAGGAAATTTTGAAATGTGAACTCCCACTATCCTTGTCAACGTCAATGTAATTCGCTTCAGAGAATGTCCATAGTAACGTTCATATCATCTATTTGGAACATTAGGATGGATCAGTAAGTCTAGTCTCCGAATATTCAAGTTACATTTACATATGCCATTGGATTTTATACGAATTATTACAAATTAGAATATGAATTATACGAATACATTATATATATGATAATTGATTGAAAAAGTAATATTAATATTATTTAAAATGTTTCTAATATAACATTTTTTGTAGCTAATAGACATTTTTTCACCATTTGAAAAGAATTATCTTTCAGCTTAAAAGCTCAAGAGGGATTTATTTTATCAATAAAGATATTTTTTTCTAATACTGTCGTCAGAAAATCCATTTGAAAATAATTCAATTGTTGCGTCGTGTTTCAACTTATAAAATAGGATTAAAATTCAAAAATGATGATTAAATAGCTAAGAGTTTTATTTGGTTACAAAATCACAATAACTGGTGAGTAAGAACATTTTTAATATACAAGGAATGTTTTATGAAGTCCTATAATGGCTCAGAAGATGTACTTTGTAGAAGCATATGATCTGAATTAAATTTAGTTATATTAATAAGCTACCTAACGAATATTGTAAAAAACAAAACAAAAAAAAAACCCAGAAATAACTGCGTTAAATGATAAATAATTAATTAAAAGATCAAGCAGTAAATCATTTTACAAATGTCATTTTATGAATGTATAAAGGAATAATAATAATAGATACCCTCCTAGAAAGTCTTAATAAAAACAACTTCTTTAATTCCCACGATATTTCATTATTCTTTGCGAGGGATTCATCAAAAAAACTTCAGTATTGATAGCTGATTTGGTGAATTCCAATCTTCTTCTATCATAGTAGATTTTTAATTGGCATTATTCTTAAATATTTGTTTACGAAGGAAAACGTGGATGATTATTAGGACAGATCTTATTCCGAAAACTGCCAGCATCGAATAAAAAGCTATCAAAGAATTCGAAGGAAAGAGAAATTGATCCCAGAATTTTTCCTCAATTATTTGTTGTTATAAAATATATATATATATATATATATATATATATATATGGATGAATAGGCATAGAATACAATGTTGATTTTAGTTTTTTGAAATATTTCAGCTTATAATATGTAAGAGATGTAAATAAAAGCCTATTTTAAAAACTTTGTCGTTTTATCAATCGTTAAAAAATATTGTGTAATTTATTCCTTGAGGCACCATTGCGCTTCCGATTTATTTTATCAATTTGTCTTCACTGATTTTCATGTAAGCTACTTTCATACTAATGTTTGTGTTGTGATCATTAATTACTTTTAATTCTAATCTACAGTAAATTGATTAGGCAATATTTAAAATCAAAAAAGATCAAACGATTTTTGACAGAATTGTTATTTCCTGTTTCAATGCGCTGACTGAAACTTTTATATTTGAAGAAACAACAACTTCTTTCTTGATATATTTCTCTATATTTCTTCTTAAATTCTAGAAGACTTCTTCAGTGTTTTACATATGTATATACAGTATAAATTAAATAAATAAAATAAAAGGAAACCAAATGAAGAGAAAAGAAATTATTTTCTCACATTTCATTGAAACAATACCGAAATATCATCAAATCAACAATATATATATATAAGCTCTCTTAAAACAATAAGTAATAAAACCTCAATTAAAACAATAATACACACTACTAAATAATTAAACTCAGTTCATTTTAAATTCAAAATGTTATTCAATCCTTTATCTTTATATTTTAGGATACTCCACACTTTTAATGACTTATCCTTATTGATACAAAAACAATAATTTACTACACATGATTCTAATATCAATCTTATCTGTATATCATCTATAATATTTCTGCAAAAGTTATCAAAGTAACCATATGCTGAATTTCAATTCAAATCAGAGAATGTCAACTAAAAAAGCAATAATTATTAACAGTTTTAGCAAAATTACAGAATATACTGCAGATAAAAGAAAGTGGAACAGTAAAATTATGAACTTAAAACATAAATTCAGAGTGGGCGGACCATTGTTTTCGGTTTAGCCACAATCCAGATCCGATTGTTGATATTATTTATAATAATATAGATGATATACAGATAGGATTGATATTAGAATCATGTGTAGTAAATTGTTGTTTTGTATCAATAAGGATAAGTCATTAAAAGTAATCCTTAGAGTATCCTTAGGCTTATTCAGAAAATTTGAAAATTTTGAATTTAAAATGAATTCAGTTTAATTATTAAGTAGTGTGCATAATTGTTTTAAGCCAGGTTTCATTACTTATTGTCTTAAGAGACTTATATACATATTGTTGATTTGATGATATTTCGATATTGTTTCAATGAAATGTGAGAAAAGAATTTCTTTTCTCTTCATTTGGTTTACTTTTATTTTATTTATTTAATTTATATATACATATGTAAATCCCTGAAGAAGTCTTTTAGAATTAGAGACGAAATATAGATATCAAGAAAGAAGTTGTTGTTGTTTCTTCATGTTTAAGTACCATTATAATATATAGAAGAATATGATTATATTGGCTGAAACTTCTTTCAGAAATTACGAAAAGCTTTAAAATGATAGAAAAATTTCAAATAAATAAGACCAGACCCTTGAAAACGTCAAACAAGCTCAATCATTTCAAATGAAAAAAAATGTTTCAAATGATGATGAAAAGTTAGTTTGTAATGATTGCATCAAATGCAAGTTGTTGGGGGACAAATATCAGAAAAGTCATAACGATTATTTTCCCGTATCGCTTCTTTTCGCTTAATTTCTTCATTTTTTTATTGTGATTTTTTTTTCTTTTTTTTTTTTAATAAATTTACTCATTACAAGTATTTTGAAATTTACGATACTTTTTACATTTTATAATTGAACTTTAAATTGAGTTTCCAACTTAATATCTCTTCTTTAGAGAATAAAACAAAAGATGATGCATTTATAGCAGCCATATCAATGCTATCCACCTTTAAGTTGAAATACGCTTCTTTTAGAAAAACATTTCAAAATACTGGAAAAAATCTAAAATTAACATCTGCCCAATGTTTCGATTCGAAAATTTCTCCTACACAGCCATGAAACTTTTAAAGATCGATTTAGAAAGTGAATCTCGCAATCTTGTCATTTAAATTATTCTTTTCTTTTTTTCTGCCTTTTCTCTTTCTTTTTTTTTTCCCTGGCAATAATTTATGAGACCCTAGTGAAGTTCTCCAGCTTGATCTTTGTCGCCTTCCGTTTTTCTTTCCGCTTTTCCTTGAGGCACTCCCGAGATCTGTTGGTGAGTGACAAATGGAATTTGCCTTTTCATCCGTCGGTTTTTCCGGTCCAAACTGTCCACTTCATACCCACTCGTCGCCTGGTCGGATGCCGGAAGGAGAGCGCCGTCCTCGGGTGGCATTCAGACGATTGTGCTGACGGTAAGACTTATTCTTTGGCCTTGCTCCAGTACGGCGTTCTGCCCACTGTTCTCACCTGCTCTCAGGGAAAAAGAAAACATTTTTACCACGAAATCATGGAATATAAATGACGTAAAAAATATTCCAAGACGGCTGAGTGATAGACGACGACATTGAATTATTCATTTCGTCGAAAAAATTATCTAAATTGGGACAGACTCATTTCAAAAAAAAAAAAAAAAGAAGAAGAAGAGAAGAATCTTTTTGAATCAAACGATTGCATAATTCATGGCCAAAGATTAGTTTGGCAGTCATTGTAATACAAATTCAGATTTTTCTTTTAAATTTAGGAAGCTACTTTCCTTCATTTTTTTCTTTCAATTTTTTTCATTGTTCTGTAAATGAAAATTTGCAGAATTGTTGTAATTTGCATGAATTAAGTTCTTGACGATGGAAAATTGAGTTGCTGTTTCGTAAATACCATCGGTCCAGGGGTCACTTCAATTGCGAATGACAGAGCAGCAGTCCTATATAGAGATTTGTATACACGTAAATTAATACAGTAGAGTTGTGGTAATCCGAGCTTCCGTGTAATCCGAGGTGAGGCTAGTCCAAGGTCACGTAGGGCGACGATTCCAAGAAGTCATTTGAGGGGTCAGTGTGATAGTTTTCCATTTTACTACTTAGATGATGACGTGACATCGCTGCTAAAAAGCGTTGCTCTACTGTGAAGCAGAAGACTTTGGACAATTTTTTTTAAAGTTGCAAATGCTTATAAACAGTCTTTTCATGTAACCAGGTAATATTGTTAATGTATCTGTAACTTTATTATCTATTATAAATTAAATTTATCTCGTTTTAGTAGAAAATTCCAGTTTTTTTTTTCTTTGTTCCGTGTAATCCGAGTTTTTTGTAATCCGAGGTACCATCAGCCCCAATTACCTCGGATTATCGCGACTCTACTGTACATGTATGTTCTGTACTAGAGGAACAACAAAATCAGTTCTTAACTATTTTATATATAACAAAATTAGTTTAGAAAGAAGATTTTTAGACTACAATATCATTAATGTTATCGTTAAGAAAGGAAAAGTAAATGTTAGTATTGTTTTGTACTTTGAGTTTGATTTGAGCGGTACTGAGGTTTTTCTGGAAAATTTTCCCTCTATTCGCATCTTATCTTAATTCTTCAGTATTTATGCTTTCTTTCACATTCGCTACGTAAGCAGTTGGGATCGGCATTATTGACGCAACTGCTTAGATCTGAGAAATAGCCGTTTCTAAGCCATTCTATAGCCTTGTATCACGCTAATATGATTAACAAACGACAATTTTTTTTGGATTCCAAATAGGATCTCGATTCAACTTTTTCAGGATCATTATTGCTCGTCAGTCAAGGTGAATTGAACTATTGTTTTCAATTTTTTTTTAATTCAAAAACAAATTAAAAAAAAAATCTGGTTTTCATTCTTGGCTAAGCTTTTCCAAGAATGAATATTTTGATTAACTCAATAGTTATTAAAATGGAGATTCAAATGTAATGAAAAAACAAACTTTTTGACCTATTTTGATAGATTGATTTGCAGTCAATGCATTAGTCAAATTCGTTTTGGTTAAAAGTTTATTAGAAGTATAGACGTTAGGGGCGGCGATTGGAACTTGAGATTTATGGCGGTCAAAAAAAAAAACCTAGTTACTCTACTGAAAGATGTTTCAGAAACGGATTGATTTCATTGCATGAATTTCTCATTCGGAATAGTTTGTGCATTTGTTTGGATTATTTAATGCAAATGAGTATTTGTTGTTATTCAGTGAATGATCATTAGAACTTAAATAAATAAATAAATAAATAAATAAATAATTTTTTTGAAGGGATCTGTAAAAGATTTTATAGTTTTACAAGTCAATTCTATAATTTTGATATATTTAAATGGAATGAAACGTCTACGAAGAATAGTTGAATTTACTCAATGAAGTATTGTTCCAGAGAAATCGATAAGATTTCATTACATTGTGTTGTTCTCTGTCAGAATAGCGTTCCTTGAGCAATTTTATGTTAATGCCGAAAGGTGTTTACAACTGTGTTGTAGCTCCATTAAAAGGCTTGCCTGTCCTATCGACCTGTCACGCTGTGCGGCTCCCGGAAGCAGCTGGCTGCCGAAATCCGGTGGCTTTAGTCTGGGCACTGCCTGCCTCTTCCCTCTACTATCTTCCCCCGCAGAAAGTGGTCACAGGACAACCAGCTACTCAACGGAAGCCACGGCACTGACTCGGCAGAGATTGGATGGTGTCTGCCGCCATCCCCCCTCCTGTTACCGCCACCTTTTCCCCAGTGGGCGGAGAAGGAGCAGTCACGCCGTCACGTACATTGCGTGCTCGTTACTGGCAGTGGCTCCGGTTACAGTTAAGTGTGCTCACTTCTTTCTTGTTCTACAAGCCTCTTCCAAAAGCGGTTTCATTCCCTGAAATACGTCTTCGAGAGGGTTCGAGAAAGAAGTCGTGATTTATTAAAAGAACTCCTCCAGCAAATATTTTTGCAGTTTACGAGATGGTTTTGGAAATACTTTTGATGGATTTTTTTTTTCCTTCGAGGGATGCAAATATAAATGTCTTTCAGAGATCAAATGTAATTGTAAATTTTAAAGTTACATAATAGCATCGATTTCTATTTAACTTTTGTGATTCTTACAAGAAAAATAATAATAATAATAAAAAAAAACTATACAATAAAATTCTATTTTTATGTCCTCTTTGAAATAAATTCAATCCACTGTGTCAAAAACTGTCTTGAAATTAATTTTAGACTTTAATTACAACTCTTAATTTTGATTTTATTAATGCTTCCATTCTCTTCATTATGCATCATATTTTCTCTGTATTTTATTTACTACTATTTCATTCACAAATGATTTTTAAAGTAATAGAAAACCGAAGTATCTGATACCTTCAGTTTTTTTCCAATTTATGAAAAAAGTTAGAAAGTAAGTTTACTTGCATTGGTGATCAGTAATCAAAGTTAATTTCTGTCAAATGAAAGTTTTTTTTTGCAACAGCAGTGAGTTTTTCTAGAAAAATAGCAAAAGTAATAAGCATTGCTAATTTATTTTCCTTTTGTTTATTCGTTGTTTTAACTTTGACATTGGTAAGAATTTTTTTCTCTTCGGGCTTCGTATTTAAAATCGTAAACTTTAATAATGAATTTCATTTGTAATTAAAACTATTTGTCTCAAAAAAAAAATCTGATCGTCTTATACTGTTATGCTGTTCTGAATGTAAATTCTAAACTCATACGATTAAGATGACTTATTTTTGATAACGAATGCAAATCTAAAAGTAAGGACTGGCTTTTGATTTCTCTGTTTCTGAATAAGTCTTGTGAAAGGCAATAGAGAAATCATTACATCAGTCTTAAGAATGAAGTGTAGTCATTCTTAATTCTAACTAATTCTATCATATCACTTTCCTCTTGCATTTATATATATATATATATATCCGCTATTTCTGAAATAGCAGTTTTTGTTATAATGAAAAAGAATTAATTACAATAATTGAAGCTACCGGACCGCAACTCGCGATAATGCTTTTTTGACAGAAAAAAATTCGCGATTTTGTCCTTTTTTTCAGCAATTACGAACTGATGTCCATGATGCATTAAATAGTGGATATTGAAATTAATGTTTAAAAAGAATTAAAAAATTAAGGGATTGGGGGAAAAGATTTAGAAAAAAATTGAAGCAACAGGAATGTGATTTCTTCGCCCTAAAGCCGAATATACAGGATTCGATAAAAAAAGGACTGTTGATAATAGAAATGAAATAAAAATAGAAAGCCTTATCCACCAGATCAATAGCTATAGAAGAAAATGGAAGAACAAGTCAAGCGAATGGATAAGAAAAGATGTCAAAGGATCGCTTCAGAGTCAAGAGGGTATAAGAATGGAGAAGATCTAGGAAAAGGGTGGTTAATGATTTGTATTAGGATCAGTACAGGAATTTTAAGACTTAATCCATGAAGCAAAGAGGAAGAAGAAAGAAAAAAAAAATCGGAGATTGGGCGCGACTTCTATTTCATCGCATTTTTACTCAATAGCCGGAATCGAAAAAAAAAATGAATTAGTTTCAAGATCTCAGCATCATGATGGACGATATAAATGAAACTTAGCACGGATAGATATGGGGTCGATCTTTTAGAGTAGAAAACAAGACAGGCCGTGTCTTCTGCTAAAAAGTCTACTTAACTAAAAAGTCTACTTAAATCCTCTGCTATTTCAGGTGTTATCTTATTGCATTGCGTGATTTCAGTTACCATCTCGGAAGGTCGCGCGATCATCATGGAAAGACCACGATCTCTCGCTTCTCAGTACCGTAATTCGGTTCTTATGTGACGATCTGCGCTGGGCAGGTCTTCTCGGGGTTCTCCCGTTTCCTCCTTCTTTCTTCATCATTGTCTTCGTCTGTGCTTCTTTCAGTGGGATAGCACATTAGACGCGTTGCTCTCCTAAAAATATAAGATTGATCATGTTCTTAAGGAATAATCGACTAATATTGTATCCGAAGATAGAGAAGACATAGTGTCATAGGAACTTTAGTTTGAGTAAAATGATCATTAAGATGCTCAAAAAGTAAAATGTTCTAAAAGCAAATAAAAAAAATGTTTATCAGTAGTGTGCTTTAAGAATACTTGCATAATCGCAAGCATACTAAAACGATTTTAACAAATACTGAAAACATTAAAAATAATGTTAAAATTCCAACAGTTGAGCCTCAACAACGGTAAAAAATTAAGAGAATATACGTCTGATGATGATATAATAAAATCTTATTGTAACTATTCGAATTGTAATGAATATTTTTTTAAAGAAGGATTAAAAATTTTAAATATTTGTCTATTCTTTTTCCGTTTATAACTTTCAATTTTAAAAAATAGGATTTCAATTTTAGCTTTTTATTATTTAATTCCTTTTAGTTGTCATTCAGCGTAAGTTTATTAACTAATCATTAGCTATTTAGATACAGAGTTTTATACTTTTAAAATATAAATACTTTGAAACTCATTTAAATGTTTAAGTATTTCAAAATTCCTTGAAGGTTAACTTATTAATTTAAGTCTACTAACATTTATACAGGATTTCTGTATTTTTGTGATATGTTTTTTGAAATTCAGTATTGCAGTATTATTACAGCTTTGATTATATTTAGTATTATATTTTGAAATATTTTTTTAGTTCATTTAACTGCAATTTATAAAATATGAACAAGAAAGAATAAAAAGAACAAAAAACAATTTGATGTTAGTTTGAAAGTGGTGCTGTTTTAATAATTTCTCTGTAGAGAGAACAACAAAAGAATGAAGAGACATGGATGGAAGAAAGGGAATTCCATTGAAATAGAAAGTGCTGACTCACGGGAATTGGGTCATCAAAAAAATAAGAGATATCCTTGTTGTTGAAGAGTGAAGTGATTCTGCTTACAAAAGACTCACTTAAACTGCTCATATTTTACAAACTATCAACTTTCTTTATGATTTATAACAGCCTTGTTTGTAAACCTTCAGTGTCAAAACAACCTCTTCAACAATAAATAATAAATAATACGAAATTTGAGTAATAGTTGTCATTCGTCTAAAAATTATGGAAAGACTAAATCTTTCTCCAACCAAAATATGGACAGAACTTTTAACAGCAAAGAAATATTTAGTATAAAAATATTTTGAATGTGAACGCAAGGTTTACAATAAGAACTAGAATTTCAAATGTATGGTTAAGTTTTTTAAAAGTGATTTTTCTTATTCTGTTTAAGGTGGACATTTTATTGTTTTTCGGTTTAAGTCCAAAATCAACCTCAAAATCCTTAAGAAGTAACGAATTTTAGGTTTTATTTTAATTTTCAAGTTTATGCAGCAAATAGAGGAGAAGAAAAGAGACCTTCACAACAAAAAGCCAACGATTACATTGATGTAATGACTTTATACAATTTTGTCATTATTTTAAGTAAGACAAACGGATTAGCACTCATTTAAAAATATAGTAAATAATTTGTAATTGTTCTTATTCTCTCATATCGCAATGGTAATTGTAGAAATTTAATTAAGATTGTACATAATTTTTCATTAAATGACATGCTATAAGCTAAAAAATGAAAAAAAGATAGTCCTCCCCAATAGCGGACACCTCCAATAACGGACGAAACTTCCGGTCCCGTGACTGTCCGTTATTCGGAGGTAACACTGTATTTTGAATCGTAACTGAATATTAAGTATTTTCTGTTCAAATCCTTTTGGATTTTTTTTTATTTCTCTTCAATTTTAAATTTAAAACATTTTAAATGAATTTATGATATAAAAACATCGTGTCATTCTTTTTTTTATATTTTCATAAATTCGCTATCCGATTATATAAATTCTTGCAAATAATTTTAATAACTGCTGTTTACTTAACGATTTCGTTAATCTGCTTTTTTTTCCCTACGTTTTTAATAAGATATGACTTTTGGCTTGTTAGCTTTAGAATTTTGCTGATTTAACGTTATCCTTTCATAGAGGATTCACAATCAGCTTACAACGGCTTTTCCAGTACTGTAGAAACATACGATAGCTGAAAAAAATACAGTGGAATGAAGCTGAATTTATAGTTCAAAGAAGCTCACTATAATGAGTGGAATATAAGATTTTGGGCATAAGAGTTTTGAAATACCATATAAATATCTTAACAGTATTTAATTACATACATATTAACAATACAAAAATATGCACATCTACTTCGATAACAGAAAACATAAATGAACAAATATCACTAATGCACGTATATACTGTAAAATCATAATATGTAAATGCCGTATAGGTTTAATTAAAATTGGTTAAAATTTAAATTTAAAGTATGGCTTTTTGGATATTCAAAAACCTAATTTATTGCAAACATTTATTGTTAGTGAAATATCATATATCTTCATACATTGACCATTATGGCCAAGCAAGTTTATTGTGGAAGAAATTCTGTAAGTTTTGGTTACATTTCAGATTATTCCATCAATAATAAGTAGATTTGGTAATAACCAAATCTATATAATAACCATCTATATCGTGACTGCGGTTTCTTTATACTCCTGTAATTTTAATTAATGACAATTAATAAAATAAGTTGCTTGATTGTAAATAATAACAGAACTTTACTAGTAGATAAAATTTGAAATGTAATGAATGTGTATGTGATCCAATAAAAGCCTTAAAAATTAAAAATAAATTAAAATAAAAAATTAAATGTTCATTGGAAAACATTGAATTTCTCTAATTAAACTATAAAAACATTTTATACTTTTAAATTATTTGGAAAAAATATATTTATATTTATAAAATACAGGGGACATTTCAGAGAATAGTGATAACTTTCAGAGAATATTTACTTTGTCCTAAAGTCTTTAAAATTGACGAGTTAATTGATTTGGCATCAGAACAAACACTGTTGAAAGCCAATGAATGTTTTGTCATTACTTGTAGATGAGCTCGTAGATGAGTCTCTAAACTTCATTAATTTCTTTGTGCCAGTTTCTGTTCTTTGTTGCCTCGAGTTTCATGTTCAGTAAACTTGTATATAAAGTGGCTCTTCTTGTAAGGTGGTCCTTGAATCTTAGGAATCATTCAAGGAACATCAGAAGACTCTCTATTCAACCCTGAGCGAGCAGCAATAATGCCCAAAGGCTGCTGAACGGAATTCTTTCTAGTAGCTCGGCAACACATCGATTAGATCCGTTTAATGACACGGCACCCGACAAGATGCTTACTTAGCCAGATGCCGCCAAAGCAGAATCTGACTCCAAACCACGAAGGCTGACCAGCAAAACTTGTAATTTTCTATAAAGTTCTGCTTAAGTTCATTAGAATGTTTATTGGAAAATTTAATCTTTAAAAAGGGCCGTTCTTTATCTCTTTTGAAGATTCCGTAACTATTTTTGAAATAATTTCAGCATGACTTGAAGAAAAAAACTTAAGGCAAAAAGAAGTACATTTATATGATTTTCTTTGGCTTGCAATGATTCAAGTGTATTCACCTCTGAAGTTTTTAACATTCTTCGTCTCAATAAAAACTAATGCCATAGTCACTGCTGGTTGGACATATAGCAAAACCATATGGTGGACCTGGTAGTTACAATGATATGTCTTCATTTATCGTGCGATTTTTAGCCATAGTAAAAAGTAAAGCAGCACACTTAAATAACGTTAAATTAATATTGAAAATAATCTTTGTCAGTCTGATGAAGAACAGTCAGTGTTCGAAACTGTCACTTAAATGTATTACCGTATTTACTCGCATAATTCCCCCTTTTTTTTCATCAATATTTTGACAAAAAAGGGTGGGTGGGGAAATTACGCTATGTTTTTCAATTTGAGGAAAAAAAATATGGTGAAAGTGTAAGGAAAACCATGTTAAATATTGATTTTTAAAGCAAGAAATGTAATTAACAACAATTTTATTAACACGCAACATTTAAAATATAAGAAATCACATCTCAATATTTGTTTTTTTCTTCAAAGTACAGTTAAGCAATAGGCATGCACGGCCTGTTGCTCTGCCTGCTTCTGCTCTGCCTGCTCTGCCTGCTGCTCTCATACCATTCTTTTCAGCAGAGAAAACTACATGCAACTTAAACTCTTCGGTATAACTCCTATTTTTACCCATGTTGTTAATGTGTGTCACTGATCTTAACTTTATTCGCGAACTTCACGTTTTCACAAAACAATCGAAATTGTTGTACTGATTCAGAAGGAGTCTGCTCTTGTACTGACCGGGGTGGGGGTGGAATCTTCCCCTAAAGTAGCGTGGGATAGAGAAATGCGATAGTAACGGTACATTGTCGCGTCGTCGTGAGTTGATCGCCAGTCAGTTGAAGTAGAGGGGGGAAATTATGCGATAAAAATAAAAATTGAATTTTGTAATCCACAAAAACTGGGGTGGGGAAAATACGCGATGGGGGAAATTATGCGCGTAAATACGGTAATTTCAATGTTAATTTTAATGTTACTGAAATGTGCTTCCTGATTTTATACTTCAGATGATATAGAAGGAATTTTCATGATACTCTGTAGAGCTTTAGTCCTTCCAGAATTTCTTTGTTTTTGCATTTCTTTATCGTGGTAGCAAAAACATATGAAGAGAATGGCATATTTGCACTTTGAAGAAAAAATTGCTCTCTCTGGTTGTCAATCTTCAGGATCCAGAAAATGTGAATGCTGCTGATAGAAATAAGCTCATCAGGTATTGCCCACCAGTTTGTACGCAACTGATTCCTAGTTAAGGAATCCATACTGTCCATACTACCTCTTACGGTGCATGTGCTGGAAGCCAAGTTACTGTAGCATTAGATTCTGTTCAACATTCATCAATACATAAAATCTTGCTTCCTTGATTTTAAGTTTGCAGAAAGGTTTTATTTGGAGTTGGAGTTATTATTTTCTGGAAGCTTTTACTAAGAATTTGATATTAATTTACAATATTAATCAAAATCTAACGCTTCTATCCATTGTTTTGCATTATTCTTTTAAAAGCTTGAAACTATGCTAAATTTAGGGTAAGCCGTGTTTTAGAAGAGACAAACTTTCATCGTTACAAAAATCAATTACTTACAGAAATCAGTAACTTCGCTTCACTGCGATGTGTCTTGAATTTTATTAACTTATAAAATTTCTTTTATTAATTATTAATTTTAGATAAATTTAAAAATTCTTCCTAAAATATCTGCTAATAGTACATGGATGTAGAGATTTAATTTGTTTTACAAACAACTTTATCTTCAGGAATTTACTATAAAAATTAAATAATATATAATCATAGCTTACAGGATTAGCTTTCAAATACAAAAAGTTGTAAAAAAATCAGAATTTAAATATCAGGATAATTTCAAATATTTTAAATTGATTGTTTGATATTATTTTAATTTTTTTGTATTTCATTGAAATTATTTATTTTTTTTAATTTTATTGTCTGTTGTTTTTTTTTTTTATTAGAATGTAAAAATGAAATTTTTCTGTTTATATGCTAAAAAGTGTGCTTTAGTACGTCTGCTTATAGCAAAACTGTTATTTACATATTCACAATAATGTATTCATATATGAATTTAATAAACGTTTTCTTTTAATTTAATTTGAGAAAAATACAATTTACCAACAATTTAAAGTATATCTTTATTTCTTTCTCTCTCTGCTTTGAAATTTCATTCTCTCCGTTTAGGTTTGTTGAAACTAGATTTTAATCCGGCAGTTAAAGAAAAAAATAACGGAAACAGCGATGTAAAGAAGCAATAATTATTCAAATATTTAAAAAAGTACGTGTTCCATAATAATCTCTTATTTATAATAGAGACTGTTATATTGCCAAATCATTAGGAAAGGATTTTCAATATTTAATGATTTCATGATAGTTTCATGTAAGGAATGTTTGGATAATGATTATTAGAGGAGGTGTTTAGAGCCCAATTACCAAAACACTATTGGGCCAAACTCATTGGGCCTAGTGGACCTATTGGTAATTGGGCTCTGAACACCACCTCTTTAATTATAACCACCCTATACTTATATCTAATTCTTTCTTAATAGGCACAATAAATAATTATTTCCCTGAGATTCCTCCCACTAGTCTTCATAAAATTCAACACCATCTCTAGATGCAACGAATTTTTTTAAAATTAGTTTAATGTCACTTTTAGCTGAACCTTACCAATAAAATTTTAAATTTTTCCTGGTCTTCTTCTACCTTTATAAGACATTAATTTTTCCTCTTTACAACAACTTTTTTTTGCAGTGCCTGGTTTCTCTGTTTTGCTTGTATACATTTCTATACGTGAATATAGATTTATGTTTACACTTTGGGATAGCCGCTAATTAAATAAAGTTTTGAAACAATTATTCGGCAGCAAAAATTAAAAGTAAATCTTAAAGTAAAATAGATTGGTCAATAACATTCTAAATAATAACATTTTATTTTTACAAAAACGAATTCGTATTTACTGATTAGTGCATTCTTTATGAGTTGCCTGTAAATGAAACATAAATGTGTATAAATCAAACAAATGCAAAAATTATATTTGTCAAAAATATTGACTTCAGATACATATATCTTCACCACATAAAAACAGAAGAAAACGATACACCAATGTGCTTTTATGACTGTGGTTTCAAAATATCTTTGATATCTCAGCCACGTAATTGCTATAAAAAAGAAGAGTAATAACATTCCTAAATTACAGTTTCCTAGATTATGCATGAAATTGTATAATCGATCAACTATAAAAAGTGTTAATTTCTTGTTGGCAAATCTAAACTCTTCAGTTATTACACTAGAAGCAATATATGAATGGCATCTGCTTAGGTAATATTAAAGTACTTTGACAAAAATGAACATGAATAAAAACTATATTAAAAGCATTTATACAGAGGTTAATATTCAACAATACTATATAAGCAATATCTATTTATATATAAATATATGTATCTATATATACAATATGAATGGTGATAAATTTTTTATATACAAATAATTCTATTTATAATTACAGTTAAATATAAATTAGAGTGATGTAGAATATCCATAATTTGGGAATGAAATAATGGAAACGACTTTTCAAGTCAATTTCAAATTAATGTGGAAAGAAACCATAAGAAATTTCAAATCGTAAAATGGAAACGGAATAGAAAAATTAACAATAAAATCACAGTATAACAAGATATTTGCGTAGCTATAATTACAAACAATCAACCGAATTCTAAACTTAATGTTTAATGAATGAAATTTTAGTAATACTAGTAATAATTAGTAATTTAGTAATAATTTTAGTAAAGAAAGAGTTAGAATATGAAATATTAAATGTTTTTCAGAATGGTTAATTGGATATTATTTCGCTTTTGATTTTGTGAACAATATTTGAGAATAGTGAACAGTTTTTATACATCTTTATCCGGACTAATGGAAGAGTTAACAAAGTGATTTGTCTAAGATTAGGTAAACGTTACGATTTGCATTTAGCTTTCAATAAATATTCTTCCTATACGTTAAAAAATAATTTGTACATTTTGCTTTTGAGGAAATTCATTAAATCTAGTTATAAATGATTTAGATCTATCAAATATCTTATTAGTATTATGGAGAATATTGATTTCCCAATTTTTCTGACATTTAAAGGCACTTAGAGATTCTTTATACTAAATGGAATGTCGAAGTTTTTGTTTTCTTTTAGTTAAAACTGAAAACAAAACACAAAAACAGGGTTTTGCAGTGTTATAATGGAATAAAGAAGACATTCACGAAAGATTTACTATGTTCAAAAAATGACTTTTTCAAGGTAGATAATCATAAATAAAATATTCTCGATTCACGTTTCTAACACAGCTTTTTTCCGTGGAGTTACAACTTCTTATAGCAATTATTTGAAATTTTTACTTTCATATTATGTTAATGAAATATGAGAGAAAGTTGAAATTTATAACTTACTTAAATAAATTAAGACTGAAACAGTCTTAAAAAATTATAATAAGAAAAAACAATAAAAATTTGTTTTTTAAAAGTTGATCTTATTTTTGGTTTTGTTTTTTTAAATTTTTATTCTATGAATTTTTTCTTGTATTTAGTTAACTAAAGTACTTGTTAAAGCGTTATTTAAAATTTGTAAGCTTTTTATCAATTTCACATAAAACTGTAATGTTTCTGATATAATTTTTAATATTCTAACCTACATCAATAAAAGTATTTGTGAAGCATTTGACAAAAAGTTTTTGAAACTTCATTTTCATCAAAATTTGCTATTTTATTCTTGGAAATCAGAAAAATTTTTAATTTCCACATATTTCGTAATCATTGTTTCTTTCTCATGTAACTAAATTTCTTTTCTAAATTCCATTTAAAATATTTTGAAACTATTATTAAGTATCTAATAATGCAGTAGATTTAATCTTTCTTCTATTACATTATTGAACAAAATAATTTTCTACGTTATTTGTTCTTAAGAAAATTTAATGTTTTCATTTTATTTTTTTAATAGATTAC
Source organism: Thereuonema tuberculata (assembly GCA_023159025.1). Taxonomy (NCBI): domain Eukaryota; kingdom Metazoa; phylum Arthropoda; class Chilopoda; order Scutigeromorpha; family Scutigeridae; genus Thereuonema; species Thereuonema tuberculata. The sequence goes on along the minus strand of JAFIDM010012231.1, from coordinate 120,193,220 downwards.
AAATATCTCTAATATTAGGAAAATAATAAACTGCGTAAATGCTAATTAAATCTAAAACAAAACTTTCAACTCTAAATAATTTTATTAGGTAGAAATTTTAAAAAAATTAACGTGATCATTTTTTTACTTGCTTGTGGTTAAATTTCTCGCTTTTGTAGAATCCTTTTATTTCTTTAATTAATTATTTCTGATTTTACGTTAAAACTCTGTCTGATTTTACAAAAAATGAAGTTCACCAATTTTTTTTTTCGATGCAGAAAATAGCAAAAGTTTCTATTTGTGGTTTTTGCTCTTGTGTTTCTGAGGCCAGAATAATCGATACTAAGACCAGCAAAGGGCAGTTTGCTCTCTGCTAATGATCACAATAACTCGTTCTTAAAGGAGGAATTACTATCAGAGAAAATAACGATAGCATTCGAAAGGGTCAACGTTGACAGAAGGAAAAGAAAAAGTCCTGCGTCGGTGTTATTACAAGAGGGGATGGCAACAGTTCATCATAGACAGCCTTCAACAACATGTTATTGATGGTTTTCAAGATAAGACTTCAATATTGCCAACTATTACTGAGATGTTATCCAATTTTTCAACAAGCCTAACATTTTATTCTTTTCGTTATCTTTTAAAAACATAAAAACATTTAAAAACATTCGGGCTCTTGTTCTATTTATTTTAATTTCCGTTTATATTGTTTTAATTTGAAAATCACTTAGAATTATTTCCTTTTTCTATAATAAAATTTTTTGTTACTTAGCAAAATTCAGGATTTAAATGAGTAAGGAAGAGTAATGGATAAAAATTAAGTAACATTACAACGTGCATGAATTATTTAGAAAATTTATTACGAAACACTGTTATTTATTGTTTGGTAACTATAGAAATAAAAACTTAGGACTTAGTTGAAAGATTTTAAACCAGGAAACAAATCCATCAGTTAAAAATATGGAATTCTATCGGTTCTATGTAATTTCATAAATTAATGCAATGAAAATTATGTAAGAAAAAGTTTTCTTCGAATATCGTTTCTATTGGATAGATGGAGTCACTTGACAAATGAAAATTTGATTCTGAAATGAAATTCATAATTTTTCTTTTATTGAATTTTTCCAAACTTACTTCTTATAAACAAATAAATTCAAACAAAATATTGGATCTGTAAAGAAAAGAATTTTACGTAATATCACAGAAATTAAAATAATATTTCTTTGCTTTATATTTAAATAATAATTATGGATTCCTTTGTCTTCTGTAAATTCCATTTGATTGTAAATTGGAATTTTCCTCAAACTAATTAAACAGCTTAGTTTAACTACAGAATTGCGGTTTCACTGAGTAGATCTAAAAGGTACGAAATCGTCTTCCAAAGTCCTTAGTATTCTTTGTATATTTTCATTTAAAGAATTTCAGTTAGGTTAATTCCTTTCCAATTCTTCTGAAAAATAGATTCAAAGAATGTCTCCGAAGGATGTTGTTGAGTCATTTTGGACTAACATCCTATAAATGATAAGTAAATGCAACTACTGTACAGAAAAAAAAAAAGAAATAAAAGTAAAAAAAACGTTTAAGTTGACATAAAGATTATTATGAATCACTAAAAAGCATTCAAAAATCGACAACTACTAAGGGAATTCTTCTAAAGTTGAATCGGTTTCCACGACATCCATTTCTTCCTTTTGTTGATCTGTTTAGCCACAGTCCAATATCAACGGGCGGATGCAGAAGGCGTAGATACATTTTTCCACTTATCTCTCACCATCACTTACTATTGTAGCGTTGTTAGCAATGAAAATTCCGCCTCCTTCGATGCATTTAGAAAACAATAGCTGCAAAGGATGGAGAATACGATTACGAAACGCCCTTGGCGCTAACCGGGATTGGGTTTTCTTTGATGTGCGCGCGACAAAGCATGGCTGAATTCACAGATAAGACGTACATCGCTTTATTCATTCTTTTCATCCGTAACCTTAACAGCCAACGAGAAATGAACAAAATTAAGCGCTATTCTGAGAAAAGAGTGATAGTATAAAGGGCGGAAGCGGAACAGACAAAGAGTAGTGGCTGAGCGTTCTTCTATTTCTTGCGTTTATTAAATGTTCGTAAATATCCTTATCGGAAATGAGATATCAACTCAACAGGTCTTTAATTTAAAACTCAATAAACAAGTGTAATTGAAAGTTTGAGAGAGAAGTTAACCACTATAATTTAAAGACAAATTCTTACAGACTCTTATTATGCAGCTATTGTTAGGAAACACTAGAACTTTATAAAACATTATAAAAGCTTAAAAGAACATTCTTAAGAAATATGAATATCTTTAAATTAAATTATTAATATTTAAAAAGATATTACATTCGATTTTTTACTTGCTAATTATCTTTTAAATGAAGATGCCATCCACATTTTCTTTCATTTCAAAATTCTTCTATTTCTTAAGAGGCAGGTAAGATAATGTGCAAAAGCTCATCTTTTGTTTCTGAAGAGTTGGTTATTGACAGTTTGCAACCAAGCGAATGTAGAAAAGGCTTAAATATCAAGGAACAAAGTTAATATTTGCTAAAATAGTTACACAAACGGATCTTTCAGTTGAGGAAGTTTCTGCCTGATGAAATTAAAACTCATTGTTCTGTCCGGGTACTTTTTTCAAACAAATCTAATCAACCACGTACTTTAGTCTCGTTTTTCAGATTCCGGTCAATTGTTTGTTTTTCCGTCTACTTTACGAAATCTATCCCTTGAGAATGTTTCCAAGTTTTTTGTTGTTGTTTGTCACTAAAATCACCAAATAGACATTTGTATATATTTTAGGAATTTAAATGCGTACTGCTTCAGTATAATTCATTTCAAAAAAATTTCAAAATTGACTTTATTTATGTACTGCTAACAGTCGTTTAACATACTCTTCGTTAGAATCAATGTTTAAAAATGCATTATTCTTTAAATGTCAGATGAAAGACTTCCTCGGAAAAGTAATTCCCCATGTAATTATTTCCGCTTGAAAGTAGGCAACAAGACATCTAATGACGAAATGTCTCCAGGATTCAATTGATCTGCTACAGTTGACAGATCAGTTTCACAATTGAATGAATTCGAAAGAACAATGAACATCTACAGAAGAAAACGAGGAATCTTGTTCCAGCTTTGTCAACACAAAAATTACAGAACCTGACCTCAGCTTAACGTTTAACTTCGTTTCTCATTGATGGGTAGAACGAAAATGTTTTGCAAAATTATGTACTGTATATATAATTTTGCAAAACATTTTCATACATATATATATGTATGTATTCTTCAAAAAAAATATTCATCTTTATTTAAATGTTTTTATTTGAAAAAAAAAACAACAACTAATCAATCGATTTCAATAATAAATCAATAAAAAAATATGGATACTAAACGTAGATTCTGCAGTAGATGAAATACAATAACTTGTATAGTTAGGCCTATGTATTTATATATATTCAAAAATAAATTTCTTTAGAAATAAATTTTGCTCTTTAAAAAGATAACCTGTTATGATAAATGTTATTTAATAACTACAGATGTAAGTAGGCTGCAAACTGGAAAAGTTAAAATAAAGCTCAGATATAAAATTCTGTAAATTTTCTTGATAACGGTTACCTTCTCATCTCTTGCTAATAATTAATATGTTATCGTTATTGTATCTATCACTGTAGATATTGTATTGGTATCACTGGATAATCTCATAATTCACAAATTTCATATTTGATTTTATTAATGATAAACCAAATTAGAACATAGAAATAAATTGATTTAATCTAATAATTGATCATTTTATGTAACTAACACTATTAACTGATAGCTCATTAAAGATTGTAGTTTCCATATATTTTCAATCTCCATAATCTGGTCATTGAAATCTCAATTAGGAATTATAGTCAGCCAATGAGCTAATGATCTCGTGAGAAATCGGTATTTGGATCTTTAGTGTTTCTAATATTAAATAGTTATGTCAAATATTTTTTTAAAAGTTTAAAGGAAATAAATCAGTTTTTCATTTGAACATGTTCTAATTGAGATTTAAGCCTAATGTAGTTGCTTGCTCATCTGTCCAATAATAGATCGTTCGCTTTAATATTGAAACTTTAGTTTATTTAGGCAAATCAATTATCCAGAAATGAGAAATTAATTATTATCTTTAAAAATCTAGTTCAGTAGCACCAATGATCTCGAGTATCTGGAGAAACCGCATTCGAGTTTTTTTTTCCTTGATAATCATCCCGACGGATCTCAAAGTTCATCTTACAAATTTTATCAAGTAGATACTAGGTGATAACAATTAAACTGTCCTTTAATGTGAGGGATAAGAATTTAATTATTTTTAAATTAATGTCCTCACTTCATTAAAACTAAAGTGTATTTACAATTAAAAAAATGCTTCCTACTACAGTAGCACGTCCAGATAGCTGACTGTACATGCTTAGTAAGGAGCATTTTTTTAATAGTAAATTTTACTTTAGTTTTTGAGGCTAATTTTTAAATTTTTTTAGATACTAGGTGTTTTCCATTTTTTTAACCGGATGAGAGTTGGATTGGGACTTAGTTCTCCATTGTGTCCCTTTTGATAATGAATTTGAAAGCTGTTTCATCATTGCCTTCTTTAAGGGTTTTATTCCATTTGACCATACAACAAACATTTCAAAGACTTTTTAGAGTGTTGGAATCAGTTGGAACCTTCCACAGTTATATTTCATAATGGACAAATATACCTTACCCGTAACTACTGATTTACAATAATAACTGTAATATATAACATTCTTCTATAAAGGCTTGATGGTTTGGAAAAGCAATGAAATCATCAATATAAAAAAAAAATGATTTATTCTTGCTTTGTTAAATTGCAATAAAATATATCAACACTTCCAATAAGTTTTTGAATAGATAAATGCGAAACACGCAGCTCATTGTAATAAATCTTAGATTTGTACTCTTTTAATATTTTATTTGTCGTAAGCTTTTTTATCTATAACACGTTGTTATTCGATTGTTTATTGAAACCATTTATTGAATGCAGTACCCTATTGGAAAATTTTCAAGACTTAACAACCTTCTTGTACTTTTCTCAAGCAGATTTCAGATATTTGCTAAAATAACTTAAACTTGTAACACTATCATAATTAAATACTAATTTTAATACTAATTTAATACTAAAACAATTATAATTTAATATTAATACTATTAAATCAGATTTAGCAAAATTTCTGTTGTGTATTTTCATATCCGTATTGGAAGTATATTTCACAAGAGTTTCTTAGGTTTTTATCATCTAATCATATATTTTTCTATATATCTTACTATATATTGTCAAGGAAAATATTTGTTATGACAATAAAGTCTTAGGCACACTTGCTTCTACTTACATTAATATTCTATCATATATGATAATATGTCAAATACTTATTCTACGAAGAAAAATTGAAATAGATGTTGGCTTTTCTTGTTTTATAATTCTAAGATTACTTTTTTATGATTTTACATTAACATTTCTCGCAATTGTTTTTTAAATTTTTTCATGGTAAGCTTGGTGCAAAATTAGCGTTCTGTCTGTTATCACCATAATTAAATTTCTGTACTTTCTGGGAAGCTCAAAGTTTATTGGTTTAGACTGTCCAATTAGAGCTCCTTAGTGCTTCTGATACAAGTAAATTAGACTGGAGTAGAAAAAGCAAAGCATTTAAATGAAATTTTCACACTTTCACTTTATTCCGGTGCTATTTCATTTATTGTTCTTTTGCTGATTTTTACGGAATGATGACTACTTCTCTATTTGCAAAACAAAAGTGTAGGATGTTAATTCCAAGTAGGACATGGAGTTCCTCATTCCTCTTTCCTCTGCTCGTACGGTGAAGTGCCTATTTGATATTCGTTGAAGTCTTCCCCTTTTTCTTCCTGTCAAAGACGCCCTCGCACTCCTAAGGAGGTCCTTTGGTGGCGATTTTGCAAGGCGCATTAAGTCTTCACCATTGAATCAATGGCTGATATCAATAGATCACAGTACAAAAAAAAAAGAAGATTTATTGAGCTTATACGAGAATTATGGTTTCTCATAAATACTCTTCTTGTGAAGTCATTAGTTGAATTATTACAGTAATTTTTCAGTCTTCCAAAAGAATTATTCTTACTTCTTCATTAATTTAGATCCTATTAAATGGATACATTTAAATACAATTAAAGAAGAAATCTTTTAGACTAATTTTAATGGATTTCGTCAAAAAATCATAACTTTTAGTTTTTGTAATTATATGTCACCAAGGGAAACTGGAATTTTTGTTATCTTTGGTATGTAACTTTGAATTTCTGCTAAACTATGCTAACACGTAATTAACTCGTTTCAGTAGCTCTTATTATTTGTCTATTACATAAATAATAAGAACTGTTGCAACGAAATAACTGAGTATTAAAATTACTTTACTGATATCTGGGCATTAATAAAGTAATGAAGATTTAAGAGCGTTTCACATGGATCCGAAAATCGGATGGTCGGGTCCACGAATCGGACGTATTCTTTCACATGGCCACGAAACTCTCTCCAACGTCGTCTGTACGACATGTAACATTCAAATCGTTCGTATAGATGACGTTTCGTGGCCATGTGAAAGAGAATACGTCCGATTCGTGGATCCGACCATCCGATTTTCGGATCCATGTGAAACGCCCTTTATTTTTTTCTTTCTAATTTAATTCATTGAGCTACTACAAAAGGATAATTCAAAAAATTTCAAAAGGATAATTCAGAAAAATGTAATTTTGTATTCTTATTATCCTGATGGTGGGCTCGGTAGTCAAATGGTAAAACTATTGATTCAGGGTTGGAGGAAGCGTGTTCAATCCCGTACTTTGCGGATGTCGCCGATTTTTCCACGCTAAATTCTCCTTCAGATGAGTTCTAAGATCCAGCCAGCCTTCTGTACAATGATTACAGGGTTTCTTTCCCGGGGATATAATCCGAGTATAGGCGAACGAGGTTACACTGACCACCTTATCTCATCTCAGTGTAGGTTCAATGAAACGTTGGGAGCCTTATCTCCTATGGGCCATCGTGAGGCCCTATAGGATACACCTACACCACCTAGCTTCCTGATGAAGTTTCAGGTCAATCTTTTGAATCAGTAAAACTGAACAATTGACTTTTTCAAAGCCAGTAGCAAATCTTTTATCAATGAAATGATAATTGTTATTTTTGAGCTTTTACAGCTCACAGAAATGTTTATATTCAATATATTCAAGGAAGTGAAAAAAATCTCAATCTGAAGATTAGTTATGGCAGTTTAGTAGTTTATTAGTAGTTTATTAGTTATTAGTTAATGTTTCATTCCTTCATTAAAATAAGGAACTTACATAAAGAAGTAAGAATAAATTCAGAGAAAGTCTTTTTCAGAAAGTCTCTTGGAAAATATTGATAGGAAAAAAAGTGAACAAATATCAATTGAAGACATAAGAAGTATATAAACAATATTCTTAAGAGTCGAATTTTATTTTCTGAAATATCATAGAATTAAAATTAGCTTCTACTTAAGTTTTTAATAACAATGATGATGTACTTGAATCATTGATCAAAGACGGATGAATGGATATGTGTCTTCAACTTAAACTTGTATTACAAAAGCTAAGTGGTTAAAATGCTTTTTTCTTTCTGATGTAGGTTAATACTAAACCTATAATTCTCTATGGGGATAATAAACCTTCTGGATCTATCAGAAGAACCAATAAAAAACAGAATCCTCTCATATTTTCAACATCCTTTCGTAAATCATCAATTACTGCTTTTATTAACATTATTAAAATACATAAGACACTTCATCTCAGATTCTTTAATTCATCATTATTTGGAAACGAAATATTTGCAGCTTAAAAACTTTTTTTACCTATTATTTTCAAGTATGATAAAAATTTAAAAAAAAAAAAAAAAACTAGTAAAAAGTTTAGTTAATTTATTAACTGAATAATGTTATTTTATGCCTAAATTAATTCGTGCAGTAATGTTTTCTAATTACTAATTACGATGTCGAGGCAGGTTATTCTCATTAAGTAAACCATTGACATCTCAGTTCTTTGCATGAGGTGACCTGCTGTGGTGCGCTCCACTACCTTGGTGTCAGAGCTGCCACCCACGGGGCCAGAAGTCTCTTGGATGGAAATACAAAGCGGCAACGCAATGTTAAATGCATTTCCTCACTTGAATCGCTGACGGCAGCTTTAAAATAAGAAGTAAAAAAAGAGAAAATAAATGGCTTCCTCCCAGGAAGAAGTTCAATTCACAGCCGAAGAGTGAACTTCACCGTTTTGCATACAAATCTGTCTGCTGGTTTAATTGCGTTATTGAATATTGATTCGCCTATATTGAACGTAGAAGAAGAATTTTAAGCCAGTTTATACGATAACCTTAATCCTATCAATTCCTTTTCGGAAATAAATTGAAATCTTCCAGACATAAGATAACTATATATTCTACTGAATAGTCTTTACCATATTTACTTTGTAGTGGTTCTTTCCATAAATACTTCTCCTTTTTTAGCTTTAAATAATATTAAAAATTAAGGAATCTTTGTTTTTGCTATCAGAAAGATGTTATCACTTACTAAAAATTTCAAGAAAAATATAACAGCTACGACGAAAGATATAACATTTCGTGTTACGCTTGTGTGATGGAATTCGCTTTGGTGATAGAAATGTCTCTTAAATCAGTAATTTATTGAAATAAATAATTTTTTTTTCTGTGCTCAGATCCATATCCTTGCAAAATTTAACGTGCGTGGTACAAATGTAACAATAAAAATAAGCATAAAAACGCACACATTTAAAGGATTCACTGAACTACCAGTATATTTGTAAATTTTGTTGTGGGAACCCAAGGCATGGTTTTTGTTAAATTTGTCTTATATTTGCAGAAGACAAAGCCTTTCCATTCAAGAAAAATATAAATTCCGAAAACATGCCCCGTTTTCAAAGATTTTTCATTAAATTCTGAGTTCCATTCATGAGTAGTATCTGGAAGCCTCTGAGCATCTCAATTTAAAAGGTTTATTTGGGATTTTGCGAACTAGAAAATAAAAAAACAAGCAAACGTAAGGAAGGTCGTTTTCAAGTCAGACATGCATTAGATCTACTTTAATCTTCTTCTATGTATATTAATGAATAGGGATATGAAATAAAAATGATACGTGAATAATTAATATCATCATTAATGATAAAAGGATAAAATACCTTCTATTCCGCTCCACTTGTCTTGAAGAGTTTCAGCTTTTATAATAAGGAACGAAGTTAGTTCCTATGACATCCGTCTGTCACGAAACTTTTGCCGTGACTCTTCTTCCGACATCAGAATACATCATTTGGGAATTAAACATCCTTTGCTGGCTTGGTTTAATTATCGTCCAATCTTTAACATTGGAGGATATCAAACAGGAATGTTACTTAATGGATTAATTAATAAATTGAGGTAATTGTTTTTGGCTTGACGATATTCCTGTCGTTGTTTTTAACTATTATCAAAGCGAAGCGAGCGCAGCGTCTCTTCCCTGGAGCTGTTGACATATAAAATTTAAAATAGCTATTTTCTCAGCATCTAAAATATCAATGACCATAATACTACGGTCGTGTTTAACTGGGAATAAGCGTGGCCTTAAGGTATAATTGCAGAAAAACAGCATTTCCGAACTATTGTGTAGATCAGAAAAAAACAAAACAAAGATGGAACGCGAGATTTCAACAACTACACGACCGATATTCTTGAAAGTTAGGGTGCGTTATAGAGTCAGTGTTTTGTTAAGAAAAAAGGAGTTCGACATGTTGAAATCAATCGCCAAAAGTGGATAATCTGGAATAGTGCAGAAAATATCGATCGATCTGTACAATATTTGGCAGATACACTCAACGATTTTTTTCGTTTTTTTAAAAATTGGAGGTTGATCACTTATGTAAGGAAATAAGAAAAACTATTTATTAATGCAGTCGATTGTTAAATTATTTGAAAACTGAAATCCGAGGACTCTAAATTTAAGAGTCAACAATTAACCATCTATCGACTATTTGATGTTAAGAATTATTAAAATAAGATAATTTATTTTGTTTACTGTTAATATTTTAATGAAATTTTCATTTTATTAGGTTTATTTCAATCATAATGTTTGTTTATATTATTTCAATCACATCACTTAAAACTGTTACACCATATTTGGAATAGCGTAACAATGATCTACTAATGGGTTGTTAAAAATGTTCATAATCCCATTGTCCTAGTGACTCTTACCGATAATATTAAAAATGATTAAACAACTACTTTATATTTCAAAGTAGCTTTAAAAAAACCCAAAAAACTTGGATCGAGATTGAGAGAATATATGCTGCCTTACTGTTAAAAATCCAGGAGAATCACTTATTATATATTCTACATACTGAATGTACTTGTATCCCAATGGTAAAATGGTTGTTGAAAAGTACAGAGGTTTTCTAAATTGCTAAAATTTAGCTTTTCAGCTATATAGTTATCGTTTTACTTTTGTAAAACCACCACATTAAGGATATTTCTTGTTAACAATCCTCATCTGCTAAGTGTCTGCGATAATCTTCAGATAGATTTTTAATCATTATCTACTACAAAGTTTCATTCTAAGAAAAATATCAGCAAAATAAATTAAAAATTTGAGTTATTCTAGTGATATTTTTAAATTTATTTTGTTGATGTTTTTGTCTATCGCCTTGCGAAATGAACAGGGACCTTTCATTAATTATCGAATTCTACCACTAAAGTTTCCCCTTGTACGATTAATAGTTTTCAATTTTTTATCTGAGAGGAAAAGACAGATGACATAAGGTTTTACAATTTTATTTTTAAATTTATTTGATTAAAAATAGGACAGCCGTTTATCCTAAACCTTTTTCTATCCGACATACGATCATGGTGAAATAGATCACTGATTAAATCTAAAATATGCTCAATAGCTTTACTACCTATGAACATCCACATCTTTCAAAACATATATTTTCAGTACAATCTTAATATCGAGGGACTTTGTAAGTCCATCAAAGCTTCTCCATTTCGACTTTAACAAAGAAAACATAGATACTTCCTGATTTAGTATCAAATAAAAAGGAAAAAGATTCTACTATACAAAATGTTAACAGTGTAAAAGAACAGAGATCATTATTTTTATCGCAGGAGATTAGGTTATCTCTTTAAACTATTAAAGTCATTGATAGTTTTTCCTTTTCCTATAATCTTGATGTTTTTATTTCAATTTATCAGTAGATACTAGTACCATGAGAAACATAATATTTTGGGTTTTTTTTTTTCTTCGTGGGTTCAGTTTCGAGTCGATGAAGTTCGACATTCAGAAGTCTTACCTCGAATGAACTCATTTCAAAGGATCAAAAGAAGAAAAATTCCAAATATTTTCTTTCTCTAAAAAACGAAAACGAAAGTAAATATTATTTTAGTGTCATTTCCCAATGGGCACTGGTGCACATCGGCAGATAATTGTAATAGGTGAGTGTTCACACAGGCGTGCCATCAGTTCAGGTGGATGCCGGGCCTGCGAAGCAATTACCATCGGGGGCAAAGGGGGAGGAAAAGAGGAAGAAGAGACAGACGGTTGCTTCGGTGCCAAACCCGTCGTTTCCCTGAGTTTATTGGCATTGGAGTCGCTGATTTCCAAGTGGAAACAAGAGACCCCTCTTTACGAGACCAGACACCACTTCGATTTCCACGTTCATTGTTTTGATTTGTCACTTTTCTTGGTCGTAGCCAAGTAAACAGAACTATTCGTCCAGAATACCTTTCGACCAACACACACGAGCCCATGTCTCAGGAGACAAACCAATCGATGAAAAAGACGGGATACACACACACACACACACACACACACACACACACACACACACACACAATTAGCAATTTTGACTCGTTGGCTATAAAAAGGGAAATGAAATTTGAGGAACCGTAATCTTGTAGGGAGACTACTTCTTTTTTAAACACCCACAAACTCCCTTGGCGTGTTTTTCCTCCCTCCCTTCCCCATTTCGCTGCCTGCCGAAGGAACATTCAATTTACATTTCGTTTCTTTTAATACTTTTAAATATTTAGTCTCGAAACCGTGAAGAGTAACAGAACGACATGTTCTTAATCTAAATGTCGTAATGAAAAAAAGAAAAGAAAATATGAAAGACTTTTCTTTAAAGTTAAGGAAACAAAGAAAGACTAAATTTTTCCTTCTCCCATCAGCGTCCAAAAGAATAACGCCTCTCTAATATTTTTAATTGAGAAACATCGAAATAGCAATATTTGTTATTTTTAATATTTAAAAATTTAAAATTTGAATCATCAAATTAATCCACAAACCTTTATTCACAACTTTATAATAATGAAATCTAAGAATTTAACGATATATGTAAAGCTCAAACTAAAAACTTGTTAATTTTAAAATGATAGTAAAAGAATAGTGGTGAATTTTCTGGTGTTTTAATAATTATTTATTGATTTAATTTGTATAAATCATTTAATTTTTAGCTGAAATTTATTAAATTCAAATATTTTTGTAGCCCGAGGTTGCTTGACGTCATTTGAATACGATAATCCAAACTTCTTATATAGTATATTATATTCTTTGTAAATAGATGGCAATAAAAAAAAATCATCGTGAGAAAATCGTAAATTTTTTGATATTTTCAACAAAAAGACATTGAGAAATTTGGTTTCTTTTCCTGGCAAATTCCGCAATTTTTCACTGATAGTAAAATCAAACAGATTTTCAGAGTTGAAAAAAATTTTAATTTCCACTCATATTATGAATATTTTTCTTCGAAATTCACAAGCGTTTACAAGAAAACTTCAAATATTTCAGGAAAGTAATTTTTTTGTATATATATTGTTGTTTTCAAATTTGAATTTATGCCTCTAAAAAAGACTGACTTTTATTGAAAAATAAATATTTATTAATTTCGAAAAATATCTAATTATAGTAATAACAAAGACTAGAAATTCTACACCATGTATTTCTTTACTAGAAATTCCAAATGATTACAGAAATCTTCGTAGGAGTAAACTCTCCTACTAGATCAGATTCGAAGAAACAATTTCATTTACTAGAGAAGTTTTTAAAATTTAAGAAAGCAATGTTATTATATAGATCATCATTTGATATTATTGTTAAAGCTGCTTGTATTTTAATAGATTTAATTGCAGAATTGTTTCTTACAAGAAATTTGGGCTAATTTGCCTTTTGGTTGTTTGGTTTCTTTATAATTTAAAGTCTTTAATCCTAACCATCTATTAGAAAAAAGGTTTTTTTTGTGTGCACGATATCACTATATTTATATTGTTGTTTTTTGGTTTCGGGGGTCACTGTTAGCTGCGGGATCACCTCCACTTATGTTCTCGCCTTTGTGGATTTGTTATCGGGAGGACGGTTCGGGCTGATGAGTCCCAAGTAGGACGAAACAGCCGTTCCCGATTTCCTGTGATAATAGATCAGAACGGCATCTTTGTTTATTCATTGTTCAGCCCTTGGTATAATTTTATTTTGACTTTGTTTGAAATAAGATGTAATGTAGATACGCTTGAATGTGTAACAACTTTGAGGCTTCAAAGAAAATTAACATCGATCCGATCTTAACAAGTGGCTTTTATTCTTTTCTGTTTAACCTCAAATTCATAAACATTATCAGTTCGTTTTTTTTAGCAAATTCGATTGGACAAGTGAAGTCTTTTGAAAATGTTTGTTGATTAAACTTATTGAGTTTTCTTAATTCAAAGTTCTTAGAAAATAAGTGTTTTTATATAATTTTTCTTATCACGTTGTTTTCTAATGAATAAAAATCAAGATAATTCTTAAGTTTTAGATAGATTAAACTTAGGATTTTTTTTTGTTTCTTTCTTGGTGTTTTGCTTTACAGCAGAACTTCCTATGTATTCTGTTTTTCAGTGGATGGAAATATATAATCATTTCGGTATCTTTGAAAAACCCTTTATGGATTTCTGGTTAAGTTAACTTTGATGGAAAAGTTTCTTTTTTTTTGAAAATGAAGAGATCTCACAAATGCTTCTTCTCTGACAGAAGTTGATTGAAATTGAAATCCCTTTGGCTACGGAAAATTCCCTGTCCCTTGTGCTAAATTATTTTGAATTTTTATCTTCTACAGGCATTTCTCCGTAGATGTCGCAAAGTGAAACTTCTTTAAGCTTATGGAATTTATTAATTAAAAATTAATTTCTGACATAATTATTATTTGTTTGGTGCCAAATGAATTTTTTACAATACATCAAATTTGCAATGAACTTCAAAGTTAAACCAGGTGTTAAATTTTTAAATTAAATTTGCAGTTTCTTTTTGTTTCTTTTTGAATCTTGCTAACATCAAGTATTCTACACAACATTTCTCATTTCTACGCATATTTCTCATTTCTATGCAAATGAAAATCAATTATTAGTGATATTTTAATATTTCGAGTAGTTCTAAATATTTCACAACTAATTACTCTCCCTTGATTAAATGAGATAATCAAACATTTGCAAAATATCGAATGGTAATACGCAAACGCAATGTTAAATGACTTCATTTCAAAAATAATCTTCTTTTTTTTCTGTATATTACTATTAAAGTTATACGAAAGTTACTCAAACAGCAGAGAGAATTACCCCATTGAAAATAATTTTCCCAGTTTTCATTAATAAAAATACTAAAAACAAGAGTATGGTTTTATTTTTCGCTGCCTTCACTAAACAGAATCAAAATTCACTAAATCAGAATTCACTAAAGTAAGGTTTTTATTGAAACAAAGTATTGTTGTCGTGAAAATTTTTGTAACCCTCTTCTTTACGGATTAAAATATACAAAGAATTATTGAAAACTACAAAAGATAGTAAACTTTGAGCTTTGTATATAATCAGTTTTTATTTATCGTGATATTGAAACTGCAGTACCAAATTCATTGAAATTTATCAACTGTTGTGATATTAGGATTCAAATATAACCAATGTACATGGCAATGTAATTATAGTACTTTATTGAAAATACATTTCGGTTTTAAATAAATACATTTTTTTTATCATATCCCCTTATCTTTAAGTATGATGCATCTGAAAAAAATCTTCCTTTTAGTATGAGTAACTTTCAATAAAGCTGCAGCTTCGGAATTAGTTTTGAATCATCTGAAAGATAATCAGACAGATTGATTTCACCTTAAAATTTGAAGAATGCAAAATTTTGTGTTGCAATCTTTTTTTTCTGTTTTAATATGCATTATAAAACTTTATACAGAAAGCATAATTCCACTGGTCGCTGGAATATGAGGATAGAATAAATACAAAAGAAGTGAAACTGAATATTTTGTGAATTGCTTGTCTTGTTCTATTGTTGTTGTGATATCTAAATCAAATATCTGCCAAATGTTGTGGGCAGGAACTGTATATCTGGAAAGCCAATCCTACTTTTTTTGTGACAGCGTCAGTCGGCAGGAAAATGGTTTTTAAAATGTCCGGAAATGGATGCCTAGCTGACGGTGGAAAAAACCGGCATTGCCCTGCGGTCAACGAGACGGAATTAATGGAGCCCACCCCCGTACCTTTAGTGCGGCTTTGCGACAACCAAGTTTGGCCGTTCGATTAGGTGGAAAGAAGAAGTGAAAAGACAAAAGGAATTTCTTCTGAAATCATGAGGGAACTAATCAAGCGAATCGAGGCTCGGACCAGCATAAGGGTGATTCTTTTTTCCCTTTCTCATCGCGTAGCTACAGCCTCGCTGTGTTGTATCTGTGGTCGTATGTATTCGGTTTGGAAGGAGTTGAATTGGTTTTCAACAAGAACAGCTTTGGTTTGTCTGGAATTTACTTTGGAGACAGTTCCGGCTCCAATCTTACAAGATGAAACATCATTCCAATCAGCGTCTTTTCTTTGATTCTCAATTTGAAAAATAAATACTTTTTTCTTTAGAAAAAAATCAGATTATTGTTTTTGCTTCGCCGCCGTCAAATAAGATATGTGCACTCTAGGGGAAATTTGAAGTGGCTTTTATGTTGATTTAGCAGATTTCTAAGATTATGTTGGTCTTATTAAGAAAAAGAGGAAATATTTTTCATTTCTAATCAAAATTTAGAATGAGACATACTTTAAGCCTACTTTGTTTATATGGTCACAGAAAAAAAACAAAAAAACAAAAAGGTTTCTCCAGAAAAAAATTCTAAAGTAGATAAAGAAAGCGATTTTACAAATATTAGAAATTTTACAAATATTAATAGTAATAGTAATCCACTATTACTATTTGTGTGGATTTCAGAAAAAATATTCTTTTAACCATGATCTCAACAATTTCATTTAAATATAAATTCTGAGTCAAACTAATGAATGTTCATGCAAGAACTCTGATTGGAATTAGGTGCTGTTTTTAATTTTTGTGTTTTCCTTTTCACTGTATAGCAATTTATATTAGTAGTATGGCAAATATATATTTTTTTTCAGAAAGAATGACAATAAAAATCAAATGCTATTTGAAGTTATTTTACTTAATATTTCTGATTGTATTATTTTCGTTCTCTGAACATAAAAAAATCATCTTTAGATCATTTGGTATCAATTGATCATATGCTGATCAAAAAAATTATTCATAATCATTTGGTTCAAATGTTGATGAATCGAAAAGGTATTAATATTATTCAATTATATTACGCTTATAATTTGCTTACAATTTGCTCATAATTCAGCAATATATCATATGATCTTCTAAATTCTTTTTTATAGTGTTAAATTACAATACCAAAATTAGTTTTTTCATTGCATTTTTAATTCTTAGTTTTTTTTTTTTTTTATCTTTTCAAAATGATTTCATATCGTTGGTCTGTAAGTGCTCTTAAACCTCTTAAAAAAAATAAATAAATTATAAATTAGAAAAACTAATAATATTTATTTTAATCGGTGAAATGGATTAGTCTTAATTTTGAACTATTAAAGTGAACGTGGTTAAGAGCACGCTTTCATATTGTTAGATTGTTTAAACTTTAGAATTCTTGATTTG
>JAFIDM010012231.1:120114763-120170696 GCA_023159025.1 Thereuonema tuberculata | reverse complement strand
TAGAAAGAATATTTACAATGAAACATCCGCGACAGGAATCGAACCTGTAACCTTCTGATCCAAAGTCATACATCTTATCGATTAGGCCATGGAAACTACAACTCTCTTTATATTGTTTTTTTGACTTATCTGTCAAACCTGAACTGATAAGTAACAATTGTAATAAAAAACAAAGTCAAAAAAGAAAGAAGCAGTGCTTCATTAGGTACATTACGATTCTCCCGCTGATTCTAAAAGCAGACGTGGATTGAGAGAATATAGACATCAAAAATTAAGATAAAAAAAAAAAACTTTAAAAAAATTTTAGTTTTATTTTACTTGATGTAATTTGTGTGTGTGTTTTTTTTAATAAATAACAAATTGTTTTCCGTTACATACGCGAGGCTTCCGGAGCGAAGCGACGGGTAGCCGACTAGTTGTATTTAAAAACTTTTTTCATCCCCCCTTTTTATTCGTTCTGAAACATTTTAAACTTTAGAGGAAATCTGCAACATATGTGACGCTATATATATATAGCCGGACAGTAATGTGAAATTTTAAAAATGCCAATACAAAATTCAAATTACTGCTTCTGCGAAGATACGGCCAAATTTATCCTCACGTCATCAGAGATACGTGTGTCAAAAATAAAAATTAAAATTTAGAAAAACAAAAACGCAATATTTAAAGAGTTTACACTTTTTTATCTTACATATACTTTTTTTATTTCTTTTGTTTTTTATATCTTTTATTCCTTATTTTATTTTATATATGTATTTAAATATATTTAATTTATAAAAAAAAACAGAAAAAAAAACAGATGACAGTCATCAAATCAAACTCAAAACTTTCTAAAATTAAGGATTTAATCTTGAGTTGTCATAAGATTATTTAAATGATTATAAACCAACAAATCCTATCAAGAAGAATTAAAATGATTAAATAAAATTATGAAAAATAAAAGTATCTTTAAAAAATATATATAATTTTTGCCTGCTTTACCAGAATACAATATACAACAAGTCTATATTCTTTTTATTTTGTTTTAATAGATTAGATATTTTATGCTT
This sequence comes from Thereuonema tuberculata, assembly GCA_023159025.1. Classification (NCBI taxonomy): domain Eukaryota; kingdom Metazoa; phylum Arthropoda; class Chilopoda; order Scutigeromorpha; family Scutigeridae; genus Thereuonema; species Thereuonema tuberculata. Next base: position 120,169,647 of record JAFIDM010012231.1, on the reverse strand, counting down.
ATTGGCAATTTGCATTTTATTAGATATTTTGCTGATCTTCCAAACGCAAAATAATACAACGGTGAAAATTATAATTTGTGCATTCAATGGTGAAAATCTTTTTTTTTTTTCTTTTTTTTTTTTTTTTTTATATTATAAGCATGACTTAAAAAGATGATATTCTTTGAAAGCAATGTTTGATTACAAAAATGAAAGCTGATGCTACTGTCTTTTTAGAATATTCACTAGATCCATTTAAGTAGTTTTAATGATTATTTCCCTGTTATCTTCAAAATTTGTTAGCAATTTACATAATTGAAGATAAATCCTGACTGGCATTATAGAGAAGCTAATCTTCAAAGTTAGTAAGAGCTGTGAAAGGGTTGACAGCTCTGCAGACACATTTTATCGGAAATTTTATCGCTACAGACGTTCTACTGTTCTGCTTACACCTTCTGTTAAAGGAATGTTTATTGTACATCAGAGTTGTCAAGGAAAACTAGATTTCATTAGTTATTGGTCGTTTTCTATTCAAAAGATCACTTTCAAAGAATATTTAACATGCCATTTAAATTACTTTCCAATATTATATGAGCAAATGTACTACTTTAGAGGTAGTAAGAGTCATGCCTTTACGAAAGTCGAAGGCAGAAGATTTACAAATTCAAAGAAAACAAAAATTGAAAGAGCTTTTAATGAAAGTTTCATTATCCACGAGTTCCTGAGAATGAAAATACTTATTTCATTAAGTAACTGCTCTAATTAAAGATAAAATCACAAGAAATGTACGTGGTTTTTATAGAGCAACACTAAAATATATAATAAATTTTTAGCCAAAATACAAACTTTAACTCGAAATATCATTTTAATTTAATATTTTAGATAACTTTTATTACTATACTAGTTGACCCGTGCGAATAATTCTCAACAAAAAAATCACCTTTGAGAAATTATAAACAACTCCAACAGCTGTGGTACATGTTAGTTAAATACATTGTCAATAGATGGCGCCTTCTCATTTTTATAAAAAGGTGATTAAAATACAGTTTTTTTAACGAAAACATCAGTTTTCAACAATTTGTTTATTTTTCGTGATTAGAGGTGAACGTAATCTTCAAAATGATATCTCAATCATTGATTTTGATGCAGTATTAAGGGAGATATGGCGTACGGATACAAAACCACCTTTGAGAGAAAATAAGGATATTGCTGATGTAAACAAACTTTCATGATTAGCTGATATTTCAGGAATACTTTGGCTAGAAAATAAACTTAATATCTGAATAAGACTAATTCTTTACATGGTTAATTAAAGTTTCAAAACTTCGAACATTTTAATTTTTGGGATATCGCAAAATACGATTTTAAAGAAGGCAGATATTTTAAAACACCGGAATAAATTATGTGTATAAGAAATAGGTGTTTTAATCGTGAAGATGTAAATACATTTAAAAGTGTTATGTTGTTTTACATTAATAACATTTCTTCTAACTTCCCTACATTGCTATTTTTTATCACATACGCTACGTAGCTTTCACATAAATGATTTAACTTTGATTTGGAAACCTATTTCATAAAATATCAGCTCAGCTTGTCATTTTGGAGTACAAGGAATGACACCAAAATATGTTGAAATCGTGATGGTTTTCTTTCGCTAGTCCATACACTGCTGACACTTATTGATTCCTTTTTTCATCCCAATTTCTTGCCGACATACATTCTTTCACGTGCCTTTCTCTCAAATAAGCCTGACAGGTGACGTCAAGCTGCATATGTGGAATAAAGCCCGGTGAAGTGTCTTCGCCCGGCAGTCCCCTCTCTTATCCATTGGGGTTTAGCACTTATTGATCGCGGTTTTCATTCTCTTGCTTCGCCTGCTATATTTGTTCTATCAAGAGAAATTATAATTTATTGGTGGTTTTGATCGAAGTGACGGTTTATACAGGCGCAAGAAAAAATTTCTATTGGCTTGCCGTTGTGTCACGCTTGTAGCTATTGGCGTCTTCGGAGGTGGTACTTGCATTTGATTTACAGCGGAAACCAAAGGTTGAAAAAAGTCGTATCCGCATATTTTTAAACACCTGCAACAAATATCGGATTTCAATAATAATTGTGAATGTTTGGTATTGATTTAGCAATTGGAAATGTAAAACTTTCTTTGAAAACAGAAAGTTTTCGCTTCTGCTGGGAAAATAACCAATAGAAAAACTTATATTTAATGTATGTCAACTAGAAAACTTAAACATAGAAATGCTTCTATATATTTTTATTGAAGATTTATTATAGCTTTCAAGAAAGTCTGGAAATGTTCTGCTAATTATAATTGGTTTCTAGAGGCAGTCTTTATCCACAAATCTTTAATAGCCGAAATGATAGGTTATATCAGTTTAAAAAGAATTACAGAATTATTAAAAGAAATAGTCAAAAAATTCTAACTGAAAAGAAATGTTATTTTACTAGTCATTCATTTTTTGCAATTCAAAAATTCCAGATATTGTAGTATAATATACATCCTAATATTTCTTTATAATAATTAATAATGCAAGGTAAACTTTTTCATTTTTTTTTTGGGGGGGGGGGGGGGGGAGATGGGTTGTCTCCTTATTTCAGAACATTACAGGTTTCTGAAAATTTATCGAAAGGAAAACTTAATATCGTTATTTTAACAGATATTTATTTTAACAGATAAAATAAATAGCAAGTTGGGAATGTAATAGAGATTTATATATTATACTGTCATCAACTATCATCCTCTAATATACAATGAAACGTTAAATGGAAACTGTGGGTCTTGAAACCAAATGGTAATGCACTTGAATGGGGTCTGAAGAAGCCGGGCTCAATTCATGTTCAATTCTCCAACCCTCAAGCCAGTCCTCTTCTTAATGGGTATTGTTTTTTTTTTCCTCGGAGTTAAGATGGGAGGGTGCGGGTCTGATCACCCGACGTGAACTTGTAGGAAATGCCGACCTGTCGCCACCCCAAGGACCAGTAGGCCTGTAGTGGGATATCTTTAATTGAAAATTATGATAAAGTAATTACTATTCCTATGTTGCAACAAAAGTAAAGCATTAAAAACTAAATATTTACTTTGGCTATGTATTAATATTTGTTTCTAATGCAAAAAGTTTGTAATTATGAAAACTATTGCAATCTTACAATTTCATATATTTCTACTCTTGGACTGATATTAAAATTTGTATATTCGTAATAAATTCATATTCAAGAGAAGCCTTTTTAATATTAAATGGTAAAATCTCAATTTATCAATACAATTATGTGGCATTCTTATTTAAGGTTTCAATTTCATTCTTTAAAACATCTTTTCCTTTTTTTTCAGATCTTTTTCTAAAGTAAATTTTTCTCATTAATTTAACAAAAATATTTCCAATTCTTACTTTCAATTTTTAATATCAAAATGTTTTATATTTTCCAACGATAAGGATTCTTTGTCTTTTCTGCAATTTTTATCAATTACTAATGTCAATTTGAAAACAGTAATCTCTGAATCTTAAAGGAAAAGTTCAACTGTTTTCAATAAGTAAAAACTTTTAATGCTATTTAAAATTTGGAAACAATGTGGTAACTGCATTGAATAATGTAGTTTGGTAAATGTTTTATTTAATGCAACCCTAATTAAACAAAGGGAATGAATTCTACTTTATATTCACTTTACTATTTGTCTGAATATAAAATGTTTATGAAATTTATAACTTACGAGCTATATCTCGCGGTTTCACCCGCGTTAAATTCGGCCCTTCTCGGTAATATTCGGTTCTCGTCGTGCGGGCAAGCCGCCCCGTAGCCGCAGCCGCGCCGGTTGGTTGACGTTTATGTTTACTGCTCCGCTCCTATTGGTCGTAGCGTGATGGTACATAGCCTATAACCTTCCTCAATAAATGGGATATCTAACCCAAAAAGAATTTTTCCAATTGGACTGGTAGTTCCTGAGATTAGCGCGTTCAAACATACAAACTCTTCAGCTTTGTATATTAGTATAAGATAAGATAACATAAGATAAGATTCTCATGATCTCTCTTACTTTATCAATAGATCTCATGAATTAGATTAAGTTCTTAATGTAATAGAATATTAAAAAAGTTACTGTTTTGATTTAATAAGTAAATTACTTGATGGTATTTTATATTAATTTAGTGCTAAACTTCTCCAATTTTCCAATTTGAAATCTTTAAGCAGAATTCATAGTTACAAGCATTAAATATGAATGAAAAAAAGTAAATAATGATTATATTCTTTCATTTCTAACTAATTTTATAAAACTTTAGAAATTTTGGTGACTAACAACTTTCTAACATCACACCAAATTTAAATGTAAAAACTACATTTAAAATTGGTGTGATGTTAGAAATATTTAATAGTAGAGGGTTTAGGAGAAAAGATCTACTAAAAAAAATATGGGGACTAACAACTTTGTTGCAGAAAAAGAATAAATAAAAAAAAATACTTTTATTTCAAGGCAAACAAATTACTGCAGGCAATTTAATATATGAAATATATTAATGCAACCCTAATTAAACAAAGGGAATGAATTCTGTTTATTTCTGACATTAAGAAATGAAATCGTAAGTGTTAATATTAAGTAATAAATTGTATTTACTTCTTGTCAGCATTCAGCACCTGCAATCTTGGTGTTACAGATGTTTCAAAACCAAAATGGCGCTCAGAATACCACTACCCATTTTTCATCCAAGCACAAGTGCAAATGGCGGTTTGAGAGATTATTTGTGTTGTTCTGTGCTGTTGGCAATTGTTGATGACAATTTGATAGGCTTTAAACATCTTATAAAAGGAAGACAATGAAGTCTATTTTCAAGATGTCTTTTTTTAAGAGATATGTTAAAATTTTTATTAAATGAGTGCTGGAATTTATTAAGTATTTTTCTTTTTACTTTTAGATTTCGTAAATTTTTCTTAATTCTAAAAAAGAATGTCAAAACAAAATAAATATAGTATATTAAGTATAGCAGTGTATATTGTAAATACAATATACTAAAATAATGATTACCTACGTCACTGCAGATCCAGGAACAGAAATTTGTATCGCAAATTATTTCTGTTTTTGTCTTTGATAAGGGTATAAGTGATTATGAAAATATTAAATGAACAACGCTAAGCGTCCTTTGATAATTCGTAACAATCTTTGGAATGTAAAATTATCTCAATAAGCAATAAAATGTTACGTCCTTATCTTTCAACATAGGATAAAAGATAATAATTTATGTACATATGAGTATCATTATACTTAATGTGTTATATTTACAATTTACTGAATTTTTATGTAAATACTTTTAGTTAAACTGCTTTCTACGACATATGTTCCAAATAACTTCTCATAAGTCAGATCTCGTGATATAACCTTTACAATAGATCCCAAATCTTTGTTTCATGGAATTGTATGACATTTGGGACTACCTGTATTTCCTATTGGTACTTAGGTACTATCGGACCCATTTTTTAAATCGTTTTTTTGTGTTGGTTTCATTTATTTTCTGTTTTTTTTTTAAACATAACTTATTATTTATGATACCTCTAGTCATTTTGAAATGGAAAGTTTTTTCCGTCGCATTTCCAACGAAACATTCTGGAAACATCTACCTCAATTAGCCTAACCTAGTATTAATTAAAATATTTTTTTTTGTATGTTTTCTTTTCCAAAACGATATCAGGGAATACGTAACTGCTTATTTTTATTACACATTTGGAGGGATTAATGATTTTAAAAAACAAACCAGAAATCGATTATAAAAAATGGGTCCCGATAGTACTTTCATATTAAAAGGTTGGGGAATTAAAAAAAAAAAAAAGATTTCTTTTTTCTTTTTCTTATGTTTCCAATTTCCCTGTTTGGAACGTAGGAGATACCTTGTTTTGTATTGTTCAGTTCTATCCACTTAAATGACGCGGATAAGCGAGTCTGTTTTTTTTTTCTTTCTTTCTTTCTCTCCTCCGCTCTCTCTCTCCTTAGGGGGTGGGTTCTCATGAAATTAGGATCATGTGATGGATACTTGTGCTCAAATGGAAAAGAAAAGGAAGGGACGAATGGAAAGCCCCAAATTCCATTTATCACAAGCAGAAGTTTCATAGGTGAAATGTACTTTTGTGTGGAAGATACCTGCGATGTATAAATCACCTTCATCGGCCCTCTGCGCAACCCCACTCCCCCCTAGTAATGATCGTTAGACTCCACTGGACGTGTTACCTAATATATACAGGTGTCGCACCTTATGTTCAGAGCCTCATAGCGCTGCAAAATTCTATTCCGGGCAGGTGAAAGAGGTTATTGTTCAAGGAGATATGGCGGACAGCTAACTTTATTTATTAAAGGGATTCTGGCATTATTATCATAACAACGTCAGTTGGAAGGATTTTTCTTAGGAACTAAGTTGTAAGGCAATTCAGCGGAATTAAAAACATTCCTTCATATTTTTAGTGAGATAATCGTAGTTTTATTTGTAATTTTTACAGATATTAAAAAAAGCAATAATACAAAAGACAAAAGAATAATATATAAAATTATTTATTTAATATTACAGAAATATTTATAAATAAAATAAATAAATAAAATGTTGCCCCCTCCCAATAATGATTAGATTAATTGACCAAAAACTTCTTGATTTATCTTTTACACTATGATTACTGCTGAGATAAGCCGGAGAATTTTAATTCTGAAAATTCAGAGATGTAATATTGAGAAGAGTTAAAGATGATGCGTTTGAGGGTTTTGGTAAAAAAATCATTCCCATTGGTTTTCTCATAAGAGTTTATTATTATTTATTTATCATAGGAGTTTTAATTCCCTTCCGTCAAATGTTAACTTTTAATGTCCATATATTTTTACTTCACCAACTTTATTCTGAAAACGCAGTTTTATTACTTTTGCCTCTTAAAATTATATATACTTTTACCTTGCAATTTATTACACTTTGAAAAAAGTACGCTTCCTATTTTCATTTTATCTGAATATAATTAATAGAAAAAAGACTTTAAACTATATTATTTAAACTATAAAATTTAAACTGTAACATTTAAACTATAAAAAGAGTAAAATATGCATAAAAATACCTGTAAATATCAATAAATTTAGTTAGAAAATACATTGTAATGTATGAATGAGTTAATGCAGTGAAAGAACAAATCCCATTTGCACACTTTATAAACGAGCTAAGATGTCGTTAGGCAGATGTAGTTGCAGAAATTTAACTGGATTCCTAGGAATAGAAAAGAGGCTAAGAATGCGTCAACTTGGATGACTGGATGAATTCAAAGGATTGCTTGGTATGGATTGTAAATGGATAGCTGAAATCAAAGGAACCCTACGCTTTGTGGCCGTACGGGTCAAGGGAGGCAAGGCTTCCGGAGAAAGGGAATATGTTAAGGTCGGGTGTCGATCTAACTACCAGGCTTTAACCCGGTCGCTCGTCTTTAACTCGGTTCACATTTTACAAGGGTTTGGGTGAACCCTAGAATACATCTCTAAGGAAAAATATATAGCTAGGTAATATTTAGTAACATTTAGTTATTTTTTAATAGTTTTATCCTTCTGACTTATTTATCGATGTTCTTAGTGACATAACATTTCCATATCTTTATACATATTTCTACATACTATACTATAGTTTTTATGCACCTCATACTACTATATACATTATGTAGATCATGTTTTATAATGCATTGTGCATACTTTTTTCTCTATATTTTTATATATACTCTGAAGCATTCCTAGAAATTTTATAAACAAAATAACAAAAAAAAATCGGCAAAAAACATAAGTATATAATGAACATGTATATCATCCGAAAGCAGCTACCTTAACTAAAAAGCTTGATATGCTTAGATTCACTTAATTTCCATTAATTATTGCAAAATACAACACTTTATTTAAAATTATAAATAATCAATCATTCTGCTTTCATTTATTTTAATGAATAAAAGTTATAAATTGCACTTTATAATTGAACATTATCAAATTGATTTTTACTTATAATAATATTTAAGCATTATAAAATAAATGGAATTTGATAATTGTAAGTTAAAAAGTCATGAAACCAAAGGTGATTAGTTGAAATGAAATAGATTCGAAGTAATTATTCTAATTAGAGAGACGAAACTGGTGAATTATGAATAATGATGCAATTGTTAAAAAAGCTTGTATTTTTTTGTAACATTTAGTATTTGACAATAGAGAACTGAAGATCTACGAATCTGTTATTTTAAAATTATTTATTTTTTAAAACGTATGTGTGATTTGTGAGGCTTAATAGAATCAAAAATGATAAAAAAATATTATGAATCAATTTTAAGGGATACATAAGTTGAATGAATCAATTTAATATTGATTTTTGCTCCTTATTCAAGCAGTTCTTTTATTTTATAAACACTTCATTGGAAAGATAAATATTTATCTATAGTTGATAATAAATGAGTCAAAGCTGTTGTAATGCAGTTAAGTTTTTAAATACATGCCCATTTCTCAACTTTACTTTTAAGTTATTTATATAAAATGAATTAAAGTTTTTAAAATAAATTCATTTAGAAGAAAACTGAAAGTTTTAACATACCTAAGTCAACATGATGCAGAAATCTTTAGAAATCTTTTTCATGATTTGAAGTTTGATAAACCAATCTTTCAAACTACAAATTTCTTCAAAACGTAAAGGTTGTTAATATTCAGAAGCCTTCTAACATTTCACGAAAACAACCATTTTTTTTTTCAATATTCTATTTAGGAACTGGATTGCATTTTAATTTAGTTAAGTTAATGTCTACGAACTTTTTAAAACCTGTGAGAAGAGATCCGATTTTTTTTTTTTTTTTTTGTCGATCTTAATAAGCTTAAATACATTATGGATAATTTGCCGAATAAATTAATGAGAAAATATAAAAACTAACAACCTATTTCCTATTACCACATCAAATTTGAGTGTAAAATTAAATTCAACCTGCAATTTCTATTAAGACCAAATTCAATTTTAGGTAAAACTAAAATGACTTCATTTTCTGGTTGAAGAATCTTTGCTTCATGATAATTTATTTAGTGAAAAGCTAGTAAAGAAAAACTTACTAAAATAATTTATTTTAAAAATGTCTGTTAGAGATTACAAAAACTTAATTATAAAACTCTCTTTTTTTTTTTCTAGGTAAGCCTTAAACATTTAATAAAGCAATTTCATCTATTACTGAAAAGAATGTCAAAGAACAGGTAAGTGATCTTAACATTAAAAAATTCTTTCACTGATATTTTTTATATATATAATTTAATATATTTCACATTTATTGATAGAGAACTTCTCAGTGTTTTTTTTATAAATTTCAATTAAGAGAATTTTATGATGGAACATTCAGGCAATTGTAGCTTTAAAATTGGATACAAACTCTGAATAAAATAACAACAAGTTTAATGTCATTTATGAATGTAAACTGAGTGAGTAAAGTGGATGCGTAAACAGTATAACGATAACTTACAGTCGATTCCATTACATTAATTTATGCCCGTTTATATCAAGAGGTAACTTTCCAGATTTTCAGGTAAAAAATATTTTCAAGGTTTTTTTTTTCTTTTTATGATGGGATAATTTCGTAATTTGTTTGGACAATTTGTCTAAGAAAATCAGAAATATTACTGGTTCAAATATGGATTCAAGAATAATGAATTTCATCAAAATTTGGTTAGGTTTTGTACTACTTTAGTGTATAGCCAGTTGATCTAAAACAACATTTTTGTAAACCTGCTAACAATATAATGAAATTTCATTTTAAAATTGACTTACAAGAAACGATTTGAATCTGATGGATGGAATTCACAAAAACGGGTTAAAATTTATTACTTTTTTTTCATTTTCTTTTTGTTTTGACTTTAATTCTATCAAAGCCCAACCCCATCCACATAAGAAATGAAAGCATGCAGTGTTTTTCCTAAGAAACCCTAAAATATAGGTTAAAAACTACATTATATTTTCTGTAGGCTGCTGAAGATAAAATAAAACATACGTTTATTTCGAAATACAACGAGATATCTTTGTTTTGATAGAAATAAGATTTATATTTCCTTAAAAATTATATGAAATCGAAGAGCATGAAACACTTAAGGCTAAGGTTAAGGGAATAAACTGTTTATTGCCATAAGGCCTTTTTAATTTAAGAACTTACATTTGAGGAATTTTTCTTTTAAAATGAAAGCTGAAAAACGATCTGGTAATTATAACTAACGAACTACACTTTCCATTAATTGTTAAAAAATTCTTAGATGTTTACATTTAATCTTACTTTAGAAAGATCGCTTCCTATTAAGTTTCAATATTTGGTAATTTTCAATTTTTAAGAAAATTACAATTGAAAAATTGTTAAATCTTTCCCATAATTATTTTAGTCTATATAGAAAAAGGATTTTAAGCAATATTCTAAGAAATATTTTAGGTGTAATTATAATTTTCAGACCTAACTATCAAAATTTTCTTTAAAAGTCGAAAAGACGTGATTAATGTAAATAATAACTTTCTAATTTTTTCGGATTTTTTTTTATATTAAAATTTACTATTTGCTATGATTTCTTTTAAAAAAATGAAAGCTACGAAACAACAACAATAAAAAAGCTTTCTTTTATAAATAGTATTTGTCATTGATGAGATTGTAAAGCAATAACCAATTGCAAATACAAATTTTTGTAATATTGAATTATTGCTTATCAATATTTGTTGATTTCTTCTTTCTTTTTCAAGAAACAAAGAAAAGTAAATTTAAAGAAGAACTTCTTTCCATTTTATAACGCGCTTTACTTCCTTATTCTTTTTTAATTTAAGCTTATTCAACTACTACACTAAGTTGCCAAAGATTAAAGGAATAATTCGGAAATTAGTTAATGAATCTTCTTATAACTTATTACAGCCATTAGATGGTACTAGACGTTGAAATCACTGCACGTCAACGAAAGTTATTGTTAAAATGAAATACAAATAACAGAAGATAATGATAAGCATCAGTAATGAATGTTACCAACTAAAAAAAATATAATTATTTATTAAATTTACATATTCAAGGCTAAAAATGTGTAAGGATCATTTGTGGTAAAAACAAGAAAAATCTTTCTGTTCTCCTCTGTATAATGTTTATTTTTACTCAAATTTAAACAAGACAATAAACGGAATTCCCAAACATCGTTATCAATAAGGTTGTCAGCCTCAAAAGCCAGGAGGTAATAGAAGGATGTTTTTGAGGTCTGATATCATCGACTTGACGTGGACAGACTGAATTCTCATTGAGCACCTTCGAAATGAAAGGAAAACAAGCGGCTATGGCTCATCGAACAAGGCATCGCTCTGGGGAAATAAAGCAAACGGAAAAAGTGGAGGAGGAAACGGCGCAACCAATTGCAAAGATTGCACGTCGCCTTACCCAAGCGCCACTCAGCGAAGACCAAAAACAAAAACTAAGGTCGTCGATATATCACTATAAATAAAATTCAAAAATGTATTTATTAATTTATTTATTACGAAATACAATCAAGTTTGTCTGTGCAAGGAAATTAATTTTATAATCAATATTCATAATGTTACTTACTTATTTAAACTTACTTTGTTTCTTAGTGTTGCTTCCTTCCCGAGAAACGAAGCACAGCAATATTTATACGGATGCTATGCAAAGAAGATCACGACGTGTTATTTAATAATAAAAAATAACAAGCATTTTCTACCAAAATTAAACCATTACTAGATTTCAAATAAGTAATCGAGCTGAACAGACATTTGTCTGACAACCTTAACATCGTGATAATAGTTATGAAATGTTTTTGCGGACTGACAAACAACGCAATTGTGGTAAATATTAATATCTATTAGATTTGTATTTATTCGAAAGTCGGGATAATTTTACTAACAATATCTTTTTAATTTTTTAAAAATCCATATATCATTATATCTTAAGGAAAAAAAGTTACTTTCATAAATTAAAGAATTAACGAAAAGTAAAATATCTGAATTAACTACTTGTTGAAAGAAAATAAGAAATTACTTTTTTTGTTTTGTTTTTTCTTTTATATAACTTTAGAATATGGAAAGATTTCACAAAGAATGTCCTTTCAAAATTCATTATCTAAAAGTTAATATTTTACCAAAATAATAAGACTTATTTTTAAAATTCTAAAGTTATCTTTAAAATTTCAGCTACTTAGCTATTTTTTTTTTTTAATTTTTATGATCACAAACGGCCGTTCCCGATTCCATCCGATAATTGAATCAGAAAGGCAATTTATTCATATGCTGACCTTGGTCCTTATTCTGTTTGTTTATAAATTTTCTAGCACGTTAAATTTATTCCTAGGTTAATTCATCTTGTTAGGAATTTTAATTTCCTTTTATTAAAAAGCCTTCTATCCTATCTTTCTTTAGGAAAAGATTTTTTTGTTATGCAAATTAGCATAACATTTATTGTTGCTGATTTTCTTGTTTCGGGGGGTCACTGCCTGGTGTGACGGAAGCCTTCATTTAAGATCTTGCCTTTCTGGGTATTTTATCGGGGAAGGCGGATCGGGCTGATGAGTCCCAGGCAGGACGAAACGGCCGTTCCTGATTCCTTCCGATAATTTAATTAGAAAGGCAATTTATTCATGTGCTGACCTTGGTTCTTATTCTGTTTGTTTTATATATCTTTCACTATATTAAAATTCGGAGGCTTGATATTGAAACACTAAATCCCGTAGGAAAGGTGTACAATGCTCCTGACCACCAGTCAATAATAATGTTATTGCTTCTTTAATCAAACAGAATACATTTCTGCTACGCCATCTTATTTTAAATGACTGGATTTTTCAGTTTCGTCAATGATTTTGGAGTAAATAAATGCTTTAAAAGCGCTTATTTTTCTGTCTCTTTCTTTTACTTATCATAGCCGTAATGAATTGTTTATTTCGACATAGTCATACTTTGATGGAGCTCAGAATTTTTTGTGTGATTGTTAGTCAGACAGAAGTCAAATTGACAAAATTTTAGGTGCCTTCAGTGAAAACTAAAAGAAAAGCAAAGTTTGCAAACGAAAATCTTCCTGATTCATTCTTAAAGAGGAAATAAAATATTCGCTTAGTAAAAAATTGCTCAAGTTTATCTCAAGAGCTTGGTGCTTACAAAAAAACTAAACTTACATTATTAATAAAACTTAAGATATTTATACTTCAGTTTTATTAATAATTTGCAGCAAATAACTGTGGTAAGGAGAGGAATCTTTTATAAAGTTATTCTTTTAGAAAATAAGGTCAAATTTTCAGAAACAATTGAAAAGTTTTTGGTAGATATGATACATACATAAACTTAATTTTTAAAGTTAAGTTTCAGTAATTATTTTAATAAATATGCTTACACACGTCACTAACATTCGAATGAAATCTAGAAAGCACGAATCCTTCCTCCAGTCCTCTATGGGTTACTGAGTATTCCATTGAGAAATGGAATTTGTCGCCTGCAGATCTCATCAAATCGTTGTAATAAGCAAGAATTGTGGATGTTAAAGTTGTGTTGTTATTAGAGCGGATTATATTCTATATTAACCATCTAAACGGATATAATCTGATATTTCAGTTTGTATCAGAAGATCTCAAATGTAACGAATTTTTGACGCTTTTCATTTGATGAATATTTATGAGGCTCTTGTCTTTCGTCAAAGAATTTTCGACATTAAGTTTGGATCTCACTACAAAACCAACAGAGTTCAAATAATAAATTCCTAGATCTCAAGTGCCTGACCAATGATTCTGCTTTTCTGCATACCACAATCGTCCGAAAGGGAAGCACATTTTAAATTCCCTCATTATGAATTTCTACCATCTAATTCCAGAAAATCCAAATGAATTTATTTGGCAATTTATTTACCTTGCGTAAGCTTGAAATTTTGAAACTAAAGATAAAGCTGTTATACGTAGAATCTTGTAATTTTAATCTTCTAAGAAAGCGAAAAAAAAATTACCTTTCTGATTTAATTACGAAATATAAACTCTAATAAGGTTCCATCAGTTACAGAACAAAAAGCACTTACAGTTAGACATAATATCACGTCAGGTAGAAAAATTTTATCTTAGTGTAAAGTATTAAAAGTTCTCATTTTGTTACTCAATATTCACTAATGCAGTCATTAATTGATATCTGTAATCAAATATTTCATGTCTTATTGAGGTTTCTTTTTATTTTTAACAGGTTTTTATTAGCTCGCTTTCTTCGATGTCTGTTTGTTCGGTACAAATTTTGCAATTGATTTTAAACTAACTTCCCGATGAGCTAGCGACTTGAAACTTTAAACATAGCTCAGAAATGGATGACAATGCAATATTAATAAATAAATAGGAAATGAAACACAGCACTTGAAGAAAAAGTGATATTGCCTTTCTCATTGGATTATGGGAAGGAATTGGGAACGGCCGTTTCGTCCTTCTACGGACTCATCAGTCCAATCCCCGCCTTCCCTTAACAGAATCAGAAAGGCAAAATCTTGTTAGTAAAAGTCACGGCCAACCTGGCCAATGCAATATTAACTCGCCTTCCTGTCTGTCTATTCGTTAGGGAACCCTAATTCTTCGGATAACAGGTCGGTGCCGCACGGATCGTCTGCTCTGAGTTGCCGTGCATTGCAAGGCAGCGGCTTTTTTTTTCTTTTAATTTATCGTGTTTAAAATTTAAATTCGTGTTACATGTTTAAAATCGATTGAAAAATTGCATATACACAAGACAAAAAAGCAGAAAATAATTATTCAAACAATTTTTTTTTTGCTATACCACGTTTTTAAGGCGGACTAAAAAGCATAAAATAATTAATATAAAAAGTATAAAAAGTACAATGAAAAACGTGGTACGCAAGATAATATATAATCCATCCATACCATCTCAATTATCTTTTGCATGCGCCCACGTTTTTCGTTACACTTTTTATACTTTTTATACTAATTATTTCATACTTTGTAGTCTGTCTTAAAAAAGTGGCATATTAAAAAAATATTTTTTTAAATAATTATTTTTTTAGTCTTACTTTTCTAGAAAGTGATGGTCATCAAATCCCTCAGTTTGTGTGTGTTCGGTTTTCTGATAGCTTTTGAACTGCAGATGGTTCTTCTTGAAATTTACCTTACTTTTTTTATGGACGAACATACGATCTAACTTTTTTTTTTCTTTAAAAACTTCTATGTCTGAGTTGTTGTGGAGAAATTAACGAGTATAAGTGATATGTAACAATATATATTACTTTTTTGGGGTAATACACAAATTCCAGTCACTGATATAATTAAATGTAATAGGAGGCAAGGGAGCTTAGAAGGAAACTAGGGAACCTTATCAGCCAGACACACAATGGGAATGAACAGGCAGCGCTAAATCCATTGGAAAAGCGTGAACTCTTAGAGGTGAGACAGAATCCCGATATTATGGTACTACACGCAGATAAGGGTGGGGCCACAGTTGTTTTAGATAGACCTATGTACAAGAGAATGTGTCATAGGTTTTTCAATAATACTACAGGCATCTCCCCTATTGATGAAGGTCGTAAAAAAATTGAAGCGCATTATAAACAGAGCATTAATCAGCTTTTTAAAAGGAAAATTATTAATAACAGCATGAAAAATTTGTGTTTAGCTAATATTTGTAACATTCCTGAATTTAGGGCCCTACCCAAGATACATAAGGCAAAGATTGAGGGCGTGTTTCCCATTCGGCCGATTGTGAACTGTAGGAATTCGGTAGTTTATAGCATTTCTAAGGTGATAGTGGTAGCGCTACAGCAGATTGGTTTTTCATCACAATGGTCGGTGACAAATAGTTATGATTTTTTAAAGGACTTAAAACTAGTGTCTCAATTGTATAATACTAAATTTATTTCCTTGGATGTTAAAGAGCTCTTTACGAGCATTTCTCTTGGTTTTATCAATCAAGCATTGGATTTTAAACTTGAAGGGTTAATTTCTGAGGGGGGATGCAGGCGTTTTAGTAGAGCTAATATTGATTGTTTGTTTAAACACCTGTTTAAGTTACAATTTTTTAATTTTCAGGGTGAGTTCTTTCAACAAACGCATGGTATCTTTATGGGGTTGCCTTCTTCGGCTGTTATTGCCGAAATGGTCATGGCCTTCATTGATATGAAGGCAATGGCTATTCCATAGTTGGAATCCTCTATTGTGTTTTATAAGCGATTTGTGGACGACACTTTTTTGATTATTAATGGTTCAAGGAGTGTTGATCAGATTGTTCAATGGTTTAATCAGATTAATGAAGGAATTCAATTCACGCATGAGGAAGAGGAAAATGCATCCATCGCATTTCTGGACGTGAATATTACAAGGGTTGGAGGCAGCATTCAAACCTCGGTATTCCGAAAAAAGTCCAATGCAGGCGTTATGATACACTCACAATCGGCGGTACCCAATAGCTTTAAGAAGAATGCATTTATAATGGCAATTAGAAGGGCCTTTTTGATTTCATCTGATTATATATTGTTTCAAGAGGAAATTTAAAAAATTACGGAAGATTTAATGAGGGATTTATTAATTTAATGGTTAAGAGCACTCTAAATAAGAGCACTCTTAATTTAGTCAAATTAAGCCTAATATATTTTTAAGCATTCCATTTGTACCGAGGGTTTTTTACCCCATTGCTCGAATATTGAGGAGTTATGGAATTGGAGCGGTTGCAGCCACGGGCTTCACTGTCGCAAATTGTATTAATGGGGGTGCTAAGGTTTTGGATGATACCTCATGTTTGAATAAGAACAATTGCGTCTATGCTATTCCTTGTAAAAATCATTCTTGTGTTTATTTTGGGGAAACATATAGGCCTTTACGTAAACGACTGGAGGAACACGAAAAGGCAATTGGGAAACGTAATTTTAAGTATAATACTGCCGATCATGTGCATAGATTTCATCATGAAATCGATAGGGATAAGGTTAGAATTGTTGCCAAACAGAAAGATAGCTATCTTAGAAAATTTATTGAATCATTTTTTATTTTGAAATACAAATCGTATAATGCCAAGGTATCTGTGGATAACATTCTTCATTATGGCTGTCGGTATTAAATATTCTTGGATCTTCTTCCCCCCTCCGTCGGTAAAATGGCATTGGACTCAAGCGCTTCACGATTATTGGTTCGCCGTAAACGAGCGGAGCCAATTAAAAGTTGGTGTTCGTTTTGGATTTTTTGAATAATTCCTTCTCCTTCATTCCGTCTGAGGATGATTAGCGGAAGCTAATTGAAACATGTTACGGTTTTTTTAAAGTTTTTTAAAGTTTTTATAATTATTTTAAGTGTGTTGTAGATTTATATGTACACTGTTTGATTTCACACACGTAAAACCTTTTAACTATGTAATATGACATATTACTAAAAAGCTCTTAATGCTCCTGCTAATGGTTTATCTACACTGTGAAAGGGATGAAATATCTGTGCTGACATTAGTATAATTCGCATGTCTATAATTCTGAAATTGTGACAAATGCGTAAGATTGAATAATGTAGACTGCGTTCTTCAAGAACTTGAAGAACAATTTGGCAAATAATTAATATAGTTACAAGGATTAGGGATAAAACTTGGAGGTATCTTAATAAGTGTAATTAGGAGGTGTCCAGCAATTATGCCGGCAGATTTCTTTCTATCAGAAATGATGGAACTATTTAATATTTTTAATATTGATATTGCATATTCCATAATTAATTGATATTGCATAATGTTCAAAAAAGCTTCACTGAACTTTGCCAGACAAATTGTCCTTTTTTTTATCTTTTTTTTTTGAGATTATATATTGAAAAATAACTTTATCGTAAACTAATACTTAAATATTTTCAACATTATTGGGATTAATGAAAAATGTTGTCGTATTGTTTAAGTTGAAATTTAAAAAAGATCTCAAGCTAATCCTTTTTAATCTGAAAGACTTAATTCTTTAATCAGCTTGAACTAATTAAACCCTCCTTGTTTATTGTTTTCTTTAATTTCTTGTTTGTATGAAGGAATGGAGTGATAAGAAAATTTTATTTAATGATTTTCCTAACGATTAATTGTAAGAAGTGGTTTAACGACAATTTTTTTCCAATTTATAATAAAGAATTCAACGGGCCTAATAATTTAACAAATTTCAAGAAAGGCACAAAAGAAACTAAAAAGATTTCGCATCCCGAGCTATCACTGATGAGAGTCTGGGACTTCTTTTTCGTCCTCTTTAGGAATCGTCATCCAGACAAACTCCACCGATGACAGACTCAGAAGGGGCGAAAGGTTAGGATCCCACTCGGGATGCGAAATCTTTTTAGTTTCTTTTGTGCCTTCCTTGGTTATTAGTTGTTGAATTATTAGGCATATTAAATTGTTTATTATGTAAACTGGTAAGTGTAAATACTTTCTTCTATCCTTTTTTCAAATTTCTTTTAAGCCTAGCGGTCTGCAGGCCAACGATTTGACATTTTTTTTATTATTTTGTATTTTTGGTTGGGCTTTCGGCAGCGCTTTCGGGAGTCCTAAAGAGAACGAAACGGCCATCCCAGATTCTTGCCGGTGATAGCTCGGGGTGCGAAATCTTCTTAGTTTCTTTTGTCCTTCATTGGTTATCATTTGTTTTTCTAATTAATCTTTATGATTTTTTGTTTGGTATGTATATGAAATGTCATTGCCTTTCCTAGAATTATTTTTGTAATAAAAATTTATATTTTAAACAAGAATAGTTTTTTTAAACAACTTTTTCTAGGTTAATTTTCTTTTATCTTTTTCTAGTGCTGAATATAATTAATATCTTCTTTCATTAATTCACCATGATGAAGTAATATATTTATTGATAGTAGATAAAAGGCTACAAAATATTCTAAATATTTATCTAATGTATTTTTTTTTAACTTTACACTGTAGATTTAACAACAGGAATCCCTGACTTTCCCTTGAACAAAAGTGAAAAAAATTAATTCCCATCCATTCTCTCTTCTGCTGGATTTCAATATTAAACTCCCAAAATGAATTCTCCTTCATTTGAAACAGCGATTTCCCTTTTGTTTCCGCGAAAAAGAAAAAAAGAAAAAGTAAAATAAAAGCAATATGGTTTCTACCATTAGATGTCACATGCACATTGCAAATCCCTAAGGAAAATTTCATAAAGTGCTATTAGAGATTGCAAATCCGAATGACCGCAATGACCCGAGGGATATGTCATTGTGGAGTCATCTCCCACTGCATTAGCTTTCCTAATAATGTCAGTGAGTAGAATTAAAGTGACTACATTTAAGGCGGATGACTCGATTCGGCAAACGACGCCCGCAATATGGATCGCGCTGCCGCCGTCGACGAGAGCAGCTCGAATAACTCTTTCCGAATGGAAGTTCACGGCCGAGTACGATTACTGTATTGAAGAAAAGTCGTCGTCAGAAAGGCTCCAGGGTGGTTTCACGCGGGGGTTATAGGGTTTTTCCTTTCAACCGAATCCGTCATTGCCTTTCAGCTTTAGTTCGGGGAGAAGGTAGCACCCTCCCGAACAGATCATATTGGAGACGGAAACGAGATATGCCTGGCATTCTCTCATAAAGTTAAGACTGTAAAAAAAAAGAGAAAAAAAAAGAAGTCATTATATTTTTTGAAGGTGTCATTACAGAGAATGAGAATAAAACTTTCGATGTCATCTGTGATATTATTTTATAACTTTTCAAAAAACAAAGGAGCATCGCTAGAAATTTACTTTATAATAAATAATTGTGTAGATTTCCAATTATAATTCAACTAAAATATATTCAATTTACCATTTAAAGATTAAGAAAGAAATTTTCATTGCGATGAACAACAGTCAGCATACCTTAATTTAAATAAAATAAATACATCCGAAATTAATGATTTTTACATTTACATTTTCATATCAATGGTGGACTAAGAATTGTCATAGCTATAAGTTCTATCATACATTCGTAACTCGCTTGAATTATTATTATCACATGTACATTTAGCGAAGATAAAGCAAACTCGTATTTCTATGAAGAAAATGTATTTCAAAGTTTTCTTAATAACATAAATTATTTATTTAACTTGATATTTTATAAAATCAGACATTTTGCGATGGCATGAAAGCAAATGCCTTATCTGGGGCCACGGCAGTGCCCCCGCCAAGATGAGCCGAAGGCAGGAAGGGCACTACGTACCTTTTCTGGAAGTGTTTCGTCGTATTTTCGAACCCTCATAGCTTCGGCCTAGATAATACTAGAGAGCTCAAACTTTCAGGATATGATGCAGTTACCAGACTAATGAAATACGCTAAGTTTCATTTATTTAGCTTTTATACTTTGGATTTTATTAAGATCTGAAATGAGTCGCACCCTCAGTGCTTCGGCCTAAATAATACTGTGTAATAATGTGATTTCTTCCAAAGTTCAAACAGCTTGAATATACAAGTTGACCAATAGAAAAACAGGAAAGTAGGGTATTGAAAAAAAATCCATTTTCTAAATAATCTTAAAACTAAATTTAGTTGTAATAGATAATCCAACCCAAAACAGTTCATGTAAAATAAGTTGCCAAGATTCACATGCTCCTAACGCTTTCACTGTTAAAAAGTTATCAGATCTCATCTTACAAAAAGAAATGAAACCCCCCCCCCAAAACATTTCATGTAAAATAAGAGGTTTCCAAGACTCGCATGCTCATAATGCTTTCACTGTTAAAAAGTTATCAGATCTCATCCTACAAAAAGAAAGGAAATCCCACCCAAAACACTTTGTGTAAAATAAGTTGCCAAGACTCACATGCTCATAATGCGTTTACTGTTAAAAAGATATGAGATCTCATGTAGAGCCAAGCCCCTAACTCTACGAGGCCTAACTCTACAAGCCCTAACTCTAAAAACCCTATATCTTGGTCAAAAAGTATGGCTTGGCCGTTTCATGGAACTATTTCATCTCATCCAAAACATTTCATGTAAAATACGTTGCCAAGATGCTCATAACGCTTTCACTGTTAAAAAGTTATCAGATTTCATATAGTGCCAATCCCCTCACTATACATGCCTAACTCTAAAAACCCTACTATCTTGGTCAAAAAGTGTGCCTTGGCATACTCCATATCCTTTACATAACTCCATGGGATTGTCTGTGTGACAGCCACGAAACGGCCAAGGCATACTTTTTGACCAAGATATAGGGTTTTTAGAGTTAGGGCTTGTAGAGTTAGGCCTCGTAGAGTTAGGAGCTTGGCTCTACATGAGATCTCATATCTTTTTAACAGTAAAAGCATTATGAGCATGTGAGTCTTGGCAACTTATTTTACACGAAGTGTTTTGGGTGGGATAATATTATATTTAATATTTAAATTAATCTACATTCAATTGATTTAAAGCTTTCTCATTATTAGAAATCTAACACGGGATGTTTTCATTTTATTTATAAAAGCTAGGGTATACTTGGCAACAAATAATGTGAAATTTTTAATTTTTTTATTTAATTTTATTTTAATTAATTTTTAATCTTTTATTTCCTTCCTGAAATTTTAAATTCTCTATTATAAATGATCTTAAGTGGCTGCTTCTGAAAAATATTTTATAAATAGAATGATATTAAAATATTAGCAATTAAAAAAATATCTTAATTTTTTTTTTACTAATGAGTTGTTTGAAATTTGCTTTCTATTTTATTTTACCTTTCTTCTCTCGTATATTTTTTTTTCAAATAAATTTATTAAAAAAAACTGCATAGATAAAGATCTACGGCTTTTTTAGCCGTAGATCCTTAAAATGTCTGATTTTCTTTAGAAGTCACTTCTTGGAGCTCTTTTCCTAGCAAACATAATTTAAAAAGAGAATTTAAATTTTAGATAATTTGTTTTAATAGGAAGTTTGGTCTGTTATTCTGCAAAATCTTCTAACTTTAATTGGAAACTATCTCGATGAATGTTGGTTTTATGTGGAAATGACATTAAGGAACTCTTTGCCGGATGGTTGTTTATCTTGCTGAAAACAACATCTTTAGTTTGGAGAAACGCAGTTTTCCAAGGAAATGAAACGTAAATTTTATACTGACAGTCCCCTTACCAAAGAAAACAATGGTTAATTATCTTATCAAGCATGAGCAGAGATATTTATCTTGTAACTATCCTGCTCTTTATCCACAGCATTTTCAGCAGATTGAAACAAAACGTCACTGAAATCTTTTGAAACAAACTCATTTACATTGAGAAATGAACTACAGAAGCTGTATTAATCACAAAATGAAATGAAATGCTCATTATCTTCTTATGAAAATTTTAGCCTGTTTTAAAAAAAGTACTGTATTAATTTCTCGGTTTCAAACAGTCATGTCTTCTGGTTCAAACTTTCTTATCTGAGTAGTTGTATACCTTTGTTTCATTAGTTTCTGTACTACATCTCAACTACTTTGTTTTTTTATTATTTTGTTGTTAAACTGCTTTTGCAAACTGACATGAAACATATCTGCATTACAATTTCTTTAAAGTTTTAATACATTCCAAAAATAAAAGACATCTTTAGAGTAAATAACTTTCGTTTAACATTGGATTTTGATAAACAAAATATATTTCTTCAAATTCCATCAAATTTCAAATTCCTACAACGATATTTCGCGGAAGCTATCGTTCCGCTTCGTCAAGTTTTCGCAAATAACATAACAATAATATTATTGTTATTTTATTTGGAAAAACTTGACAAGGAGGAACGATAGCTTCCGTGAAATATCGTTGCAAGAATATGAAATTTGATGGAATTTGAAGAAATATATTTTGTTTATTAATATATGACGAAGAATTTTCTTATTATAACATTGAATTTTGATAAAATATTATATAATGATAGTTAGAATTGTGCCTTCGTTGCACGTTTGCTTACTCAATTCTTTGAATCATCGGACACGTTAAATTTCCTTTCATTTCACATTATATAATGATTGTTCTTTATTTAAAGTTTAAGACTGCTACTGTAAATTATCATAAGATTGAAGAACTACTGCAAATTCCTCGTTAATTATTCAGAGAATCCACTATTAACTAGAATGGAATCTCTAATATATTGCTATACTATCTAATGACTCTGGTATTGTGCTATGATTTTCAACATAAGAAAATCGGTTTACAAATTCATTCAAGATTCTTCAAGTAATTCTTGAAAGGACAATGCAATTTATAGCTCCACCGATCGAAGTTGAATGTTAATATAACGTCTCCTATTTTTCCCAGGCGGAAGTCACTTTCTCCCACCAGATCCTTTTCTCATTTTCGCAAATGATTAACGACAAAATAATTCGAAAGCCCCGAAAAAAGGGGCAAAACTCATCTTCTGTTCGTGATAGGAACGTTTAAAGTGAACATATATCAAAATGGGAAAAATTACTACCCTGCTGAAAAGCGGCCTGAAGCCTTTGCCATCGTTGAGCGAGAGCCTTTCTGCGCTGGTTTCCTTCATTTGCATTTAACCCTCAAGTTTTCCAAACATTTTAAACGAAGATATTCGCTTAAGTTAAGTCACATTTAAACCCTGTTGTGCCTCTTGGCTTTTTCTGTATTTTAGCTGAATGGTTCAAATTCCACAAAAAAGAGAAAAGTTTGGAATTGAATCTTACAACTTTGATGTTTACTTGGAATAGTAGTAAAGTAGAGGGAAAAAAAAAGCTTCAGTACTTATATTTAAAGTGGCTTACAGAAATTAATTGAGGTCTATGACTGAGAATCTTACAGTGCTTTCTATTGTAGTGGTTTGGATATATGATTACATAACGGTGTATGGATTTTTTAACTTTCAGAACTGAACTGGCATTGGTACCTCATAAAAATAAAGGAAGATGAATAATTATTCAGGAAGTGAACCAGGAAATGATACTACTTTAAAGGATATTGGAGGTTATTTAACATATAGATTTTTTTTGAAGTGTTACGATTTTCATGGAATTAAATTTGCAGAAGCAAAAACAATTTCTATATCCCTGAATCGATTCTAAATAGCTGCCCACACCATGACACGACCAGTCGTCGCGGTGTCTCCCTTAACATTGAAGTCCGGATTTGTGCGCTACCCCATTGCTTCTCGAGCACCGTGGTTATCCGTCTCCAGGAAAAAAAAAACCTGATTTCGTCACTAAAACGATTCGTGCCAGTTCACTGCAGTCCATACTACCCGCTCATTATATTATTGCAAACGAAGCCGCCGATGGTAGGGAGATAATGAAATAGCGTAAGGGGTGCCGATAATGCAGGGCTCGTTCTGCAAGTCGCCTGGCTAACGTGCGGATAGTCACAGGAGTTTCTAGAGATGCTACATGTCTCTGGATGGTGGACAGGTTCAGGCTTACCAGATGATGACACGATCCTTTCTTCTGGTAGTCTGTCTAGGTCTTCCAGTGCCTTCTCTGAGCACATGTGTTCTCTCACGTGTCCAGTACTTCCAACACCGTCGCACAAGAGGGGGTTCAGTTGGTCCCTCATCACTGGGGCCCGGCCATCAGAGGGACCCGGATTGAGGTATTAACAGAAAAACAAATTATGTGAATTAGCGTATCACTTCTATTTTATATTTAAATCTTCATTTTATATAAACTACTTTTCTGCTTTAACCTTTGCATAGAGCTATTCTGCATTACAACGTTTCGAATTTTTTCTAAGTTTTTTTTCTAGACTTTATTTCTAAACTTTTGGTTAGAGCTGAAAAAAGTAGACGTTGGTGTTAAATTAATTTCCTGTAAAAATAATGCTAATAACTGTGTGCGACATGTTTAAAAGGTAGAAATATGAAATCGTGTGGTGTTTTCACGATAATTTAGTTAAGAATCTATGATTTTGATCATAACGTGGGAGGGGGCCCATTACTGCATTTGTTTCTGGGCCCTGAATTTGATGTGGGGGACCTGATCGGAACGGTCCGGGTAGACGCCAATTCAACTGAACTACCAGCCTGATTGCCGCAGTTCAACGATACGACCTCTCTCAAACTCTATCAGTCTGCGTCGAATATGTCGTCGAGACATGCTGAAGACTCAGAGACCTGTGCTCCATAACCAACATGATTGTAAAGCACATAGCAGTAATATAATGGCCGTTTACATGTCCACAGCCATAGCGATACTAATGTCCCTGGCGGAAGTTCTTAGTGGGCACTTGCAGCCCAACGGTAATCTGTGGCACAAATGCCTGTGACGTTACCGTACATACAAGTTTCGTCGTTCCCAGATCATTCGTTCTGCGTGCGCTAATTTTTTTAGGGATGAGTGTAATTTGAATTTTTTTCCAATACGAGAATATCATTGAGCTGCAAGTGATTCTTGTTAAATTGAAGATTTGTTGATTCAATTTATGATTGCTATGAAAAGTTATTGAAAATTTATTATCCGACAATTTATTTCCCAATTTAGGTTTTCTTTCTTAACTTTGTGACTAGAACAATGGAATTTTTGTTGCACTTTCATTGCAACTTCTTCTATCTCAACATTTCTTTAATCTGGTTTCCTACAAATTTGTCCCATTTTTACATTCTACAGTTTCACTAGACAACAAATTTCTTCAAGTTTCTTTAAAATATAAAGCACGTCGTCTTTTAAAGTGTGAATTGGATGACCTTTAATTAGATAATTAATTTAGAATGTACAGTCCTTTCATTAAGTTGTTTCATGTTTACAAGTAGCTCGAAGATTGGAGATTTATTTTCTTTAAGATTATTTTCTTACATGCGAGATGTAATTTCAAATTAAAATCCTAATTCAATTTAACGATTTTTTTTAGAATTTTTTGTCAAAGTTTAGTTTTCTGAAAATTGACAAGATGAAAATTTAGGAATACATACACAGTTTTAGGATAAGTAAAAATCAGAAAAAAGCGAAGAGCAACTTTTTTTGTCTTTAATTGATAATTAAGAAGTGCGGTTAAGTAAGGAAACATTACAAAGCACTGTTCAAATAATAATTCTCTGATAATTAAATAAATTGCTTTAAGGGCAACTGAATAACAATATATGGTTCTTCTGTTATCATATTCTATATTTTGAAAGGATTTCAAATTATGAAAAGTGATTCGGAATATGATTTGCAATATATTGTATCCATATTCATTAAAATCATCATCAATCCTTTCAGGTAGCGAACGAAAGAAATTAAGTGAAGTAAATTATTTCTTTTGAATGGTGCACGAAGATTAGTAAAAAAAAAATAGCACTAGAAATTAGTATCAATTTGACGTTCTGGAATTGCTGCAGTAATAATGATAATAATAATTTCGGATCATGTTTTCAGCAAATCATGTTTTCTTGTTGTTCAACTTCACAACCTCTTAATTCTAAAAATCTTTTCTATTTTTTATTCTGTAAATTCTCTAATTTATTAATAAAAATCAAGATAATTAAAAACTTCATCGGTATTAATATTACATCGAATTAAATAGTAGTAACTATCTTTTGGAAATTTCTATCTTCTTAAGTTAAACATGAGTAGATGAATACCGTTTACAAAATTAGGAAGTAAAATAGATTTTAATATCAGCTGACTTACAGCTAATGATAACAATTCGGCAAGTTTATAGAGAATTTCCTACAGAAATAATATGCAGAGGAATATAGTTTGTTCAGTGGGATAAATAATCCTTATCTTTTTAGGGAAGATTAATATAAACGCCAGTAAGTTTAGATTCTGTAGTTTCCAAAGGAGTTTTAAATTTTAAAAAGTCCTTAGATGATAAATCAACGAAGTATCAAAAAAAATTATATAAAAATTACGATATAATATTATCGATATGCTGAAATTCATATTAAAGTGATTAAGCATTCACTGAGGTTAAAAATATATTTATCTATTTGTCAAAATTTACTGTCTAGAATAGGCTATTACTATAAGAAATTCGTCAAAAATTTGGTAAACTAATTTTTTAATTCAAAATTACAAAAATGAGAGTGAAAGACAAAATATACAATTCTAAATTCGGAATTAAAGACAAAACTAAATTTCTTATATCTCATTGTATTGAGGTATTCATTGAAACTGTTTTAAAATTATTTCAGTTGTATTAGCTTTAATATTTATTACATAAGAATTTTCTGAGTTGGAATTTATTGCTTAGATGAAATGAATTGCAAGGTGATCTTCTGAAATGCTGATAAAATATAAGCTTTAATAGCTGTTTTTCACGACTTACAACATTTATTTTCCTGTGTTATGCTTCGAAAAACTGCCACTGTTGACGGCTTTATGGTCTTCCTGATGACAATTTTCTGTTCTGAACTGTGGCAAGTCCCGATTAGAGGTCGTGTGCAATTCCTTAAGCCTCGGCGTTATTGAAGGGAAATCCTACAGATGAAGCGTTGCACTTTCCAATTAAAGACCTAAGCCTAGGTCTCATCTCAGCCCGTTGGGCCACTCTAACATCAATCGATACACGGGCAGATTTCAGATTTAAAGAATTGAGCTTCTAATTTTTCGCTAAGCATGGTTCAATTTCCTCCGCGTTCATTATTAATTAATCTTTGTGTTTTGAGAGAGAAAACGCGCCTTCATCTAACACCTTTCTTGCCATTGAAAAGAGACATTCTTTATTTGCCAGTAGAAAAAAACAACAATTTACAATTCAAGAATCAGTAAAGTTTTCGAAAAGTTGAACATTGAGTAATTTGTTGAGAATTAATATTTACCGTGTTTCAAACAGGCTTTGAATATTTATGTAGCGGAAAGAAGATTTCCAAATATGGACGCTACAAATTACCATGCAATGAAATACAGTACATCAACTCTGGTAAATTAATCATGATGATCTTAAAAGTTACGAGCTAATGCATTACCAATGAGATTCCGATGATCTATCCAACTTTTATGTAAATAATAATTTTCAGTTCGCAAATACATAAAACATAATAGGTAATTTAATAAACAAGTATCTTGGAGCACTAATTCACTATAAATAATAAATTCCTACTATGACTTTCCATTGGCATATCTTTAATAGAAATCTTTAATCAGGTTGAATAGGAATTTGAACTTTAAATTTCAGTTTCAGAAGTTAATCTCTATTTAGAAATTTTATTCAATATGTAACTTTAGATCTAAAATGTAATGAACTACAAATTTATATAGGCTATGTCAATTTTGAGTAACGTTTTTCAGTTAAAGATTGTTAAAAATTTATTCAAGATTTTTTTTATTAAATATTGTAAATAAATATTTCAATAGCATGAACAAAAAAGAAAAATAATTTTTGGTGTAGGTTTTACCTGTCGTTTCGATTTGGCAAATCTATTTATATTTAGTTAAGAATTATTTTAAAAAAAGTGAACAAAAAAAATAATTGAAGTACTTAATGTGATGACAAATATTTAATCCACAATCTTAAACTTTTATTTAATGGAGTGGCTAGTGCATGGGTTCATATGGAACTTTGAAATACTTTTTAATATTTTGATACTCATCTGAGATTTGTAATTATACATGCTTTTTGACCGAAATTAAATATGCTTTTTGACCATGAGAATTACAAGCTAGATTGTTTTGTCTCTGAGAATTAACTGATTAAAAAAATTATGTAATAAATAGTAACTAAAGAAACATTGAAACGATTCATTAGAAACGACTCAGTTTTCATTAGAATTCATTGTTTATTGAGATGTGATTTCCAAAAAATGAATAGTTTTCATGAATTAAAAATGAGGTTATTTTAAAATTAAACATTGTATTTTTGTTATAATTTTGAGTTACAATAATGTTTACTATTAATCTCGAAGATAAGCTGCTTTAAAATTGATTTGCATCATTCAAAAGTTCATGAATAACTTCAATATTCAAACACATTTCTTTTTATTTCATTGTAGTAGATTTGAGTATATTTCAATACTTTATTTTTCAGTTAAGATTTGCAGCATTTTTTTTTTTAATGATGGGATATTTATTCATCTTAATTAATAGTTTTGAAGAATGTTTGAAGTTTGTTAATCAATGACTTGATTAAAATTAATCTTTTAAGCAATTTCTTTAATTCAAAAAAATTCGATCTATTCGCTTGTGGCTGACGAGGCCCTTTTCTAAACCTAATCTGATCTTCCGCGGTCGAACCGGAAGTCACGCCACTAATTTTGAGGTCTGCGTGTGTCAGGATAGAATCGTCCACTTCCTGTAGTTGCTGGACCGCTCTCTACAGGAAAAGCAAACACTTAAGACCGAAGTGAGAATTTTCTCTAACGATGGAGTGGTACTTCTGCTGGTCGACGCTTACTTCAAGTGGTAAAAGTTTAAAAGCCTAATCTATGAATAAATCAGCGATGGAAATGTCGAAGTGGATGACTTGATTGCGGTTCTAATTCCCAAGAAACCGAATCCACTTTGTTGATACAAGTTTCCATAATTCAAAAGCTCTCATTTTTCAATGTAAGTTTTATTACATAGAAATTTGGGAACCTACTTAGCTTAAAAGCGAAATTTCAATATTTAATATCCTTTATATTGTAAATACTCCTAGTTAGTTAGTTTTTTTTATACTTTGAAATGGCATGATTGAAAATTAAAGACAATATCAGTGATTCATATATAAATTTTATATTTAGCTCAGGACAACGAATATGTTAGCAATCTTTAAAGTACTGAACAATCTCATGTAACATTGAATTCTTTTTCCAAAAATTCTACTTTAATTAAATAAAATCAATTTAAGTTAAATAAAAATCACTTCTCAATACTAAATACTGATTTCAATACCTTTTTTCTAACTAAATTAGCATAACATATAAGCTAAATGTAACTGTTTTATTTAAGAAATAATACTTCACTTTACTTCAAAAACTCATACCCGATATTTCGTCCTAATTTAACATTCGGACTTACTCATGGTTTTAAATACAAATGAAAAGAAGAAAAATGATTCTAAATTGAACAAAATAAAATATTCAACAACTGAAAAACATCAAAACTGTGTAAACAAAACTCAAACCTTTGTTAAAAAACAAATAAAGTTAAATAATAACATCAAACCTTTGTTTGGTTTACACAGTTTTGATGTTTTTCAGTTGTTGAATATTTTATTTTGTTCAATTTAGAATTATTTTTCTTCTTTTCATTTGTATTTAAAACCATGAGTAAGTCCGTAATGTTAAATTAGGGCGAAATATCGGGTATGAGTTTTTGAAGTAAAGTGAAGTATTATTTCTTGAGTAATTTGAAGTTATGATACAGGAGTATTTGAACTGTTTTATTTGTTTGTGTGCTTATAACCGCAGGATCACATTCTTGATACTTCGCATTCATGTTTACGGATAAAAGATTATCTAAATTTTTAATTTGAATTTTTCCTGTGTAGGTTGTTGAGAAATTAGCGCATGAAAATGATCAAAATTCTCAAAGAAAAAGATTACAAATGAAACAGTATTGTTTAGCTTATTAATTCTTTTAATAATACATAATGTGTTTCTCTTTGGTAGGAGTAAGTTAATTGTAAACATTTAAGGCAGATTCAATTAATTTTTCAGAAAATAGGAAAAAAAGGTGAATTACTTATTTCAGCAGATATAATCTAAAAATAACGAAGTATTTTTCATTTGTGTTGTTTCACACTTTTAGAAAACAAAGAAACTTTTAAAAAAAATAATGCTTTAAGAAAAGTACGCTTCAATATAAGAAGTCTTTCAGAAACTTCTTGTTCTGGATGGAATTACGTAAGAGGGGATTATCACATCGGCTTTTCAAAATAAAAGCCTATTTGTGATGAATTTAAGTCGCATGTTTCTCCTAGTATTTTGGAGCAATAAACTTTTAACGTAAAATATATTTTGGTGATCATATTTCATAAATTTTCGTTGTCGGGTCACTTCAATAAACTAAATTTTCATTGTTGTTTTGTAAACAATAAAAATTTAATTGTTTAAACTTAAACAACTTAAACAACTTTTAAATATTGCTTTAAAATATTAAATATGAAGAGAATTTACATCTATCTAGCAAAAATTTCATTCTCTAAATTATCTTTACTGATATACTAGTGCACCTATACACATTCTAAATTTTTAAAAGGTTACAATATTAAAAAAAATAAAGAAATTGGAAAAGGTAAAATATACAAAGAGGAAAGCGAAATTTATCTGAGCAATTAAGAAAACAGAAATTTACCATAGTTTTACATATCACCGTATGTAATTACGGAAAATCTTTCTATATGTGATTAATAGAAGCTTGCTTGTTAGGGTATAAGTTTAATAAAAATTAACTAATAAAAGCGTTAGATTCGACGTAAATTTTGGAGAAAATTTAATTAATAAATCTTAAGTTGATTTACTTCTGAAGTTGATTTACTTCTGAAGTTGATTTACTTCAGAATTTAAAATTCACAACTTACTAAATTTTGTAAATTACTAAAACTTTGATTTTACTAAAACTTTGTAAAATTTGATGCATTTTTCGGGTTTATAATTTATTATAATACGACCTACAACATTCTACTTAAATTTTTATTTATTTTATGTAAGTTTTGAAGATAACTAAAACATGTTATGGAAATATATTTAGTGTCTTGAAAGCCAACAAAAAAAAAGTTCTGTTTAAAGTGATATTTTTTTAAATGAAAAATAAGTGCTCTGTATATAAATAATTCCTGAATGCTTGTAATGA
Organism: Thereuonema tuberculata; assembly: GCA_023159025.1. Taxonomy (NCBI): domain Eukaryota; kingdom Metazoa; phylum Arthropoda; class Chilopoda; order Scutigeromorpha; family Scutigeridae; genus Thereuonema; species Thereuonema tuberculata. The sequence continues at coordinate 120,138,104 of JAFIDM010012231.1, read as the reverse complement.
TCGTTGATAAACAACTCCACTTGGTATCAAAATATACTTTGGACTGAAAGAACTTAATTTTACTGAAGCGGAAGAAAAGTTATTCTTAAAGAAAAAGAAAATTAATAAAAAGTTAGGTTTGATAATTAAGAATCAACCAAGCACTAATTTTATGTCAGAGCAGGTATAAATGAAATATTCATCACCTATGAAAATATTTGTCTTCAACTTTAAAAACTACACTTCTAAAGAATTCTATATATTTTCAATTTCGGGTTTTGTTTTTAGATAATTATATTACAAATTGCTTAGGGAATTTCTAAATTTTCATACAGCAGAGGACTTTAAAATAAAGGATATTCGAAAAAATTGAGATCATTATTATATTGAAGATTACTTTATTATTTTTGAAGTTTCATTGATGACTATTGTTGGACCAATTAACTTCAGAAGGATCGAAGCTTGTTTTGGTATGTAATGCCTCAATGATTGTTTCATCAATGATTTAGTGTAATTTCAATGTTCTAATGGTTAGAGAATGAATGTAACGTAACATTCAATGAATGGCTTAATCTAAATTGAATTGATCGTATTATATTCATATGTCCACTTTCTTGCGGTTGTTGTGTTGTTCCACTTGCGGTTGCATAAAATAGTTTATATCTTAGAATTCATGACCAAACAGTGTTTATATCAATTTGAAACAGAGCAAACATGCCAGTAGTATATGCTTCTTATAACTGCCCTTATGGTCATTAAAGCTTTCAGAGCCAAATTTAGTTTCTTTGTTGTTTCCTCGTAACAGTTGGAAAATTGAAACTCGTGAGTAATATCAACATCTCGCTTTTCGAGTCCGGAAACTCTTGGGCCGAAGTGGTTAGTTCGTTGGAAACGTCTTTTTAAAACGTGGATGTCTATGGCTGGCAATGTCTTCCTGTTCCCAATCGTTCTATTGATTCGCCGATTTTCTTCGACTTAATCATGGACATTCACACGCCCACCCACTGACGGTCGGACACGTTTCCTTTCAAAACCTAACTGCCAAAAGGGATTGGTTGTCGCGGAGCCCGGGACGGAGGGGAAAGGTCACCGTCCACGTGATTTCCATCAATGGCTCTGGATCTGTTTATCAGTTGCCAATATCTGCTGAAATTCCTGAAAGGAAATTTTGCCGCCTCATTTCACGCTCCAAGATGTCATCCTCGGAGATCGACAAAAGAGAATGGCAGGGTGGGGAGTGTGACTGCTACCTTCCACCCGTCGTCCCAAACACCTCAGAGTATCATCAGTCTTCGTCCAACAATGAGAAGACATCCTCCTCCGATTAGTTGCCAACGGCCCCACTCACAATGGGCCCACTTTATGACAGCGAACTTATCACGAGGTTTAAAAGTCAGTGGAACGACATCTTGTAAGATGAATGCCTTACATCGTCGTCGATGATGGTGAAGCTTTAATCAAGTGATTGCATTTCACCCACATTTAAAGACTGAAAGAATTAGACCTGAAAAAGTATAGTTCGGAAAGAAATATCTCTTTCCTTGATTTGCCCTGGAATTAAGGTAATCAACCCTTTCATTTTGTATTATAGCCTTCATTTCTTCCAAAATAGATCTATCAAAGGTTATAACGACAGCTTATTATAAATTGGTTAGTTACAGCACTCAAAAAGAACATCATTCTTATTATGCGTTACTTGTGCAAAATCTTATGACTGTTCTACAATAAGAAAACATTTCTACAAATCTAATCACTCTGAAGCTTTGTTTTATTCAAGCCGATAATAGATACAGTTAAAATACTCGAGTAATTAAGTTTGGCTGCATCTACTTAAGTGCAATATTGAAGTAGTGCATTAAAAGATATTAAAAAATAAAACAGGAAACTTATCTAATTTTTTATTTTATTTTCGCAGTTTACCCTATTTTTTTTATTTTTTTTTTACAGAAATACAGTTATTTGCGAGTACTTGGTAAATACTTCATTTAACTAAGATGAAAGCATCTTAAATACGGATTTCTTATAAATAGCAGTAACAAGAAACTAGATTTCTATTCTAAAAAAAAACAATATTTTGATACCAATTTATGACAATTGTTCAATAAGAAAAGATTTATATATTATCTTCACAGATTTAATAAATTTGTTATCATTGAATAAATTTAAGTTCCTTTTCTTTCTAACAATTACTAAACAATCTTCATTTAGCTTATATTAATCCATTTTGATTTTTAATTATACTGACGAAGTTAATGTATGATTAAAGTTAATGTATGATTAATGTATGACATGTTTGAAGTAATCCTATTAATGTCTACAGAAGTTAGCATATCATTTTTTTAAGCAAATGTAATAAGGGAGCCCCTTCTAAAATGATAAGATTCTCTTGAATTCTCATAATTAGAAAGAAGATTAAAAACAAATGTGAAAGTTACGGATAAACAAATGATTAAACCGAATATTAATAAAGAAATGACGTGATTGAAGAAATAACTTTTAAAAAATAGAATACTACTTACAATTCTAAAGAACATACATTGGAAACAATGCAGTAACATCCAGCTTATAATAAAAAAATGTTTAAAAAGCTCCAAATTTAATATATTTCTAATTTGTGATATCGGTGCATTTCCATTTCAGCATGTCCATGAAATATTTATAATATCAAATAGATACAAATGGACGTTTTGAGTTGTTTTTTTATTACTTTTTTGAGTTTTAATTACTTAGACTTCAGAAGCTAATCACAAAAAACATCATAGTTACCAACTTTGAATATCAAAGCTTTTGAAATATTTGAAAAAATGTGACAGAAACATAACACAGAGATTTTCGAATAAATTTTATTTTATTGCTCTTTTTCATGACATTTTTGCAACATTCATTTCTTTTTACAATTCAAAACTTTATTTAGCCTCTATTTTATCATTTAAAATTAAATTATTGAAGTTTGAAATAGTGGAAATATGAAAATTTTAAAAAAGCTCCAGTTATAGCTTATTTTTATAATTAATGTTTTTGTGTTTTTTCTTTAATGAAATTCTTGTCAAATGATAAAAAGGAATTGCTTTTAAAATTTGACATTATACTATCTTCTTTACGACTGAGTAATAGTTGCAAGTCTTCCGTCTCACATTTACAAACCACCAGGCAACCGCATTTAACTTGGTTTTGGTGTCAATTGGAAGTGTTTCTGTTTGGTCAACTAATTAAATGAGCTTTGGTAGCAATGAATTAACATTTTCCAAGAGGTTTTGCCAATTTAATCCTGATTTGACTTTCAAATTTGTTTTTTAACATAAAAGCAAAGTCAATTAGTGCAGTTTTTTATTCTTTGCTTCTTTTGACTTAACTAGAATGTTTGACATTTATTGAAGTTTTAACGTTTTTGAAATTCATTGAAGGAATGCTAAACAATTACTTAATTAAAATACTTACTTCCTTAATTTAATTAAGTTTTTCTCACAATATATGTCCTTTTTTTTACGAAATAAAGTTTAAATGTTTAAAAACGTTACTGCTAAACCCTAATAATTAATTTGTATTAGGCATTTGTATTACTGAATTTGTATTACTGAAAATTAACTACATTGAAAAAAATATAAAATATAAAATAAAATATTTAAAAAAAATTATCTACATTTTCATTTATTGACGTTTTATTTTTGCTTAAAAAATAATATGAAGCATTTCACAAAATATAATCTTTAATAGTAATTAAACTGACTTATTTGAAGAATTTCGGTATTTAACCATACAATCCAAGTTTCTCTCTAATCAAAATTATATAAAAAGTAATTTTTATTATTTTGTAAAAGATTCATACTTTGGTTTCCCCAGCAAAGACATCATGGGGGGGTCAAAGACCAAAGCACATATTGCTAAGTGTTAAGAAGTATGCAAGAATGATTAGGGATATGTGGTTGTGTCCATAAATTTCCTAACTATGCGTGTTATGTTGAGTACCATAGCCTTCTAGAGTTGTGCATAAGTGTTTTTGTGAAGTCCTAGTGTACTGAGGCTATGATGCAATGTGTGAGGCACCAGACCAGTGGCGGACAGGACGATGGGTACAACACGTACTCGGTCCTGCCTCCACTGATTCTGGAACTCGTGTGCTAGATCGGTGTATTTACTGATCTTGTCTGCGTGAGTTTTCTGCATGTTCTTGCTGATTGGCATTGCAATATCAATGAGATAAGTCTGTTTGTTGACCTTATCAACAAGTGTGATGTCAGATCTGTTGTGATGTATGGTTTTGTCTTTGTGAATGGGGTGGTCCCAGTACAGCTTATATGATGGTGACTCTAATACGCTTCGTGGTGTGTACTTGTAATACGGGACCGTGTTCTTAATAAGTGAATGTTTGTATGTTAGTTGTTTATGAACGATCGACGCTACCTGATTATGTCGGAGGAGATAGTCTGTTTGGGACAAAAGGGGACAGCCTGATATTATATGGTCGATCGTGTATAGTGTGTGTCATTTCCTGCATGTGTCGTCATGCGTGTTTTATTATTATTATTATTATACTTCAAAATCATAATCACTCCCAAACTCGATAATGAAAATATTCAGCTACTAAAAAATCGAATTATTTGCTTCGTTTGAAGGATATTCCGATTTTAGATTGTCAGTGATTAAATTAACAGATTTCGCTAACTTATTTAAAATTTCGACGAAAAAGGTAGAAATAATCTCTGTAGCAGAATTAATTTTTGAAACAATTCAGTTTCTTTGTCAAACTTTCATGACTTTATTTTATTGTTCTGTTTTGGGAGATTTCCTATTCCATATATTTCTATGTCAATAAAACCTATAGAATCTAATTATTATTATTATTAGTAATAGTAGTAGTAGTAGTAATAATAATAGTAGTGGTAGTAGCAGTATTTGCATAGCACATATAATTTTCATAGTACATATAATACTTTAACTTTATAAACTTTTAAGTTTTTATATAGTTTTTCTATAAACTATAAATTTAAAAGTTTATGATTCAAACTAAAGGATAAATACATTTAATGGTAAATTGATCTTTTGGTGAATTCTTAGATATTATTTAATTCGTTTAGTTTCAATTTTCTTCATCTTTCTCTCCCCTTCAATTTAAACTGCTTCAATTACTTTACCCTCTTACTTGACTGGATACTAGTAGAATCGAAACCTGCTTAAAAGAAAAGAGGACAGAAGAAATGAGAAAAAAAAGGAAACCTGAAAGTGAAAGAATTTTCAAGATACTTAATTTGTCTGGCGCAGAGTTCTTTACTTCTTTAGCTCAACGTCAATCCAGTTTAGAAATCATTTGTTCCAATCCACCCAAATAATCTGAATGTGTAGAAGGTGGATCCTTTTTCTCTTCCTTCTCTTTGGTCCGTTTTATTCCTTTCTTTTCCTTGCAATTACTTCTCTTTTTTTATACGTTGTTGATAATGACAGAGGCGGCTCATTAGTTTGTAACGGAATGCGTGCAGTGAATTACTAGTCGAAGATATTCTCTTCCCAGGAGACGAGGAATTGTTCTCTTCGCAACACCCTTCCATTCCACTTTTTTCCCCCTCCTTCGACAGGGTTTTTTTTTTCTGAAGGAATAAAGCTGAAAAACAAATTTCCAGCACTCCATCGATGCACGCCCTCAGACAATGAAGGAGAATGGAAGACTCCGCCAGTGAAAGTAGGCTTTCCGGCTTTTTTGAATTCTGAATCGGAAGAATAGAGGCTGAGGTACGAGTGGGTTTTCCCATCCACCCTCTCCCCCTCTTTTTTTATTCTTTTTTCCCTTCCTCAGCACGTCGAGAGGCCCGGGGCAGTGAGTGCTGCTGTCGTCCTGTGATGCAGTCGCACAGGAATTAATGGAATTAACGCTCACCCCTACTACCCCCTCTTTCAACCCTGTCTCCTTCCACTCCGAGCACGTTTCTGCGACCCGGTAACGCAGTTACGTTATTTGCTGCTCGCGTTATCTGTGATGCTGCACGGCTTGTGAAGATTAACAAATAGGGTTACCACGTGGCGCTGCAGGGTTAATTCTGGGCGGCGGCGACAGGGAATTACACTTTGTCATAGACGTCAAAGTGTTAATGGCATTTATTTGTCGGAGTTGGTTGCCTTCTTTGAACGGACCCTCAAAGTAATATGGAAACATTCTAACCTCCGGCATGGGCTGATACCATCCAAATGCCGAGGAGGCATTTTGCAACCGGATATCACCCTTCTTATTTACACAATTAGAAAAATGTCACAAAAAGTGTTTTTTGTCTTTTTCATTGAAACAATGAAAACAAAAATAAGAGAGAGAGCGAAACAAAAATATAAAAAAGATAAAGATAATATTTTCATGATCATTTTTTTATAGAATTCGAATTTAGTCATATAACCTAGCTGTCAGCGGGTCGAAACTGTCCTCGATAAGTGCATTTTTTAATATTTTATTAGATATTTAAATGAATTATTTGTCTTATTTTATAATGTGTGATAAAAAATTAAAAAATTGCTCATGTTTATAAAAATTTCAACCCGCACACGTTAAACGTTTATAAACAGTAGATTATATTTCTTGTATTCGCGATTTTATTAGACCATTTGTAAATTGTTATCCTCTATATATGAAATCATGAAATTTTGTGGAAAAGAAATTTGTAGTTTGAAATAAATATTTTTCAGACGATGTTCTAAACATAACTCTTCAACAACACATTTTTAATTTATTGAGAAGGTCAGGCTAAGTCTGCAAATGAAATCCGACTAATTTGAAGGGTAATCAGTGAAAATGATGCAATTTCGAAGCAAACAGAAAACCCACGAAAAAGAGATAACTTTGTGGTAAAGCAGGAAGAGATTACACGGGATGAAACTATTAAAGTAATGCCTAAAGAACATTTCAAATTGACTACTAATAAATTATTTTTATTGAATTTTTAGATTTTATAAAAAAATTATAAAAATCAGAATGTTACTTACCTATTTTAAATAAGTAACGTTTTACATTATATTCGTAACTAGTTATTATTTTAAATATCATATGCCTCGTGGAAATCTAACAAAAATGATAAGTTATGTACATAATTAATCCCTGCACTTAACTATTATTCAATCGACAGATTACAATGCATTTTTTTTTGCTGTGACATGGGCATCCAATGTTACTGTGATTGCTCCGCGATATCCTCACAAAAGAAAACATCAGTCACATTATTTTTGATGAAGAACGAATATAACTTTATTTTATCAAACTTCAAGGCTACCAGAGAGTTTTAGCAAAATTGACATGCTTAGAATGGCGATTTGTAAATGTAAGTTCGCGATTTTAATAGATTATATTTAAAGGAAACACCTACATATAGTTAATATATGTAGGTTTATTTATGAAATAAATAAATAATAAATTTTATTTTCTGTTGAAATATATCTGGCGAAGCAGTTAAATCAGTCTAGAGTCAATCAATCACATGATTAGTAATTGGATATCCTTTAGTAGCAATGTTCGCATAAAAGTTTCTAATATTAACTATGATTTTTTAACATTATTATTCTCCTTAAAGTAATTCCTTCATAATAAATGTGCTAAACACCTAAGCAATTACATTATTGCTTGTCTTTAGATGAATCCAACAAACCATAGTTGTTCCTTTGATGATATTCACATCAAAAATGTTAAAAACATCTCATAACATTTCAAAGATAGACAACTTTATACACTGTATATAAATAAAAAAAATAGTATATTTTAAGTAACCGCTTTTCTTATAATCTACTATAATGTTTAATTTTGGGATTAGAACTCCTGAAAGATATCGACATTCGTTAACAATTTCTTAATTTTAAACTTGACTTCAAACAGGAGTTATGGATATTTTCCTTTGAGATATTGCACGAGTTGTTATAGATATTTTTGCAATAATATTTACTACTTTTCAGTATTATTGGAAGAATTATTTTCTGTTCGATGTCATTTTCTTCAGACATTTCATAATTTTATTTTCTAATAGGTTAAGTTTATAAATATAAAAGTTGAAAATTAAAATTATATAATAGCAAATGCAAATAAACGAGATGTCATATTGAAAATCAATGATTTTTAAATGCTTGCAATATGAAATTGTATCGATTCGGTAAATAATTTGCTGTTTGAATGATGCTCTAGAGCTGAAATAAAAGATGAAATAAATAATTTCAATACTTACTATTTGAAAATAACTTCGCAAAATAACTTCGTTGATTACTCTGAACAGATGAAGAAAACTTTCATTTGTAAAAATTAAAAAGATGAAACAAAATAATTAACTATATTTTTAACTTAGAATATTCATAGTTCATATATTTAGCCGAAGTTTTTTATGCGTAATTTATTTAGCACCTACAAATTAGATTCATGTTCGCGTGTTCGAAGTTTTATTACATGAATTATTACTAAACTACTACTGCCTAGGGTATTTGTTTCAGAATTTACTTAATATATTTAAAATAAAAAGTATATTTCCAGAGGTGAAGGTGTTTACCTTACTCTAAAGTATTTTTTAATTATACATAATCATCTATTGGATATATCTGTGGAATTTAAAATTTAGATCTCAACGATATCTACGACTTTTTTAAATGCAAAACCACTTATTTCTTACAAATATAAAAAGTTTGGCTTTCCTGCTTTACTGAAATGCTTTACTGTAAAAGTCGATAAATAATATCATTGGTCCTATTTTTACAGTATTACATTGTTTGTAAGTTTCTTTGCGTTTCACCGAGAATATTTAGAAAAGTTTTAAAAGACTTTGAATCCCTATACATAATTACATAGTTATACATAATTTTATTATTCTATTGGCCAACTAGGATAAATAAAGTAAAAATTCTTCTTTGTTTTACTTTAATTATTGCTGGTAAATGAGTTATGACATTGGAATACAATAGCGAATGTTGTCATAGTTATTTTCAGACAAAAAATTGACTGTAACTTTTATGACGATATCTGATTTCGCCTAACTTGGAATTTGTTTTTCGTTATGTGTATTTCTCTAAATGTCTCAACTGGACTTCTGTATTATTGGCTGCAATATCAAAATTAGGAAGAATTCAACTATCATCAAAATTAAACGCCTTTTCGACCTTTTTTAAAAAGATTGTTTTTCTTTTCTGAGGAATACCTTAGATGTTCATGGTTGGATTTTCTTGATGTTCACAGACAATGAAATTTTAAAGACATACAAAATTGGCAAACATTAACAAAAAGAAAACACAATTACATTTCTTCCAGCTTGTTCGATTAATTGTTTCTTTTCTAAATATAATACTTTTAATAATTCAGGAAGTTTGAATTCAATTAAATTTTAACTTTAATTTATTAGTTTAATAAAATTAAACAAATTAATAGATAAAATTAAATTTTAAGTACAACTAAACAGTTAAGTATTTAAATTGGATAATTAATTCATGCTTTAATTGTAAATATTGTAATAGTTAGAATTAAATAATTTATTAATAGTTAATAACTTGATTTAATATTTAAAAAGAACTGAACTAATTCATGTTAAATTCCTTTAACTTAAAATTGATGCAACTCTCGTTTCCGTCCTGTTTATGTAAAGACGATATATTATTTTTCTACGAAAATTTTATTTTTTCGAGAAAAGAAAAAGAAGGAAAAAACTTATCATTAAGTTTTAATCGAATACTTCCTCAGTTTTCTTATTTTTCAGTGTGAGATGGTTTTATCAACATTTTTACGAGTACTTGGTCTAAGTGATTTCAGTTGGGGTTGATGAATATCCTCTTTAGTTTAACAATGAACACAAATTACAGTCTAACATTTAATAGTAAATTTAGGGAAAAAATCAAAATTAATTTTTCATGATGATAAAATCAAAAAATCACACCGAGGGCTTTCAATCTGGAATTCAAGTCAAACATGGTGTTATAACCAACTATATATTAATATATTGTGGAGTATCGAATCGTCTCTTAATATTTCAAAAATCCTTTTTAGGATTGGTACATAATACAGTCTTTGATGTCAAATTTGCTTTTCTTATGTTGAAAGTTAACAATTATGTAAAGGAAATTGATTGGAATCACCTTTTGTCTTCCCAGATGTTGTGTAGTCGTGATAAAACCTTGAAATTGTTAAAATGTAATTTACTGTTGATTTCAGAAATGGCGTGATCCATCTTTGTGGCACCTACTATCATGCCTGGTTGAAAATCCCTTTAAATGTTGCCATCGTCAATGCGAATTACACGAGTGCAGATATCCGCCTTTATTTGTACTTCAATTGCAGAAGATACAGAAGCATTTAATGCGGGGTTGCATGTACTGGAAATGGAAGAAACTGATTCAGTTTTTCTAGTATTTCAATGTACAGATTTTGAAATTTCAATTATACGTATTTTATATAAAAAAGGTTACTTGCAAGAATAAAATCCCAGTTTTAACTGATTTTTTTTTCCAAACATTTTTTATCTGAGCAAGTCTCACTATTTCACTTGAATATTTCTTTCTCTAGTTTATCCACGCTAAAACGATTGAACGAATTTCCGTAAAATTTTGTACGTAGCTTATTCATAATCCAATTTAAGCCACAAAGCCCCCTTATTTTGACCCCTATTACAAAAATATACTATATCACAAAAATGATTCCTGAATCCCTCCCTTAAATAAGTGAAATGCTTTATTCAAAATTTGGAACATTGCTTATTTTGGTGCAAATTAAAATATGAACATGATTATATTGATCGCCAACCCTCCTTCCAACGCCGATCTCAGTCTCCAAACCCCCACCCCTAACACTGCGTGTTCACTATGTGATGGCAACTGAGCGTATACCTAGTATTATGAGATTTATTGAAGTGCACTTTATCGTTAGTTACATGAGAAATTACTAATAATAACATTATTTGACTTGGAAGTCTTTTATTGTTAACAACTTTTCAACGAAAAGTATTCTAATAGTACATTGTAATCTGTGAGGGAAATTTAATAGATTATTACATGAGTAAATGCTCGTCAATAAATCAACTATTGAATAAAAAGTTAGAATAGAAAAGGAATTGTGGATGCCATATGGGAATACAATACTCAAGATAGAAGTAATATAATAATAAATTAAATCTTCTCTATGAATCGTGGATTTAGAGTCACTAAAATGCCACTAATTCTAAGTTTGAGTTTATTTTTAAACCCGGATGGTAGCTATCACTGGATATTACAAGTTTTCTGTAACGATTGTAATACCACTTAATCTGCTTCGGAGAGAAAAAAAATGAAGTCAAAATAAGCATATTCATCGGTGAACATAAAAATAACAAAAATATACATCTTCCAAAGCTAATATTTCAAAAGGATTTAAAAACCCAAAATGATTCTGATAGATATCCTACTAATAGATAAGAATATGATCGTCCATCCATTTGTCAGCTTTTATGAAATATATCTCAAAAAATGTTTGTCATATGAAACTGAAACTTTTGTAGAAGGTAAACCTCTTTGCTTAAAAGGAAGATTCTTATTAATTTTGGTAAAAGTAAGATTAATAGGAAAGAAATTATCAACGTGATAGATACAAACAATAATTTTGTAAATGGACAACTATTTTTTTTTAATAAAACTTTTTATGTTGGAAAGCCAATTATTCGAAAGTTGGAAAGTTATCTTGTTACATTTTCATTAGAAAGAAATCAACATTCGAATATAAGAAAGATATCGAACAGCTGGAAGAATTACGGTTATTTAAATAAGGTAAATTCAACTATGATACAATTATCTATAGAAATTTATAGTTCGCTATGGACATACTTTTCAATAGGTAGTAATAGTTGAAAAACTTATCTCAAATGTACAGTTGCGATAAAAGCAGATTTGAATTTGAATTCCTGCAATTTCATTAAAGAAAACTTTATTTTTTTTAACCTTGACAGTAATTACGATAAGCTACTTAAATTGAACGCCGCTAAATGTTGTATATAAATTCTAAAATAAATTAAAAACAGGTTTCCGTTTAACATTGAATTTTAGCAAAGCATTCGTAATAGGCTTAAGCTGAATAAAATATATCTCTTGAAATAATGTAAAATTGAAAATGTAGTTTAATGGTAAACTTTCATCAGTTACATTCGACTAATCACATGTTTAATTTTGACTGAACATAGCTAGCAGGCGAAGTATTGCTATTCCATTTGAATGTTTCTCCTCTATATTTGTTTGTTTGTTCGTTTGTAAATGTATCACGACTGAAGTGATTTACTTACCCATACTTATTTATGCTCCAACTTCCCATCCTTCAAAAATAACTCCATTGAAATGCCTGTACTGATTCCTACAAACTTGTTTTAATGCTTATATGAATATTACAATATGAGAACGATTGCTTTGATCTCAACCTTCCCATCTCCGTCTCTTTCAATGCTATAATGTGCTGCAATCTCAGTTTTCATTGAGCGCTGGACATCTGAGAGTTTACATAGTTTAAATAATAAGCTTCAAGAAAACACTAATTGCAAATTTCATATTCCAGCTACATTTAAAAAAAAATCAATAAAAAACTTGAAAAATTAGAAATGTTTAGCCTATACTTATAAACAGGGTGATTCAAAATTCCCTGTACAAAATTTAAAGGTAGGTCAGCAATATAAGAACAAACGGTATTCGTCGTGGAACGTATGTCCTCAAACACCAGCCGAATGTATTAGAGGACGCTGTTTGGCAGCGCGTTAGTTGAGCAGTGTGAGCCATCGTCATTTGAGATGTTGACTTTGTATGAGTAGGATGTATCGCTTCACTAATGCTGTGAGGGCAGTTTTGCATCTAGCCTATGGGCAGCGAACGGAAACGAATGAGCCTCTGTACGATTGTATCGTGAACGGTTCCCCAACAGGACCAATCTTGCGCGTTTGCACCAGAGATTGTGTGAAACTGTCTGGATATGAAGCTTATTGGCATATTGTAAATATAGGGCTAATAAACATTTTTTCTACTTAATATTTTGTCTTTTATTTCTGAACCTTAGTGTATCGTCTGGCGCATTCGGATGGCGCTTGCGGACATACCTTCCACTATAAATACGTTTTGTTTTTGTATTCCTGATCTACCTTTAAAGTTTGTACAGGGAATTTTGAATCGTCCTGTATTTAGTAGATTTATGTACTTTAATAAGCGAGGGTGAATTTTGTGTAGAATGAATCTTCATTATTCTTAAAAATATTTTTCATGTAATAGTTTTCTATCTCAATGCAATTATGCTTCTGAAATTTTTAGAATCTTTGTATGAACTTTTTATTCCACCTGAATATACTATCTTTTATATATAAAGAAAAAAAAATTCTGTATTTTTTTATTATTCTTATCGGAAAAAAGTACAGTTCGTCCCTCGAATTTTAAAGCCAAAAAAATGGCTCTCATTAAAATCGAAAAAAGGAACACGAAGAAAAATAAAACAACACTTTTTTTCCAGATTGCCTTTTTTTATTTCATATTTTATCGGGCAAATCACGCCATCAATGCTGGAACAGAGCTATAACACTGAATGCTTGCGAGCACGAAGCAGCCCAAGATGCCACAAGGAACGGTGTTGGTTTTATTCTTGTTTGCTCTACAGATGCCGTAAAAGACTTGGGCGGACCGCGTGTTATCTACGTGCCTTGTAGTGACTAGCAAGAGAATGCGGTTTCGATTCACGCTCAGTCTGTTTCCCTATGTTATCTTCAGTCACAGACCCCTTTGAAATGATGCACCGTGTTTCCGAAGGCCTCGTAGTGTGTTTACAGCCGATTATTTTAATGTTCAGTCAGTCCTGTCCTTTCAGTATTCAAAATTTATTGATTTACTCTCATCTCGCAAAGTTAAGTATTTTTTTTTTATTTCTGTTTAAAGATAAATGTTATTCTACAAATCAACTTAGAAATGATTATTTTAGGTGAGAGATAATAATATCCTTGATGTCTATCTTACTTTTGATAGCACCATCCCATTCAGTCATATCTTTCCGCAACAGTTTAGGTAATTTGTCCAAAAGCATTTCCTTTTGCGGTCATAAATAACAGCACCAGTTGGAAAGGACGCTTTAATTTCTGCCCCTTCCCAAATCCAATGAAAATTTCCGTCCGCCTTGCAGAGCAGCCGGCCTTGGCATCTTTCCCACGCATTTTCCCCCTTCCCGACATCCGCCATTCTTTGCCCGTCGGTGTTTACCGCTTTCCATGGCCCTCCCAATCTGAATGCCTGTTCTTTCGACGCCGGCGAGGGAAACGACCCATGAGCGGGATCCGCCCACTCCCAGACCTCATCATCATCATCCATACTCGAATAAACAAGTGGCTTCACCATGACTCTGCAACTAACTTACGAATTTCTGAAAAATTTAGTCGCTAAGAAATCGGCTGAATCGATTTAAAGTTTCTTTGGAGTTGTTCTAAGATGGAATTATAAATAGAAAAAAATGGAGCCATTTTGACTTCAGGCTGTATCATTGTTAGTCTGAGTTAGCACGCGAATTAATAATTGTACACTTACCAAACAGATTTGACCAAAATATGTCTAAGTGGTTAACAAATATTCCAGTTTTCAGTAAATTAAGATATTAATATTCAACACAGGTTGAAACTATTTTAGTGAGAATTTCCAATTAAACGAATTTCAAATAATTGCTTTTACATCTAATTTGCAAAGCAAAGATTTTAATTATCACGAAACAAAATTCAACAATAGATCATTCTCAATAAAACGTTTCACAATCAATATAAAAATTTTAAGTTCAAACTGAAGGTATCCCAAATTATATAATATATCCAAATTACAGGATTGTAATTTTTCGTCATGGATAAAAGGTTAAAATCAGGACGTTTCAGCCTAACCTGTAGGCTATTTTCAACTGTAGTTTGAACTGTCAGTTTGAACTTTGAAAAAACATTCCCAATCAAAATAAAAATTTTAAAGTATAGTTCCAGTCATAGGAATAAGAGTCGGTCCGGCGTGGCCGAGTGGTCTGGGCGGCGATCCTGCCATGCAGCAGATATATCGGAATCTGGGTTCGAATTCCTTGACTGTTCTTCTTCTGTGTTTCGTCTGTTTCTACGGGTATAATGTGATCTGCCTCCTACGGTGTATCCTGGCTAGCGGTTTTGGGCGAAATAACTCACAATTCTCGCAGCTTGTCGAGGCCAATAGACGAAAGTTGTAAGAACCTGGGTGTTGGATTAAAAAAAAATACAGATCCTAGGAATAAGAGGAATCCTTTTACTAGGAATTATGTCTATTTGTTTTAAAATGATGAAATGCAAATTCATTTTGTGGATTCAATTTGGAAAAAAAAAAGATTTACACCGACAGAACTCCGTAAGATACAAACCTTGGAGTGGATAGAAATTATTAAATGTGATATTTGCCTACTTAATTTTAAAAATGTGTATGTAATATCATGTTACATTAGCTACTAAAAAACTGTAAAACAATTAAATATTTTGAGATATTGTAACTTAACAATTTCTTTACGTATTAGTTTGCTATTAAAAAAAAACTTCCTATTTTCATTTCGGAAACAAATTTAATCAGTATCTTCCTATGGGTAAGTTTGAATGGTTTTCTAAATTTATAACCAACAATATTTGCTGTTAATTGGTTTCATTGTATTCATCACTGTAGTAATTAATTGCTCATAGATCTATAATCAAAATTCCCAAATAATGAAATGAAATTATTGAGTATTTAACTTTTGAAATTTAATGCTTAACTGAATAATCAATAAATGACTACAATCAAAGCAGAGCCATTAACAGCAATCGGAATTAAATTGAGAATCCTCAACATTAATAATTAAAAAGTTAAAAGTAAGTAATTACTTTTCCTCTACATCTTTCATTTCCTATTCACGTTTTCCCAAAATCAAAGTAGGGAAAAAAAAGCCGCTTTTCTTCGACGATCTCGTCTGCAGTGATTTTTTTTTTTTTTTGAATCACAATTGAGGTCGAAGGCCCCCCGGCCGGGGGACAGCGGCAATCGACAAATCCGTCCATCCAACACCGACTCCAACGCTATTACCTGCTGCCCACTTTCTCTTTCTTGACTATTGTCCATTTCAGGTGTGTTGTGGCAACTTAATTTCAAAGATCCTATCTCTGACTCTGAAAAGTGCGTCGGCGCCCGGTAAGCCTAGTATCGATTACTGAAGGGTCAGAGCCACACTAGATAGAAGCAGTACTGAGAAAAAAAAAATTCCATTGGCAATACTCACCGGAAAATTTGAGACTGGGCAATGTGGGAGCGGCGCCGTCACGATCAATTGCTTCTGCCGAATATGATCAGTACAGCAATCTTATTTCTGGAATCTATTCCAAGGCGAAAAGATGAAATTGCCCAGTCAGTCTTTAGATATGGATCTGAATTCGCCAAGGGACGAACCTTGGATACTTCGATGCTCTTTATTAAATATATTTCAGTATTCGAATACGAAACAAGAATCGCCCATCCTGAAATGGAATTAATTTGTTTAAGAATCAAAGAAATAGAAGTTGGCGTTTATATAGTATTAGAGAGAGAGCAGAAACATTTCTACTTTGCTTTTAGGGAATTTGATTAGGAATTAAGAAACGAACTTACTTTGCATTGGAAACTGAATGCAAAAAAAAAATCAGTATAAATCAATTACACAAAAAAGAAGAATTGGATAAGTTATTTAAATATTTATATAGTCTTTAAATATTTTAAATAGTCTTTTTATCCGATTATTAGAAATTTTTATGTTTTTTCCCACTGTCTATGAAACTTATCAAATTCCTAATGTTTTGTTTGCGCCTTTTAATAATCACCTAACAATAGCAAATCAAAGGAACAACTAAATTTACAGTTCTAATAATTTATGTTACTTACGAAGTATTTTAATAATAATAATAGAATATGTTTTAACGATTTTTATTAATTTAAATAAAATCTTTTCTTAAATTCTTAAAGCGTATTATAGTATTTATTAATCTAGTTTCAAAAAAATTCTATAACTTATTACTACAACCTATCGTAATCTACTTTTCTTACATTTTTGCTCAATTTTACAAATAAAAATAGAGCTAAGAAAAGCATTCCACTTAAACTTTTTGATATGTAGAAAAACATGATCTTTGTTCATTATAAAGATTTCATAGCGAATCCCTACTTTAATTAGAGGAGAGAAAAAATTCGTTTTCTCCATTATCATATTAGTTAAAACCAATCATTCTATCAGGGCAGGAAAGAGAATCAAAATAAAAATTATTTCTTTTATTCTTTCCCAATATTATAAGAGAAATGTTTTCCATTTATTTTTCAATAAAAATTTATTTTTCCTTCAACAACATTCCATAAAAAGTCATGACTAAAATCTTTTCTAAATTACACTGAAATAATTGTAAAATTACGTCAAAGAAGTTTGTTTGAATCTTGAAATAGCATTTACGGAAATTTTGAAGTATTATAAAGATTTAAACTTAAAATTCTAAGCTATATGTAAGCGATATGAAGACATTAAATAGAATATGCAAAGAAATATGGGAAAAAGGTATTAGGAATTTAGAAATCGACACCTCAAAGGAAACCTGTGAGGAAGATTTTATATATGTCGTAAAGAAATTGAAATTGAACATATAGCATGAAGAAATTCTAACTGACAGCGACAGTCTGATTCTTAGTAATGACAGGAGGCTAGAAAATTGTTTGTATGGTTGATGGACAGATTAGATTTCTTGAATTCGACTAGGAAAGAGGAAAATTTCGACCAAATTTCTTCATCGCGTACTGTCAAAATAAGATGTGATATGCAATTCAGATTTATAAAAATGAAGGTCATGTTCCTCAGCATGAAAGATGTAAGAAGAAACAAATTCAAAAGAATAATGAATGAGAAGAAAACTACACTGTTGTCCATTTTATAGGAGGTATGGTATATTCCACTTGGGCCCATGAGGTCCCTGAAGGTGAGGCTCCCAATGTTTCATTGACCTCAGGACTTAGATCAGGTCGGGTGGTCAGTCCAACACTCTCCCGCCTTTTTCTCCGCGATAGAAACCCCGTACCCATTCTACAGAGGGTTCATTCAAGGAGACAAGGCACTAAATAAAGTTGTTTAGAAAAAAGTAGGGCTTCTGAAATGATATTCCAACAACCCACGCCTCACAGAAGACTAAAAATAACTAGATTCAAGTTGAATGGCATTATTGAATTTTTATCAAAAATTCCAAACATGATTAGGATAAACTTAGAAACCGAATAAATATTTCTCTCAAAGGATCATAACTATAAATGCAAATGAAAAGTAGCACACAAAACACAAAAGAAATTCATGTTATGATAAATGAAATCGATTAATATTCTACTTAATTAATATCAGAGAAAAAGAGAGTATTAAAATTAAAAGACTTAAAACTATAAGCAAGATGGTATATCTGAAGAGAACACAGTAATTTACACATCTTATTTGACGATTAAGAAGTTCATGACAGTTGATGACTGTAAAGTTTTTCTGAAATCAAAATGTATAGCAATTGGCAAAGAGATTTTGTAGCTACAAAACGTAACCATTTGTTTCAGATACCAAAATCCTAGGCTGAAGATAAAGTTACTTTTTTTTTAATTTCAAAAACTCAAATAATGCATGTTTTTACTTTGCATTTCTGTGAAATGTTAATGAGATAAAGAAATGATAATATATCAAAAGTATTGTACTATATTTTTGTAAATATTCCTTATAGATAAGCTCTATGAAACTTCTCATTGAAGCAACAGTTCATTCAGTTCTTAAAATTAAGAAATACAGCCATGTCTTGTTCACACCAGAGGGCAAATGCCTTTGTTAGTGTTGTTCTTTTATTTACCACAATTTCCTCTCAAACCAGAAACTCCAATCATAAAACGGAACATAAAACCATTACATTAACCGACAAACTTCCTAATAAAATAAAATGACATTGTGATTGAAAACTAACTATACAATCTTTGTAAAGGCGGCTTTCATGATGGGGAAGTTTAAAGCAGTGATTCCGATGCCTTATGTATTGCTAGTTTTCCCTACAGTACTTTTTTCTTTCTTTTCCCGCATTTAAGAAAAGGGAGTTGGAATGGAAGCGAGCGTCGTTGACGGAGGGAAAGGGATTGTTAGATATGCACTGAAGAAGAAATTTCAATTATTGTGTGCAACTGCAAAGTTTGAAGAGATAACATCCCAGTCATTGCCCTGAAATGACTTCATAAGAATTTTATGATTAAATTATCTCACATCATCGTAACTTTTAATGTTGTTTGTGGGAATTGGACAAGGGGAAAGTTTTTAAGGAAGATGCCGTTCCTGATAAGATTTTCCCTGTGATCATTCATTGGAAAGAAAGATATGAAGACTCCCTTCAATGAAATCCCGTAGCTAATCTGCAACGAACCTCGAATTCTTTTAGTTCTTGTTTGCAAGTAGCAAAGTGTAGAATGACAGAAGCAGGTTTTTTTGGCAATGATTTTGGTTTACGACCCAGTTCAATGAATTCGACCTCTTCCATTTAGAAAGAAAGAAAATGATTTCTAAGGGATTTTAGTTGTTTTCTTAAGATCTTGTAGAAAATTCTAGTTTGTTTGCAGTAACAGTAAACACAAGTCAGTAGAATTATAAGAATTGTTTTATTGGAGGAAAGAAAATTTATAATTAATGATATCAAAAGATAAGAGTTATTATATTTCGTTAAATCCATTTACTGCTCTTAGTGTAATTATATAATTTACGATTCAAATATAAGAACAAAAACGTTAAATCTAATGAAATGTAGCCGCTATATTCTTCAGGTCCAATTATCCGTATCTTGAAAAGTATTTATTATTATGACAATCTTAATTTTGTTCAAAATTAATCTGAATTTTGTATATTTCACAATATGTTCATTTAGTCTTCAAGAATTATATCGTATATCTTATTGGATTATATCGTATTTGTGTTACATCGAAACATTTTACCCAATCAATAAAAGGAGATGAAAAAATACTGTATTGATACTAACTTTATTTCTGTGAATCACATAATTCAGAGAATATATAAATGTTAAAATTTGATTTCAATAAATTTGATATATTTCTTTGAGACAGTGAATAGGAATATGCTTTGTTTGAAGCTTGGAATCATTATGAAAAATTCTTTTTGTACTATGTTAAATAAAATATAAAAAAGAAAGGGTTCTTTCTACCCGCAAGATGATATTTCAAAGTCTTTCTTTCTGTATTGTATTATTATTTTGGGGCCGATTTTATATGCGCCTGTATTACATGTTGCACTTATTTCTTACTTATAATTTATCATCATTTATAAATTTAGCATTTAATAATTTTTAATTACTACAAGTACTCGTATTTTAATTAGCTCTGAAATAGGAAATACATTTTGATTGACAAATATGTTGCTCTTGTTTAGCAATGTGCTGCTAAACATCATATTTTACGTAATTGAAAATTAATAATATTAATGTGAAAGAATTAAATGTAATAAAATAAAGTTATTGTTTCAATTTCATTATCTTTGTTTATTTCATAATTTAGTTTATCTTTTAATTTTGTTGTAGTGGTAACATTACAATGAAACAGATCTGTTTACTTTATTTACTTAAATCTGAGCTAAAATATTTGACATTTTTTGAAATGGAATTTTTTTGTAATTTAGAATGAGTATATCATCTAGAGTGGGTCCAGCAGTCCAGTGGTAAAGTCCCCAGCGGAGGAAGGATTTTTTCACGTTCCATTCTCCTTCAAATGGTACCTAGCCCTCTGTAGTATGGGAACAGGGTTTCCTTCCCGAGGGTATAGGAGGGCGAGTGCCGGGCTGACCACCCGACCCCATCTCTGATCCGTTGATCAAAGGCTTCAGCTCCAATGGGCTGGTGAGCCTTGAGACAACCCTAACCCATAGCATCTAGAACTCTTAGAAAATGAAAGTATAAGCTTTAGGCTAAATTTTCATCAATGTTTCCATAATTTTCAATTTTTTATTAATTTCTATTCTTAATTTTTTTTCTCTAGAGTTCCTACACTTCTCAATTGTTAATGATTATTTTTAATGCTAGTAATTATAATGTTACTACAGAAGCAATGTGATTAGTTAATTACGAGAACAACTGACTGGTTTTGATAATAGTTATTGAAATCTCACAGTGCAAAGAAAGTAGGCTAAAAGTTCTTTTGGGAACATCCTAGGTATTTTTTTCTGTCATTTGGTTTCTACAGTTTTAAATTTGTCTTGTTTTAAAGCATTTTCCACTTCACTTCCACGTCACTTTCAGTAGATGTAACTTTTTTTTTGTTTGTTTGTTTTATTTTGATTTTAAGTTATATTTGGTTCAATTTAGCAAAATTTCGTTTTTACTTAAATTTCGGTTTTTTTTTTTTAATTTAAGGAAGAAAGCCAGCCTTCCAATTGTAGAAATGGAAAATGCTGCCTTTGCAAGTAGTCTATAAGTAATAAATATAAATGATATATAAAATATAATTGATTCTACACTCAATATACGCTCAAAACTTAATGGAGCTTCGGACTCTCTTGGGCATCAAAATGTCACCAAACTTGACAGAAGGATGTAGTAGTCCTCCGTGTATTAACACAAACGGAACACAAAACATAAAGGTGGCAACACCGCGGCAGGAAAAAAAAAACGACAGGAAGACATCAGAGTAGCAGCAGTAGCAGCAACTTCTACTGCCGAGCATTTCCTTTGAATCATTCTTCCTTTCTTTCCTTCATGAACTCACAATTGATATTTTAATCACATCTCACTATTTACACAAAAGTAGATTGACGCTCGATACCAAGATATTTTAAGGCTTTAAGGTCCTGCAGACGTTCCATTTCATCATTTTGTTATCCGACACTGCATTGCAGCAATAATTTGAAACATAATAAAAGGCTTCAGTATCTTAGATTTATCAGGTACAACAAATAAATGGTTGAAATTTTTAAACAAATCCTGCTCCACACGCACTTCGGCGTTTTATAGAGAATAACAAGTTTACAAAAAGTTACAGTATCCCACAACAGGTCTGGACAGGCCTTAGGGGTAGCGGGAGGTAAGACATTGCATGACCTAACGGAACTAGTTTGAGGTCGGGAGGTCAGCCCGCCCGCCTTTAACTCCCGGTAAAGAAACCCGGTACCATTCTATAGAGGGCTGGGTATGCCTAGGACTAATAATATTATGCGTGAAGTTTAGTTTGTATAATCCATTAAACTGAGCAGTAAATCATTTGCGCATGCGTAGCTTAAGAAACCACGTAGACAACACTTACTCTTCAATAAAAACGTATTGTATTGCAATTTTTTTATGTAATATACACTAATCTAATGAAAGAATAAAAATACATTGTAAAACATAAATAATTCATGTATCTTATATCATCTATTATATCTTCTATTGGTGAATTCTAAAGAGTTAATTAAACCTAAATTAAATAAACTTTGACATTTATTAATTATTAAAATTGTTATTAAGCTTAGACATTATAAATAAAAGCAAGTCTTCGTATTTTAATCAAAAATGCGCGCGCATGCTCATATACTCATCAAATGAAAAAAAAATCTCTTCTAATGCATTATTAACACTTCTGAAGCCTCTCACTTTGAAGTGGCGTAAAGTGATATTAATTGGATAAGCACTTAATAGAAGTATGTTGTGCTTGTTCATAATCTTTCTCGCAATATTCTCTCATGATTTCACTAAATATTGCATTGGTCTATCAGCTAAAAACGAATCGATTTATAAAATCGATTTCAGTGAATGACGAACAATAGGCCTGCAATTAAAGAACTTTAAGAAATGTAAAAGATCGTAAATGAAAATCAATGTAAGAATCTGTTTCATCTAATGAACTTCAGTTGCTCATTTGAACTGTGAAATTTAATCTTAAAGCCTGTTCGTTGTCAAGAGAAAAAGACTTTCATCTAAAGGCAAATCAGTAAATGAACAATGGAAAGCAGCCTATTATTTTAGCCCGTTTCTCAGTTTATATCTTATTTAGTTTTTAGCAGTTGAAAGTAAACTTTTCTTTTCCAAAAGAAAGAAGTACCAAATTTTTTTGATGAATTCAATCTGATTGTAAAACGAAACCAATACATTTGATTTTTTTTAGAATCTATTTATTTTCTATATATATTATTTTTATTTATCCTTATTTTCCTAAAAAAAATTCTTTTGTTTATTATCTGGGAATTGCCATATAAAATTATCATATTCTGTGTACTTTCGCCTTTTCTTTTAGCAGACGAGTCATTCTGTTGTATTACACTAAATAAATAGCATGAAGTAATCTATATTACTAAAATCTTTTATTTCTCTGTCTGTCTGTGTGTCTGTGTGTCTGTCCGGCGCAGTTTTCTGTGAGAATGAAAAATAGAAAG
>JAFIDM010012231.1:120102363-120114753 GCA_023159025.1 Thereuonema tuberculata | reverse complement strand
AATGAAACATCCGCGACAGGAATCGAACCTGCAACCTTCTGATCCGAGATCAGACATCTTACCCATTAGGCCATGGGAACTTCAACTCTCTCCATATTGCTTTTTTGACTTATCTGTCAAAACTGAACTGACTTTGACTGAAAAGTAACAATTGTAATTAAAAAGAAAGTAAAAAAAGAAAGACGCAGTATGTCATTAGGTAGAATACTGAGAAATCAGTATTTGTAACTTAAAAACCACTGAAAAGTATCAATTGGAATTGGATAAACGAGATGAACGAGAGTGTCGATAACATCAATCGAATGATAAGTCTAAGAATACAAGGAGAGACTACAGTGCATACAATACAAGTGCGAATAAAATTGACACATCTGATAATCCACCACACGAACATCTCTATATGCCCGAGTGTCTGAACGCATTGAATCTCAGCGGAATTCCTCAACATCGTTTGTCATTGAAGTTTGGATCTCCAATAATATTGATGCGAAACATCAATCCCAAGTTTGCATACTGCAATGGAACTCAACTTAAATGCTGTTCATTCGATAATGATCTCATAGAAACCGAAATTATAACAGAACTCACACAGGAGATTTTGTTTTCATTATAGGATGTCTATGGAACCATGCGGTAATCTACTTCCATTCACTTTCACAAGAAAACAATTTCCGATCAGACCTTCTTATGCGATATTTATCAATAAAGCTCAAGGACAAACTCTAAATAAAGTTGCCATATAATTGGAAGACGTTGTCTTAACTCACATACAACTTTAGGTCTTTGAGTCACAATTCAACAGAATTTGGTTATCTTCACTCTAAAGAATACTCACAATCAATTTGTTGCGAAGAATTTCGTATACAAGCTATGATCTTCATTTATCATCTATATCAACTAACGTCCATCTGAAATCTCTTCTTCAAATATCTATATCGAACAATCTGATGGCCTAGCTAATAGATATAGATAATTTTCACTATTTGTAACTCAAAAACCACTGAAAAGTATCAATTGGAATTGGATAAAAAAGAACAGAAAAAAAAATAATTACTATTTCTATTAGGTAGAATACTGAAAAATCGTTATTTGTTACTCAAAACAATCGCTATTTCTAACTCAAAAACCACTGTAAAGTATCAATGGAAATAAAAAAAAGAGACTCAAGAAAGAAAGAAGCACTATTTCTATTAAGTAGAATACTGAAAGCTTACTATTTGTAGCTCAAAAGCGACTGAAAATTGTATCTATATTACGAAAATTTTTTATTTCTCTTTCGTTCTGGTGCAATTATTGTAATTTACAAAAATAGAAATAATTTCTACAAGTTATCTACTGGAATCCAACATGCAACCTTTTGCTCCGAAGTTAGACGTCTTAAGCATTAGACCACAAGGATTACATTCTAATCTCTATAAAAAATAAAAATATATCATAGATATATGATTCACACGCTGATTCTAAAAGCAGTCGTGAATTGAGAGAATATATACATTAAAAATTAAAATAAAAAAAAAAACTTTAAAAAAATTTTAGTTTTATTTTACTTGATGTAATTTGTGTGTGTGGTTTTTTTTTAATAAATAACAAATTGTTTTCCGTTACATACGCGAGGCTTCCGGAGCGAAGCGACGGGTAGCCAACTAGTTAAGATTTAAAAAATATATTTCTAAAAATTCAAATTTATAATTTTTGAGTAAATCTTAAATTTTATATACATTTCGTTTTGCATTTCATTTCACGGGGTGGATTTTCATAATAATCTTTTACGTTGAAGAAAATTTACTTATTATTATTTATAATTATAAATTATAATTATATAATTAGGCCTTTATATAATATTTATAAATTATTTATAAATATTTATAAATTATTATTTATTATTTTATAAATTTACATAGTTGGTAATAATTGAAAGGAATTAAAATTTTACTGATTCCAACATTTATTTATTTTCTTCTATTTTTAAATTTTGTTCATTTTCCATTACGTATTAGTAAACTTCTTTTTTGTGTGAAATCATTGCTGTCTTTACATAGAATTTTGACACTCTTATCGAGAATTACTCAGATATCTGGGATTCTCTAATAAAAATATGCAGAATATGTCATTTTACATTTTAATTTATTTTGTTTATTGGTGAAATATTTTCGTACAAAATAACTTTTACAGCGCTTCGGTGCGATGTAGACTTTGTTATAAATAAAGAATTTTTAGCGACCCATTTGGGCACTATTGTGATAGCGACCAAAAAAGGTAGCTATTGCGTTTGTCCTGTCCGTCTGTGCCTGTCCCTCCTTAACAACTCCCTAATCGAAGGTCGGATCGGCAAACGGACTTCATCTTATTCAGAGGATTGGGTACTTTTAGGGACCCTGGGATCCCCCTCCCTATGTTCGACATATTTCGCATTGCTTTCGTTGGATTTTCGCTATTAGCTTAATTATTAGAAATGGAAACATTTCATTTCAGTTGTTAGTTACAGCTTGATAGGTAAGATCTCGGACTCATATGCTGGAGGTTATCGGTTCCAATTCGTGTATCTACTGTTTTTTTGTTTTTGTTTTTCTCTCTTAATCTTTTTTCTCAATGTCCGCGTGTTTTTTTTTTAATTATTATTTTAAGATTATATTCACTTGTAATTTTTAAATCATATTTAATTTTTGCTTTCAAAATTGATGTGATGGTTTTTTTGGATTATCAGGCTCCTTTCTTTTTGGAACATTAATTTACAATAAAAGACTAATGTTTTACAACATAATCTACTGTTGCTGTTACTTTTAAAGTGCATTAGTTTATCATAGATATCCCATGATTGTGACATATTCACACTTTACTTCCACTATAAAATGATTTTAATTTAAATTTAAAATCGTTAGAGAGACTAACTTTGGCATACATTCATAAAAGCCGTTATTTTGCACAATATACCGTAATATTTTATTTCTTAAAAAATTAATTTCATTTTTTTTATAATGTTTCTCTTAGAAATCTGTTTATTTATTGTCGTCCTTTAGAGTTTATTGAGATATATCCAGGTATTCTTCTATAGCTAGAAATTTGTCTTATATATAATTTAATTATTAATACTATTATAAAATTTAATCTCGGGGATTCTATTGGGTGCATTTCAATCGCTACGAACATCTCTTCGATAGTGTCACTGACAAGATTTCATTGTGGGATTCATTTGTCGGTCACAGTTTGTCATCGACAATGTTAGCGAAGGAATGTAGAAATATCAGTAAGAACTTCAGTGTTTCTTGTTTCCAAATAATAGCTCGAAGAATCAAAAAATTTCTCTGGCAAATATTTCCCAATGTTTCGCCTTTAGCTGAATAATATTGAAACACTGCTGCCGACAAGATCAAAGAAAAACAACAACAACAAAATCCCACAAATTTAATAAAAAGTCAGTTTAATAACTTATTGATAAGTATAAATCGTGAAATTAATAGTTGAAATTGAAGAATATTATACATTACAAAATAAAATAATTCAAAAATTAAAAGCTGCTTTTAAAATTGAAGTTTTACTTAAATCATTATTAATAAAGGTCTGCTATCATCTCTTCGTAAATAATTTACATTGCAATGTAAAATTTTTCTCTGGCAATGTAATTCCACTTTAAAGATCTTTCGTTGTATACACAAATAAAACACAAAGACATGGAAAAGAAAAAACAAAAAAACAAAAGGCAAAAAAACAAAACAAAGGAAGTGTATCGTAATTGATTTAAGTAATTCATAATATTTGAAGTTCTAAAGATTTGAATTAAAGCGTTTGGTTAAAAAATTAGATTCTATCTTCAAAATTATAAAAACTTAACCACATTAAAATGCTGGTCACAATTTAGTTTCATTATTTGATCAATTTATTTAATATTTTGTCCTTAAAAAAAAAAATATGCACTTTTCAATTCATTGCCAAATACCAACTTAAGTGGACAGTGAAGAAAAAGTCATCCACACAAATGCAATCAACACAAATAGTGTAACTTGACAACGTTTCCGTTGTAAATCTAGCTATAGAAATCTAGCTATAAATCTAGCTATATCACGTGTAACGGAAATATTCAAATTTGCATGCCAGGTCAAACTTTTGATGCTTCTAAAATATGTATGTTGCATAGGCAACCTGAAATGGAACTGCTCTTGGATAACTATCCAATTATTTTTAATAATTATTTTTGTAATTAATAATTTTTACTACGTATTGTATTTAATAATCTAGATGAATTTTTCTTGAATTACCTTTTGTGATTAATTTAATAATTGTTTCACTGATGCTTCGAAATTACATTAATTTTCAATTAGTAATGTTCTAAATGCTCCAATTTATTACAAAAGGTCTTAATGTTTTTAATATAATCTGAGCCGAAAATTTTTTAAAATAGTTGCTTTTTTTAAAAATCAGATGTGAGCAAGAGAAAATTAATCATCATTTAAATCAGCATTGTCAGTAGATTTTTTTCTTATAATAACTGTTTTTCTCCAGTTAATAAACGGTAAATCAAAACTTCAATAGCTGAAAGAAAGACACACAACTAACAAAACGATTAGATCTTCGGATAGCTGCCCAATTATTACAGTTCATTTTACTGTGGAATTATTACCACTGTACAAAGAAATCGAAAATACCTATTTTTCTCCTTATAGGTATTCATAGTGAATATTGCTATTTAGATGCTATTACTATAAATCCTTTTACTTTCAAACATTTGGAAATGTAACATCTGCAAATGTAACATCTGAATAAAATAACCATTAGGAAGGAATGGAATTTCATAGAAATCTAAGACAGATGTTATTCTTTTCAGAAATTTGATCCAGCTATCTTATTCCGATTAAATTCTTTTAGGAAGATTGTTATAAAGGTGAGAAAACAATGAGATATTTTGTTTTTAACAGGAAACAAATTGCCTACTTTTTTTTTCACTGAGTAACAATTCATTAAGAATTTTATATGTAACGATTCTTTTACTTTTATCAATATTTACAATTCTGTAGCAAATTGAAATGACAATCATTTGTTAAATTAAAAACAATTTTTAACAATAAAAATACGAAACTTATTTGACTACAAACAGAACTCAGTAAGAGACTTAGCTTTAGTTCAAACTACACAGTTAAATAATATAGATCCCTAAGAGTTTAATGTAATGTTAATAATATTGAGAGAATTGAATAGTAATGTAAATTATGTGCTTCAGTTAATAAATAAGTAAATGAAATTCATACACTGCAACTGTACTTCAATCCCAATATCGACTTGGAGCAGTCCTGCAGTAAAACAGTAATCCTCCAGGACTGAAAAAGAAACGAGTGCATGTGTTGTGGCTGTGGGGAACCAAATTACCACTGACTGTAAAGCGAAGTTCCAACGCTGAAAAGATCAACCAATGGAACAATCACTCAAGCGTTGACTGAAATCGTTTTACAATATTTATTACAGTAACTTTTTTTTACTAGTGAGCTCCGTAATCAGATGAATAAATAGAAAATAAGAACATTGGAACTTTGGAATCTTGGCAAGGAAAGACTTGTTACATGAAGTTGTGTTTTTTCGTTAGCCAAAATGAATTCGAACGGATAGTCGAAAACTGCAGTTTAAATAGTTCATTTAACTTTGAACTTCATAGATTAAATAGTTTCTCAGATATCATAATTCTGATACTTTAAAGATAAATATGTAACATAAAATTTCTAATTGGTTTTCTATTTTTAACAAATTCGATTGAGATTCTGTAATTAAAAGCAGAAATCAAAAACTAAACATTTCAGATCTTTAATCTTTAGTCTTTGAGTTAAAATGGCTGTGTTTCTTTTGATATAAAAATACATTTTAATATAGTTTTACGATTATTGCAAAAAAAGCAACCCTAAAATATATTTAGCAATAAAAATGAGATTATAGTCAAATAAATGTCATGATTCTGCCAAATAACGTTAAACCAACCATTCGTCTACTAGAGAAATGTGTGGTTATTTTTATTCAGTTTCTGTAGTTTCTGTATAATTATATATAAATTCATAAAAAAGAAATAAAAAAATGACATTTATTTTCAAAAGCTTAATCTTATATAAATATAGTTTTACTTTGAATTTCTCCATATAAACGAAATGAAAGTGTTACTCTGCCACATTTTTTATTAGTTTTTCTTTTGGATATATGTTTCTCTTTAAATTTAATAGTTTCTGGAATGGGAATAAATAAAACGAATTGGATTTCCTTTCCATTTCTAACGTCACTATCTCATATTTTCATCGAGTAAAATATTAAACAATCGGCGGCTTCTTGCTTCCTGTTTTAATTTCTAAAATATCTTCCAACCGAATCAGTTGTTAACTCCAACCTTGTTTTAAATTTTTTATCAGATCAGACGAGTAAAAACTGCAGAAGATTACGTGGTAATTTTCAAGTCTACTTGTCTCTGAAAATGCGCATGCGCCAATTGACTTACATTTCTTTTTTTTTTTCTGTCCAAACGAGAAACTGAGGGAGCAATTTCTTCACTTGAACCTGTTAAGAAAAGTTTTCAGATTTAATTCAAAAGCTTATTTCCACTTCCACTTGGCCCGGGAGATTTATTGCGGTGAAGTACCACTTGCAGACGATGGCTTCATCTCGCTCACATTTGGCCCAGAAAATTCATTAAAATAGACCGGGTTTTTGTAATTCAAATACATTATATCGAAAACTCTTAGGCATACGGTTTGAATTAATTGAAAATATGAACCTTGATATGATTATAAAGCAGTACTTTTTTATTCGCTTCTATAACTTAATGAATCTTTACTAAACATTATTGTTTTGCAGTTTTGACTGGAGTGAGTTGAGAATGAAATAATGTTTGGTTGTTTTTGATTCTAATTTAGGGATATAATTTGGGAACTAAGTCTAAGAGAACTTCTAAAGAAGAAAGCAGCTTCATAAAGCTGTAAAACATATTAAATTTTGCAAGAGTAATGAACAGTTTCTATAAAAGTCAAGTTTTTCTTAATAAAGTTATGTAGCTATTCAAATATTTATAATTTCAAGTTTTAATTTGTTTTAACCAAATTTTACTAAAGAAAGGTCTAAAATTTTAAACATTTTTTTTTTCAGTTCTTTATTCCCTTAAAACCTGTTGAAAGGTTCATGGTTTCATGAATGGTAATAAAATAAAAAAGCGAATAGTCTAAACAATACTTTTAATTATGAAAAAAAAAAGTGCATACATAAAAAGTTAAAGTGCATGCAAAGAAAGGAAGCTACTGCAGTATATTTGAATATGTAGAAGTTCCAGCTTATTTTTCATATATTTTTATCGAACTTACAATATCGCTGCAGTGCAGAACATAAAATATCGTAATAAAAGAACCGTAAAAAAAATTAAATAAAATGTAATGAATATTCCACTCATACTATTATTAAATATGCTTTTTAAATTTATCATATATTAAAGTTTTGATATTCTAGAGAACTAGCAACATACCTTCAAAATCTAATAGCAAACCCTAAAATAACAAGAAGAAAGAACATCTGTCTGTGTATTTACTACTTTACTCAGTCTGGTAAACATCCAATGCATGAATAAGTAGAAACGTTTTCTTCATTCAAGATCAGACTTAATGATTTTGATATTTTTTTTTTACACAGCTTTCAACTTTAAAACAGATTTTACGTTGCTACATGTCATGTCCAAGATATAAAAATATTTTGGAAAAAAACACAAATTTAATGTTATCATTTAGGAAAAAATCGTTTCATTAATAACAGAAAAAAGAATTTATTTATGGTTATTTAATTTCTTTGCCCAAAAGTCTTAAGCCCTTCCTAATAAACATCTTAGCTTCTATAATTTATTGATAAATGCTGAAAAAATGCTAATGGTCCTTTATAAATCCTATGCTTTATAAATCTATAATTTTGTTATAGTAAATAAAAACAATAGTTCAAAACATTTTCGTTATTATTGATCATGAAACTAATTTTGCAAGTTATATTCATAATTAGATATGTAAAGATATACACATAATAATGTATATACATGGCGTAATGATGAATATACTCGTATTTTAAAAGTATTTAATGTCAGTAATATGTGATTATTCTAATTTGATAGAAAGTGAAATAAACTAAAGCAAATGTTATCTTCAAACATAAAATCTACAGCATAATGGAGTAAAATACCTATTGCATAGTAATAAAATAAAAATTCATGTAGCATCATTGTGAAATCCTGTAGCATCATCTTTATTTTTCTTCTGCATAATTCCTATTACGCCTCTGGAGCACATAGGCTTCCATAAGAGAACAAATCAAT
The DNA here is from genome assembly GCA_023159025.1 of Thereuonema tuberculata. Lineage (NCBI taxonomy): Eukaryota > Metazoa > Arthropoda > Chilopoda > Scutigeromorpha > Scutigeridae > Thereuonema > Thereuonema tuberculata. The sequence continues at coordinate 120,106,445 of JAFIDM010012231.1, read as the reverse complement.
CGAATTAAATTTGGGGGTTTAGCTTGGTTCCAGCTCAGTCCTGCTCCAACCAACTCAGTTATCAGTGTCCTGCGACAGGTCATCTTTGGTCTTCCTCGCCGTTTCTTTCCATTTGAGGAAGTCCATAACGAAAACACTATACCAAGCAATAGACTATACATGGATTTTGCTTAGAAAGCTATGTACAAATTGAAACATACTAACAACGGATTTTGATTCATTGAAATGGATTTTTGCTCTTTTATGGAGTGGCGCTATGATGTCATGAGATAGATTTCAGCGTCCGTTATGTTAGATTAATTTTTACTTCCGTGAAGTTGGAGTCTTAAGAAAATAACCTTAAATTTTTCATTTCAAAACTGTTTTGAGTCCTTTCCTAGTAGATACCTAAGGGTTTCAGATCAATTCCTCATTTGTTCCCGAGCAAATGCTGAATTCCTGACTTCTGCTGAAATTAACTCATGATCTCTAGAATGTTAAATGTTAAATGCCCATGTTATTAAAAATGAAAGTCAAACACAGAATGATATCAAATTTTAATTTACTAATTTCAAGCTGCACGTTTTCTCATTTACTTGAGTTACACTAGTTGCTAAATAATTCAATTTCAATGACAAATTATTCAGAGAAATGATTTCTTAATTTAAATAGTGATTTTTTTTTACGAATTCATTGTTGTTTGTCTTACTTAAGATTTCATGGCATGTATAAATACAATACAAATATATAATCGAGACAGTGAGTACAATCCTTAGTTGTAAAATAATGACCGAAAACAGGTTTTTTTATAACGTAAAATTCAAGTTTTTTATTTGTGGCTCCAATTTTAGTGATAAATAAAGCATTATCATTGGCAGAAGTTGATCTTTCGATTACCATACAAACTTCAAGGATTCATCATGTAGTCGAAATATGAGACATGGAAAAAATCTCTTGATAAAACTAAAATCAAAACTTGCGGTTCAGCTGCAATTTCCCAGTGTATAAGAAAACTAGTTTTAATGTCGTAAATAATTTGTGAAACCTAAACATTTTCTAATAGTGTTTTGTATCCAATAGAATAGCGAATCATTTTTGTTTTTGCTTAAACTTATCGTTTAATGAACGTAACAATTTTAATGGCTTTTAACAAATTAATTTACATTTCTCAGTAGAAGAGTATATAGAAAAACACATCAGAATAACCAGAAGAAGAAGTCAGTTTTAAAATGTTAATGAAATCTGTATCAATTGACGATAATTGTTGCCAAGAAGAAATTTAGAATAAGAATTTATTTTTTAAAAAAAGTCTGCTTTAGCAGAAAATAACTCGCTATCTACGAATGACGAAAAACAAAGATTGAAGACTTTTAACTGAAGGATTGAACAGAAAAGATGATTTTTCTTAATTTTTTTCTTTGTCAAAGTAGGAAGTTGTTATTAAGCATTTTTATCATTGCAGAAAACGTTGATAACATTAAGCAAATGTTTTAGCAGACAAACAGTTTTCCTTCTGTAGTTTGGATGATCAACTAATTCTCCGATCCTCATTCAATCGTCTCTTTCTTCTTCCCTCCCCAAACTCCTAATCTAATAAAATTATACAGAATATTGTAAATTATTATTTGAATTATTCCTTGCTTATTACGAATATCGGAAAATCGGATCGAAAATTAATTTTGTTTCGGATTTAAGGATTGCTTTAGGGCTTTTCGTTCCATTTACATTCCCGCTGTTGAATCTTGAATTATTTCGGCTCCCGTTGTATTTCTTATTAGTTTCTGTTCTAAAAGCAGTCAAATCTTTCTTGAAATTAAAAAATTTATTGACTCCAACTAAACTACTCATAAAGACACTGTCATGCAAAAAATATAATTAAATAGATAAAAAATGCTAGATAAACAGCATAAAATAAAGAAAAGAATATTTTTAAATACTGTACTTGTAAATAAACCGATTTGTCAAATTTAGAATTAATTAAGATAAAATTAAAAATCAATATTTAATCTAGAGATTATTAACTGCTCAATTTTTTTCTGATTTATTTTTTTAATCAATCAGCTTTTAATTTTACTAGCAAATATTTTGATTTGCAGCGATCTGGTCCGATAACATCTTTTAAACTAATGCAATCGCTTCTCTCTAGGAAGTACAATGCAGAGGCTCGCTGACTTTCTCCCTACCAAGCTATGAGCATCGACAAATTCTCCAAAATGGTTACACGGAAAATCACTATAAAAAAGCCATAGATTCCCAATTTCAAATTTTAAAAAATGGGAATATTCTAGAATTTACTAAAATTGTTTTGTCACATTTCCTCTATAATTATAACTTTATGTGCCTGTTTTGTAAAGTTATATCACACTATTTTGATTTCTAAACACATTAAAAACCCAATTTAAAACCTTTTATTCGTTAGAAAATTTCAGTTACTTTTTTGGTTTTTGAGAAACGTTTTGATTCGACTATTATTAAACTAATTTTAACAAATGTATATAGAATATAATAAATTCTCAAAATCTTGAATACCATTCGTATTTTTAGTTGAATACATTTCGCTTTCTTTGTAAATCTTTTTTTATCTTTTTATTTCTGAACAACTAAAACTGCACACAAAAAATTACTAAGATCAAAATGCAATCTTATTAACCAAAGCGCTTTATTCTGATTTCTAAAGAGTGTGAAGGATCTAGCACCTTTAACTTCAAAGTTCTCATAGAATTTCTGTTGAATCTGAAATTAATAAATAAAAACACTTTTTTTATAACAACTGTTTATTCTTTTTCGTGCTTTGCAATAACCTTTCAGTATTCATTGTAGCTGCGTGATCTAAGGTTTCTTGGGAAATACTAATGGATGTCCAGAGTAAACGTGATTAATTCTTCCAGTAAAATTACGAGAACGAGTGACATAGCATCCTGTTTACAACCATTGATTAGAGGGAAACACGCAATCGTACAAGTAAAAGAATCTCGAAATTTTCTAACCAATGTTGTACATATGAACAGTTTTATTATCCTAGAGAACATTATAAATGTTTTGATGGTGAAAAGCATGTAGTAAATGTCGTTCTTTAGATATATTTGCTAACCCACTTTCGTGGTTACCGAATTGGCCCGTTTCACTCTTTCCATTTTAAACTGTTGTGTAGGTTCTCATCTTGTGTCATAAATATGCATTTGCTTTTACTTAGTTTGATATGGAGAAACTTAGTAAGATATGTGATATACAATGTATATCTTATTATATATAATATTAGCAATTTATTTTTATATAATACTAGAAGATATATACATATACTAATAGCGTGTCGGTCATCCTCTAGCGCGAATAACAGCCTTACACGGTATTGCACGATTTCACCTGAAGCTGAAAGGCTGCTGCAGATAGTGTCCGCCATACCTGAGTTATCATTGTCCACAATTCCGGCCTCATCATTGTCGGTGGCGAGTTCATTGTTCTGTCGGGGAACTTGCGAGCCATTGGATGTCCCCAAACTCAGATGACTGTTCCTCGAGCTACAAGGGTGGTAGTGGTCCGATTTTTCTGCTGAAATATTCTTATATTCTATACTTTCTAAATTTCTAAATTGTAAATGATTGTTTGAAATCTTTGCACTGCGAAACTCGAAGATTAAGATTTGAGTTTGGCGTTTTCAATATTATACATTATACTGAACAATAAGAAAAGTAGGTGTCATTTTATCAAACTTAGGCGACATCTGGGTTTCTTATCAGTGTATCGCAATCGAGGAACATGGATAAAAGTTGCGACTTTATTGACTTTGATTATATATATATATATATATATGGTGTTGCAAAATTCGTGTGTAAAATTTAAACCACATGTAGGGGCATGGCTAAGGATCAATATATTCCTAATGACCCAATGTTCGGAAACGCCTCATTATGGCGCTAGGTGGTCCTAAACTTTCCGAGAGAACATATCCTTTATGACACCATGCGAAATGTTTTGCAGGCGAGCCTACAGATTGATCTGGGAATGCTATTTTTGTTTGTTTCAATTTTATTCGGTGTTATGCAGTATTTGGGTAATTATTTACAATAAAATAAAAACCAACAAGATAGAGAAAAAACAAAAAT
>JAFIDM010012231.1:119977218-120102353 GCA_023159025.1 Thereuonema tuberculata | reverse complement strand
AAAAAACTGAAAAATATTTCACCTTGTATTATAGAAATTTCTCCATATTTTTTAATATAAATTAAAATGTCGGGATTGTGGGTCTGTATATTTTGGAAGCACAGGCCGCACTCTAAAAGAAAGAGTGTATGAACACATACAAGCCTTTATTAATAACAACGAAGGAATATCGGACTGGGGTGACCACTGTCTGCGAACACAACACAATCCCGATCCATTAGTCAGCATTCTATTCAAAATCGAAGAAGAAAAAGATAGATTCAGGATTGAATCATGTATCATCAACACCTTCCCTTGCATAAACAAAGACAAATTTCTAAAGGTTAACAGTTGCACCTTACACAAATTTAAAAAAAGCATAAAAAACACTAAAAAATTCCTATAAATTGTATTGAAGTAATAATGTTTTTTCTTTACCTCCCCTTGTTTTTTATCCATAATAATGGTACAACACCTAACATAATGTAGAAGTTTCGTTCCCATCATATTTGTTTTTAATAATATTGTAACATTCTTGATGTATTACCATTGGCTTTCTACCATTGTAAACCATATCATTGTTGTGTATTCTGTGTAAACCATATCATTGTTATGTATTCTGTGTAAACTACATCATTGTTGTGTATTCTGTATAAAAAAAAGGAGTTTTTTAAAAAAACGTCCGACGAAGCATATTTGAAAAAAAATATGCGAAATATCACGATTAAAAGATTTTATGAAAGTTATAGTGCAGTTATGGAGAAATTTCTATAAGATAGAGAAAAAACAAAAATCGGAATAATGGTGTAATCTGACGTACGTAGTATAAACATTTACAACTACAGTAGTTGAATTAATTAATTAATTTAATTGCATCTACAGTGGGTGGCCATCACATTAGGACCACTGGGGTTTTTTTGTGTGCAGTTATTGAATTTGGATATTTTTTCACGAAAATCTGATAACTAAAGTGAATTTCAAAGCTTATATTTCTATACTTAGTTTATGATTTAATTATAATAAAATAAAACCAATCAAATTTCAAACATTTCTTAAGGCAATTTTTTACAATAATAAATAATAATAAAAATAAATATTATTAATAAATAACAATAAAAAAACAGCACAAACTTTAAGAAAACATATGTGCCAGTAATAACCTCAAAAGTACCTGAACTGGTAGTTTGAATTTGACACCTGACAGTAGCAACCAGTATTGCCTACTAACAATTTTATGTGAAAACTTTACTAAGAATAGGATGTACTCATCATATAACAAGAAATAATAACACATTTAATTAATATGCGAAATTTAAATATAAACATTTGCAAAAATATTGTATGTACCTACTGTAGATGTAATTAAATTAATTAATTAATTCAACTACTATAGTTGTAAATGTTTATACTACGTACTTCAGTTTTCAACCGTTAATCTTTTTTTTTACGGTATCATGTTAATTTTTTTAATAATTACTCAAATAATTAACCAAATACTGCATAACACCGAATAAAATTAAAACAAACAAAAATAGCACCTCTAGATTAATGTGTGGGCTCGCCTGCAAAACATTACGCATGGTGTCACAAAGGATATATTCTCTCAGAAGGCCTCACTTTAGGACCAACTAGCGCCCTAATGGGGCGTTTCAGGAGATGGTTTCATTAGGAATATATTGATCCTTAGCCATTTCCCTATACGTGGTTTGAATATTACACACGAATTTTGCAACAAGCTGTATATAGATATAAAGTTATCTAACGTTAAAAATAATTAAAGAAACTAGCAATTGCTAGAAAAACTATAAATTTTTGATGGGATAAAAGATGTTGCATAGTAATGATTTTTAGCAATCTATACACAAAGAATGCATATTTATATATTTGTTGGTATGTTTCTCGTTATGTATTCAGTTCTTGTAGTCACCAGAGCCACAAAACTTGGCATGATAAACTGTTGTGCCTAGAGCAAGATCGATGGTTGACAAAATAGGGAGTGGTTTTCTTAAGTCAACTTGCAAGTTCCAAATAATTGTAGAAAGTTTTCTGCTTTTTACATCACAAAAAGTTATTTAATTTACTTTGCCTTGGCCAACAACTACAACTGTAGTTCTTAACAAAACTTTTTATGTCTTCAAGACTCACTTCAAGACTCACTAATCCCATTGCTGGGTCCCACGTTCATCGTCTTTTCTCAAACGTTCGGATTTGCAATTTTTTTCTTGAGATATGGAGAAACTGGATGAAACATTGGGGCTTTTCTTTTTGGATCAATGAAAAACACCGAATACTACATCTAGAAAAGAATTAAGTAAAGTTTCGTAAAAACAAATATATTATAAAAATAGAATAATTTCTTTATTAGAATTTAAATTAGTCATGGTTTTAAAAAAAATGGCATTTTCAGAACTGTTACCTATCAGATTCTAAGCACTAGTTACAACTTTCACTAAATTCATTAATCTATATAATAAGCGCGAAAGTTTGTTTGTTCGTTTGTCTCTTTGTCTGATTTTGTGTTTGTCTTGAAACAAAATCGCCATTTCTCAACGGATCCTTAGCAAATTTGGCACATGCATCAATAGTGCATGAGAAACGAAAACCCGAATCTGAGCTAAAGGGTATTAACGGGAGGAGCAAACTTTCTTGAAGAGTAACCATATATCTGAAACTGCTTTAGTTGGAAACACGAAATTTGACATGAGTGTTTTTTGTCAAAATCTAAAAGAAAACTTAGTCAACGAATTTTCGATATTCGAGTCTTAAGGGGCGTAAACGATGGGGGGGAGGGATTTTTTTGGAAGTTACTTCTACAGGGTTTTCGGGTTACAAAATAAGTGCCGGTATATAACATTGATTTGTAATAATTACGTGATTTTTTACTAACTGGCGAAGGTTAAAGTGATAAGGTGTGGAGAATAACAAAGGGGTATTATAAAAGTCTTATATTCTCCGATTCTCGATATTAATTTTATCGAGTTAGAAAATACTAATGTAACATTAATTTCTATCTAATACCTGATTTTTTTTTTTTATCAACTGGGAAAGATACGAAGTGATCTCACAATTACAATTTCTTCTTCATACACGTCAGTACAACATATTTTTGTAACGCCCGCGAAGCATGAGTATTTTGCTAGTATTTAAATAAACAAATAAAGCATTGCTAGGGTTTGTGACAAGTTAACGTCCAATCTACATCAATTTTTCTGAAAGTGTGACAAAGCTTTAAAATTACTTTTTTACATACCAAGTTATGTAGAATTCATGCTGTAAAATTCAACTCAATTTTTGATGATCAAAAAGATTAAAAAGAAACTGTTCACGGGTTTTGTAAAAAAACATTTACAGCTGCTGAAACTTTTCATGGAAACATCACTACAATGCTTCTCGCGAAAATTATGATCGTGTATCTGACTTTATGAAATTCAGTGGCATTCAGTGCGTTTTAAATGTACTCAAACCATCGCACTAAGTGTATAAGCATTTAAATTGATTGAATTTCTTTAAGCATTGAAGAGCTAAGTTGGAAACCCGTTATGATGTTCTGTCTTCCTTCATTTAACTCTACAAAAAAAAAATTATACTTGTCGAAAGGCATTTTTTTTATTTTCTGTACTTTAGTCTTCAATTATTTGGGCAAATCTTTCTTTTCGGAACAAAACTGGAGTTGGTGTTACTGCTCAAGACATATGATTTTCTTTTCAATTTCATTTTATGTCAGTTTATTCAAAACACAGTGAATTGCGAAATGAGTTTATTGGAACATATATGCAGGATGATTGCTGAGATCTTATAAATGAACTAAGCATTGACCTTTTAGGGCATGATATAAAGAAAAAATATATTAAATTATAATTTTACTTACAAAGATCAAAATTGTAAAATGAATTAAACAAGTGAATATAATTTTGTGCTAAAGCATTTATTTAAGGTCGACACATAATAATAATAATAATAATAATAATAATAAAAGGAAGTATATTAATGTAAGGAAAAATATATAAAAAAGTTAGGAAAATAAAAAACAAAACAAAAAAGACCCACGCGGACATAAAGAAAAAAAAAAAGATTAAGAAAAAAAAACAACAAATAAACTTCATGTACGGATCCGAATCCTCAATCTTCAGCATACGAATCCGAAACCTTACCCATCAAGCTACAGCTGACAACTGAAATTAAACAGTTGCATTTCTAAATTTAAACTAAGGGGAAATTCAATGAAAACAATATCAAATATCGAATAACATGGGGGGAGGGACGTTGGCCCCTGAAAATACCCCATTCCTAATTTGTTTTGGCCTCTTAACACGATAGTGAAATCGGTTTGTCGATCCTTCCGTTCGGGAGTTGTTACGGATGGACAGACAGACGGACAGGACAAACTCAATAGCTACCGATTTTGGTCGCTATTATAATAGCTTCCAATTGGGTCACTAAAAAAATTACAATTTTTTTTCTAAATTAAGTATCTAATTTCATGAATTTGCAAGACAGATATATGAAATGGATTATTCAAAAGTAAAATAAAAAAAAAAATTTCCTCATCTTACATAATATCAAAATTTAATTGAATTGATTATCTCCTCAGATATATATATCTAAAAGTATTTGTAAGGAAATAGCAGAAAACCAATTTGAAAAGGAAGGCACAGATGAATAATATTTATATTCAACAAAAAAAATCCTTCGCAATGAACATTTCGAAAATAAAGAAAAGAAATGAAATACAAAGAAAAAAGTCAATTATCTTAAAGCAAATTTGCAAATTCGAAGCCGATTTGTTTTAACTTATATTCACTTATGTATCTACCTATCTTCCTGTATTTAGTGCGTTTTAAATAAAGACAAAATAAAATACAATACAACTAACAGTAAAATGTAAAACATTTTTGCTCTTAATTAATTATTGTTAATTATTATTATTTGCTACCTTTAGTAATTAATTACGTATATTCATAATTATGTTCTGCTTTTCGAAGAATAAAAAGTTCTGTTCATGTACATTATAATTTAATATTTCCTTACATTAGACGATATAAATTGGTTTTGAATTAAGAGAGAAGTATATTTGAATTCCTTTTTTCTTTTCTAATTAAGGCATCACAAAAGAATAGAATGGCAGTTAAGATAGCGCGAAATTAAAATAATTGGAGGAAAAAAAAATCATCAGTTTTCGAGGTCGAAAGAATGCTATGGCCTTTGAAAGGTGATGCCGATAGTTCATTACCTTTCCAGTCAAGTTCCATCTCAGTGTTCGAATTTTAATTACGCGGCGGAAGCTCCTTCTCGGATGTTGCGGAGGATGGTTGAACGCTTATTCGCCGACAACATAGCAATAGGTAGGGCGTTGTTTTGTTTTCAAAATGGCAAGGTCAAAGGGACGTTGCTTTCAATATGTGCCATTTGGCAGATTGGCACTATTAGAAAAATATTCGAGAGAGGTTGTTTTTCTTTTTGTTTCTAAGAAAAGCAATAAGCTTCTTTTTTTCTTGCGAAGTGAGGGAATGCATAATGTATGCACTCCTTGAAAGAAATGCTCAATATCTATCGTTTAATAAAAGCTTTGATCTCGATGTTTGCCGGATTCCAAAAAACTTGTGAAATTTAAGTTGTTTAAAATAGCCGTTGTAAAATTATGGAATAGATTCTTAATGATGAGGATTATTTGCTGAAATTCATTTTTAAAAAAATGAAGTATTTTATTTATTATTAAATCTTCGTTTGAATGCTGGTGCTGCATTGCAGGAAAGCATAAAATACATGGATAAATTCATGCTTGGAAAACACAGGAAATGAAAAATGATGAATAACCAATGTTCTTATAATGAGAAGAAAAAACGTAATTTAATATATACATTCAAATATAAAAATGTTGAGGAAAATTTCCAAGAGTTATGCAAGATACCTCTAGTCATGAATTCTGACTAGTAAAAATATTAATAGTAATAATCACTGATACAGAAAATGAAGTTTTGAACCTATTGAATTATTTTACGAACCGAATACGATCTGTTTTTGAAAATTTTTCTTTAGAGTTTCGTGGCGAAATTTGTTCATTAAAAAAAAAATTCCAAAGAAACAAATATTAGAAGCAAGAACAACTGAAACCTTATTGAATGTGAAGTGTCAAACAATATTATACTAATGTTTTAACTTTTGTGCGCGCTTTGGTTGTATTAAATTACTACAAGAAGTTTTGCCCATTTAATGAGTTTTTAGCGAAATTCGATGGCAAATTGTATTCAGCCAATTTGATAATATACAAAATGAAAAGTTTTTCTTTGAATTGTTTTAACATCTGCACAAATTATAAGAAAACTAAAATATGCAATATTTGAAAAATGTAAACATCAAGTTCTTTTAGGAAAGTTTCATTATGAAATTTTACCTAGATTTATTTCTTTTTACTTTTTTTTTTGGTTTATTTTTCTATAAAAATAGAAATACGAAGAATGTCGAAAAGAAAATCTTTCATTTCTAATTCTACCCAGACACATATACACAAAAAAAACCACAATATTTACGTATAATATGTACATACAGTAGATACATACTAACGCAAATGCGTTTTTTTATGTGTGTGTATGTAGGTACGTATTAAATTATAATTGACACGATGTAACTTCTGTATGTACAAGATAATGAAACAAAAATATCAAAGCTAAAAACGAAGTGTTATTAGTTTTGAGCGATTCACAAAAGTTTTGAGCGATTCAGAAATTGCTTGTAAATAAAAGAAGAAGATTTCATTTCAAAGTTTTCAGTCATTTCACTTGAATGAAACTTAAGAATTTTCAGCGATTAGTCCATTAGTGAAGCAAAGAAAAAAAAAAAACCCAACTCTTGACTCCATCGATGCTGCAAAGCTTATTTTTCCTTCCTTCGCTTTCTTTCCTGTGAACGAATTTCATAAGATTTCCCCTTTTTTTTTATTCGGGGCTGCCTTTGTTGTAGTGGAACCAAGACCCTTCATATCCAATTAGGACTTGTGTTTATTTGGTTGTGAAGGACCTGTAATATGTTGGCGTTCTTTTCCTCTTTGTAATGAACCATCCTCACCATCGCCACCCTGTCTGGGTTGTCGTTTCTGTCACAAAAGGAGCGTGAAATCCTCCTTCAAAGACCTCCTACGAAGAAAGACGAACCCTTCACGCATCATCCCTTGTGCAAATTAATAAGTCGAAATACTCCAACTGCTAAAACCACTTCAGAAAAAAAAAGAAAAGAAGGCTGTCTGAAAACAAGCGCAAATTAATCTTTTGCCTATAGGTTTTGTGTCTGGAGGGCGTATTTAGAGTCACGGAGCTTAAACAACAGCCGATGCGACCTTAATTACTTCTAACTGGGCGGTGAGATCTGAAACCGTTCTTTAATTTCACCACATGTGACCCCGTAATTTAATTCAACCGTTAGCGTGGAAAATGACTTATTAGCGAATAAGATGGGCCCGCAACTTTTTTTTTCCTCCTATATAACTTTTTCATATCATCCTGGCTCTTTTTTTCTTTTTTTTTTTTTCTCCTCTTCTTGTACAAAACAGAAAAACTTTTATTTAGGAAATAAGTTAAGTTTTAATTTAAAATCTTACGGTGTTCTGGAGAAATTCAATTGAACTGGAAGGCAATTTCCTAAAAAAAAGAAAAGATTTGCGAAAAAAGATGTTATAGTATTAGTATTGTGGGGTTAGAGGATGAAACTAATTTCTTTCATTTTCCACAGTGCTTTTTTCTTTCTCTAATGAATGTAAAGAAATGAAAATGGACTTTTGATTAATTAATTAAAGATAACAGATTATTTAAAAATGAAATTTTAACGATTAATATGTAGGAAACAAGCAATGGATAGAATATGTTTACATAATTAATTAGATAATAGTTCTGGAGATGCTTTCAATAAAATCGAAACACTTGTATCTTTCAGGAATAATCAATAACTTAAACCGATTCTGTTCGTGAATCGAGAGAATGGTTGTGGAAACTATCTACTCCGAAACAACTCGGACGATTGAGCTAATATTTTGCCGTTGGAGAAAACTTATTTTCTATCTTTCTATCTGAGACTTCTATCTGAGTCTTTTATAAATAGTAAATAATTGAAAATTAGCTACATTCGCTGAAAAATATGCATGGATTTTATAAGCCCGAAATTTCTTTTGTATATGCCATTTTGAAAATAGTTTAATAAGGTGAAGTTCAAGCTGGAGTTTTAAAAAACGTAAAAAACATAATGAATTGTAAATCATTGTAACTCTGTTAAAAAGCTTTTAAGTTATTTATTTTAAGAAAACAAATGAGCAAGATATTTATAACATATTTTAAAATAAAAATTTAGTATCGAATACAGGTAAGTAAGTCATTACATTTAATGTTTGAGTAACTTAAAATGTGTATGAAATACGACTTTTCAAATTAATATAATTAGTTTAAATATTCTAAGAAAAATTATAAAAATCTATCTGAATGATTCAATGTCTTCTTTACTTTCCAATGGAGAGGAAAAGTGTAAAGATGAAGAAATCCAGAATGGTTTTTAGTTCTACTTGTTCAGCAACTGAATGTTTATTTGTGATGCCATAACCTTTCGAAAGTGTTTGGCCATTGATAGAGTAATACCTATCAGAGCATTCCTCACTAGCTGTCACGCGTTTCTTAAGCAGTTAATTTGTTCTTAAATAAAATAATATTTAAAAATCTTATATATAAATAAAATATATATATATATATATATATATATATATATATATAAATTAAACTTCAAAATATGACTTAAATAAAATGACCTTATTATCTCAAAAAACAGAAAAATAAAAAAAAATCTTTTTTTTATCGTTTCTTTGATTTGAATAAAGTGTTTTACCAAGAATTGAAATTATTAATAATTAAAAAAATGGATTTATAAGAATTATATTAATTTTTTTTTTACTTTTTATAGGAACTAAAAGAAATAAACCAAAAAATATATAAAAATAAATAATATGCCATGAACCTGCAAAAGTGACTAATTGATTGAAACCATTTAGTTTATAAAGCTGGATATGGCATAGAAAAGAATATAATTTATTCTATTAGGCGTAGGATACGGCATAGTGCAGGTAGAATTTTTGCTTTAAGAATTGTACATTTTCTAATTTTATGGGTAGGTCTTTCCAAAGAGCCATTTTTTAGAAAGAAAATGGTAGTAAGAAAAAAAATTCGAAAGTAAATGGGATCTTTGAAAATTCTTCGAAGTAAAAACACAAATTGTCGTTGCTACTTGGCTAATAACAATAATATGACAAATTTTGACCATACAATACTATTAAAAAAATTTAAAATTACGGTATAAGAGGAGATTTTTATGATCTTATCAAACATTGTTTAAAAAATAGAAATTTCAAAATCAAAATAAATAATTTAATACGTAAAACTTCCTTAAGAGAGGAGTACCACAAAGTTCAAATTTAGGTCCTTTGTTTTTCATTTCATATATAAATTCTATTAGTGATATTGCTGCCGGCGTGAGTGGCTATGGGTTGTAACACCATGAACGTCCGGCGGCTTGGGGGACTTAATGCAAGATTCGAGATAATGGCTTCATCTGAGAGAACGTAGTACTAACCGAAGTTAATCTGAAGCTTTATTTCTTTAATAACTAAATAGAGTTCTGCCAATAGTCCTAACTGTACTAGTCTTTGGCTCTAAAATGTCCACTGCGTACTCCTCTTGACTCACAGTAGTGTCCCTCACGGACTTAGGTAACTCACGGCTATATGTAACTTCCTTGTAGACGCTTCTTAGACTCGGTCGTCTCTGGAACTCTGCGGACTCAGGTAAACCTTTTACGGCTAGAAATGGCTTCTTCCGTAATCGTACCTTCTGAGGTCCGGTCGTCTCTGGAATCCTGCGGACTCAGATAATCCTTCTGCTGCTACGAATGGTTTCTTCGGAGACTTACTCTTCTTAGGCCCGGTCGTCTCTGGAACTCTGCGGACTCAGGTGAACCTTCTGCGGCTAGGGATGGTGTCTCCATAGTCGCGCACTCTATATCTTCCTGGTTGGAAGTAACTTCTGAACTTCGCTCACTGAACTGATTCTTCTCCGGTTGGAGAGAACTGCGTGGCTCTTCGGCCACCGAACTAACTTGCACTCTTCTCTCGGTGGCTCTCGGCCACCAACTCACTATTTAGCCTCTCGGGCTAACTGTCTCTCACTTTTTACGGACGGAGAATACACTTGCGGCTGGCTGCCGCCAAAACGAACTGCCTAAGCTAGGCTCTGCCGCTCTATTTAAGGCCGCTCGATGCCTCGTTCCTACCTCTGGACTGTTCAACTTCGAACAGGGAAGCCGAGTTGGACGAGGCGACTCCTTGGATGGGTGAGTGACCAAATTGACCGGTAACAATATTATTAAAAAATGCAAGATTTACATTTATGCTGATGATGTAATACTAATAAGTAGCAACCAAGATCAAACTCTTTCTTCAATAAATCTTCAATAAGATTTAAATAATATCTCAAATTGGGCTTCAGCGAATAAAATGATAATAAATCAAAGAAAAACTAAAATTATGATTATCAAAACAAAAAATAAAAATTAAATCTTAAATTACCTTTTATATTACATATAAAAACATGCCAAAACATAATAAATGATAACAAAGATAATCAAATTGTTTGTAATTGTGAGAGCATTGACGTAATAAATAATCATAAGTATTTAATCGTTTTAGTTAGTGTAATCATTATAATTACGTTGGTGTTTCTTAAACAAGCAACAAACAAATAACATTAATAAAGTAATCTATAAAATTTTTGATAATATTATGCAATAATAATTTTGATAATATTATGATATTTTATGAAAATTTTAAATATCAAAATGAAGAAAATAAAACAAGAAAAAGAATAAAATATAAAAATTTTGAATATAGAAGCAAAAATTATTTATAACGTAGTCTTCAAAAATATATATAAGTATAAAAACATCAGAGAAAAAATACTCTTCTGAAAACAAAACAAGACTTGGTTGAAGATTTTCAACATTGTTACTATAAATAATAAGTTTGGATTTAGAGTGAATGAATATACTTACTCAAAAATATTTAGACAAATAAATTGTAATAATTTTAGGGAAATCAAAAAACCAATTAATATATGATATAGTAAATTTTTGCTTGCGGCTCGCACCGAAGGTCCGCGTTCTATGGATCTCCAGTGTTCCCAAGATGGCGAACCCATAGAAGGAAATCAAGGAAAATGTATTGAAGTGGTTTCCCGTTGCGTTCCTCAGGAAATTATTAAGGAATGAATTCAGACCGGAAGAAAAAGAAGAAGCAGACAAACACAGGAAAGACATTTTTCACAAACAGCCATACGAAACAGGTATTTGAACCCAGTTTCCAATGTATCTGCCTAATGCGAAGCTACCGCCTTGCTAACAAGACCACGCTGGAACGGCGATATAGTAAATAAAAATATAGTAAAAAACTTCTAATCTATACTTTAACATTAATTTATTTTTTTTTTTGAAAAGATACACTTTCCAACACCTATAAAACAGGAGTAATTCTGTAATTACACCTAATAGGACTGGTAAACAAAACAAAAATAAATGTGAATAGTGAAAGGGACAGGCATGAACCTCCCTTGTTGTTAGAATAACTTTTTTCTATTTCTTAACGTTTATTATTATACTAGTGAAGTTTTCTGGATTTTCCCCATGTCAAAAATAAAAGTAAAGTATTAAACTCCCATTTTTCTCATCGGAAATCATCACTAGGTCGGATTAACTTCCGTATCATTATGATCGGAGTTACTATCTGATATCTAAACACGACTAAGATATATATGATTATCTTAACTAAAGAAAATAAATTTTTAAATTTATTAATTTTGTTAAGTAAAAAAAGTTAGAAACATTGGTCAAAATTATTAAAATACCTTCAAAGAATGAGATCTATCAGATTTCGTAATAACAACTTCACAATTTAATCTTCCGTAACAAATTAAAACAAAAAGTCTATTCAGTTATTCAATCTTTTATTATCTTCTGCGAGATTAATATATAATAGCAATTAGGGAAAAAAATAATCAAACATTGCTTAGTGTAACTGTATTATTTAAAACTTTAGGAATCATACGCATGTATAAATAACAAAATCAATAAAATATTCAACTTAGTCATAAATATATCAAATTATGTAATTGCTAATCATATGTAGTATAACTGTTTATAAAAGATTGTCAAATCTTTAATAATCAACAAAAGCTTTAGTCACATTATCTTTTCACTTAGTTTCTCTTACAATGCAGTGAATGGTGAAAACTATAAAGGAACTATGCTGTCTAGAAACTTAATACAGTAGAACCTCATTATAACGGACTAATAGGGGCTGAAGGTTGTCCGTTTTAATGAAAGTCCAGTTTATAACAAATAATTCTTATATGGGTGTAATGCAGCAGGGTGTATATCAATAGAAAGTACAATAGTTAGTTATAAAAAGTGTTTATTATATATCAAATAAAAAACAGTCTTCAACATAATAGGTTGAATTGAAAAAGATGTGTCCGTACACACTGCATTAATCTTTAGAATAAGAAGGTCTTGGTTCATGTTGATTGCTTACATT
The DNA here is from genome assembly GCA_023159025.1 of Thereuonema tuberculata. Lineage (NCBI taxonomy): Eukaryota > Metazoa > Arthropoda > Chilopoda > Scutigeromorpha > Scutigeridae > Thereuonema > Thereuonema tuberculata. The sequence continues at coordinate 120,089,764 of JAFIDM010012231.1, read as the reverse complement.
CATTGGTTTCAAAAAATAATTTATTTTTCTGCTGGGTTTGTTTGCTGCTTATTTCTTCAGTTAATAACTGACGGAGGTGCCATAAGTGTTCATAATATTCAAACACATTTTCATTTGCCGATTGTTCAATATATTGAATAACAAAATTTAAATGGTCTTTCACTTCGCTCACCTTAATTGTAGGTTGCCAATTTTTTTTAAAACTGTCCGTTATAAGCGACGTCCGTTATAATATGGTCCGTTATAATGAGGTTCTACTATATACCCAAAGTAATAATTGAAATACTTGAAATCAAATTTCAGATAGATAAAATTTCGTCAATTACATTGTTACAGTTCCAACCGGAACTATAATTTACTTTTTTTTTATTCACATGTTAATTTACTTAAGATTTTACGAGGTAGGCTTTTTTTATTAACTTAATAAAATATTGTTAAATTATTGTATTTTCCAAACTACTTCGTTACATTAAAACTTTGTCGGTAAATTTTTAAAAATTTGTCATTTTTATGATAGCTTTAAGATTGCTATTTTTAAATTTGAAATTATTTCATAAAACATTGAAGGAATTTCTATAGAAGTTGTGTTGATAACTGTTTATTTAAAGCGTCTGCATAGAAATTACTAATAATCTATTGTTGCATAAATCTATTCAATATTCGGTAGCTGCGGGCTTAGCTGAATTTATGAGAGTTCTAATAAAGAGCTGATTTTAAATTCTCGGTTCTAAATTTTACACGGTTCTATTTGACAATGCAGCTCGTTTGTTTGAAATACTGTGCTTTATGAACAAGTGTCTACTTTTGGAGCTTGATTACAAACGATGAGCCTCTAAATAATCTTTTCGAAAGGCTCAGTTGGCAATCGTATCTCATTAATCTGAGATATCCTTTGATGTATTATTAATGCTTTGGAAACAGTAAATAAGATGAATAAATAACAAAAAATGTAAGGAGAATTTGATAACTGCAATGACAGTATTCAGTAGGTGCAGCTGGAACTTACGGATTCTATCATTTTTCTAATTCATTGAACCCATAAGTTCTGCTCTAACTTTATACAAACCTTTATATACAATTGTAATACTGAAATTATTTGAAGTTCTCTAAATGCAAATGTACTGCTGACCATAGAATATCTTAGTTTCTGGTTTTGTCATATGAGTTTGTTGTAGATTCGTGAACACCATTACATTATGAAAATATCGATATTGTTTTATTTTTGTTTTTATCAGGGAGACTGAATACCAGTAGAAGATAGTTTTAGTTTTAGAAGAAAATTTTGCTCTTAGAAAATATTCCATTTCTTGTTAGTACAGAAATTCTTGGAGTTAAACTTTATTTTTTTCCCTTGAATGCAAAAATAATTCAGCAATACAAAAAAAAAAATTGATAATTCATTTTTAAAATTAATGGAGCACATTTTCAATAAAAAGCACAAGAACTGTACAAATAGGGTAGCAACATTGACTTTTTAATAGAATAGAAAGAATTGTTTATTAGCATTATAACTTCTAACGAAATAAAATGAAGTTTGGTATTATTTAGAAATAAAGTTAGATACTCTTGAAACTTCAGAATAATGATCTTAATAATTGAATGTTATTACATATTATTTTCTAGCTGTTCAAGCTCATATCTCCTTGATAATTGACTTCTTCCAACCTTCAAGAAATTCGAATGAAACATTTGGTAAATTGACGATTTCGGCTGTGCTTATTATTACTGACTATTTGTTTCGTATTCTTGGAATGAGTGAAATTTCCAAATAGAAGACGGCTGTTAGGAAACAATTAGGAAGGCTGGCCGCAAGCAGGGTTCGTGGACCACAGAGATGATACGTTTGGTGCTGGCAATTAGGAATGGGGCACCGATCGAGAGTCATTTAGTTGAACCGTGGTCGTCAACGGTCTTCCCTCGAGCAATGCACGGTAAAGTTTTAATAATCCATCATCATTATCTTCATACCGGAAGATGGCATACTTTCAGAAATAATTACATACGACATTTTATTCTCAATTCTAAGGAACTAAGGTAGATGTGTCCTTTAGTCTCCACATCATGAGCGAAATCTGATTGATAAAAGATGCCCTATTCTCTTAGCAAGATTATATTTTCTAAGGAAAATATTCAAAGTAGGAATTTTTTATCTTTTGTGATACCCTCTTGCTTTAATGTCGTTGCAATTTATAATAAAAATCTTAACTGCAAGTTGTTATTTGCCTTCAAATGGGGAGAATTATCCAATCTTCAGGATAGAAAGTTCTTAGTCTTTAATAAATATCACTTCTCTAAAGCAATAGGAAACGAGAAGTAATGTAAAATATTTACGACTTTGTAATTTGCTTTTAATTGCTGAATCGCAATTTGTTTGATAATAAAATAGTTTTCCTTAAAAGGAAACAAATTAGTGATTCAAAATATCTACATACCGACCCTTCTGTAATCTAAGGGCTGTGGTATGACGTTGGATCATTTGTCCTGATATCTATTGTAGATCTTCAGCATGAAGTTGTTTAATTGCTGATTCCTTTGCTGATGTGGTATCCGATAATATTTCACAAGGGCAGTCCACAGACACTCTTCCTGTTGATTCACCAAAATTAGATCTGAATTCTTTCTAAATCTCTACAGAAGTGGATATCACCTAGAATAATATTACTGAATGATAGTTTGTCACTAAATCATTGTTTGTTTGCTTGCTTTTCCTTGATAATTTGATTCAGCGTAAATCAGTAATTTGTAACTTCTGTCAACTTACGAAGATATTGAATCCGTAAAGGAATCCTTATAACTATAAGGATATGAAAAGTACTAATTAATAGCAATAAAGAATTTAAAAATTCACGATTGAAAAATAAAACAAAACAAAACAAAATATTAATAGTTCAGAAGTGTAATTAGGAATTTCTATAAATTCTACAGTAATTACTTCAATTCTTGCCTTTCTAATAAAAGCAGCTTTAAATCCTTAAAAACATTTTGATCGTTATAATTAAAAATTCATTGAAACGAGAATTTTATTTGGAGTGTCTTTAAAACATAACAATAGTTTTTGTACCAAAAGGATTGAAATGAAGAAGGAATAATAATAAAAAAAAGTACCCTTAATAACTGATGATCTGTTGACCTACAACTCCAATATTTCTCCATAGTTTTTTTCGCTATTTATCTCCTTTTTAGACATCACAGCATTAAGAGTAAATCTTGTGCAGCCAGCCATGAACTCAATAAAAATAACGATGCAGTGTACCATGTTTTTTGGCCTTTTTTTTGTTTCTTCCTTCTGACTTTCTTTTTTTTTTGTGTGTGTTTGTGTCTCGATCCTAATACAATAGAAATATTAAGGCTTATGGTACGTAAGCATTAAAATTAAAAAAGAAAACCAGGATTTGAAAATACGTGTTAAGATTTTTCTATAATCCTCGTAAGAAAACAAATAATTTAAAGCTAATCCCATGTAAGTAAAAATTTAATAAGAAGAAGCAGAATTTATGACATTTTAAAAAAACATTTTCTTTGTGAAGATTCGCACCCATTCGAAATAAAAGCAAAAGTGTTTGTATAAAAAAAATGCAATGTCTTATAATTCTAAAAAGCTTTATAATATCAAATTTTTACAAATAAACCAGAGATGTTCCTGAGCTGTCTGAAACATCTTTTCTGGTTTTGCAGATCTTATTTTTGACTTTTTTCTGTTTGACTTATTTATTTTTAACGAAACGGAATTAAGAATAAGCAGTTAAATCATCAATTAATGAAATTTATTAAAATCTATACCACAATTCATAGAGTTATCCTCGAATCTAAAATCATTCTTTAAAAGGAAAAGACGACGATGATAATATCGGGCAATATTTTTACATTTAAAAATTGCATTATTTATTCTGTATTTTATTTATTGTAAGTTAGGAATTATTGTCTTTCTCCTCAAAATTTCGTTTGAATAGGAAAAATTAATTTGAATACTGACAGCATTAGTATGTTGAAATTATGAAAGCAACAAGCAAGAATAATCGATTTCCACACATTCCTCTGAATGTGGTCTCCGCTTTGTAGATTTAGTTCTTCTCCCAGGAAGCATATTCTCTACTTTACGTTGACCGCTCGTTGATTCTTTCATGTGCAGTATATAGTTGGGTACTAAAGTACGTTTGCTCTTCTCATCATTAGTGGAAGAATAGAACAGGATTCATCGCACTCTTGAACTCGATGACTCCAAACATTACTAGCATAAAAATAAAGCAAAATAGCAGAAATCGGTCTCAAAAGTAAACGGAGAGGAAACTAACAAAGCCTATTGAAACATTCATTACAAGATATAAAACCTACTAATGAATGCTCAATTTGAAAGTGAATTAAACATGAAGTAAGAAAACAGTTTATTCTTAACCTTTTCACGAAGAATTTAGACTAGCCTAAATGAAGTCTCATTTAATTCAGTAGCATTGAAATCAAGCCACGAAATTCTTTGACAAAATCATCTCTTACGTATCTCTCTGACAATAAATTTACAAAATCTTTTTGTTTTGGGATAATAGTAATGAGAACAAGATGCTCTGCTATGCAGTAGTAATAAAACTTCTGCAAACAGCAAATAATAAATAGCAGCATGATCGAATTGTAGAAACCTGCTTTTAGCGAATTGAATATTTCTTATTTTCAAATCGATTTTACGCATTATTTACTTTAGTGACATAACAGCTTTCTTTCCTACACCCACACATTTATAACATATTTATAACATTTCCGAAATTCCATTAATTGGAGCCTATTATTACACTACAAAGTTAAATAAAGATACAAATTCAATTTGATTGTGTCCTATAATAGCTTCTTGTCTGTGCGGAGTTCCTGTATTAGTAGGTGAAATGTCTAAATACTTCATAAAAAATAAAACTCTGAAGGAAGTGAATTTGAATGATTTCCTCTTTGATAACATGGAAGAAGCGATTGATCAATTATTTTCTTGAGAAATTTGCCATCAAGAATACATTTGCCATAGCTATTGAATATAAACTTCATTCGTCGATGCTCAATACACTTGAATGACTTCAAAGAAATAGTATGAGTAATTAATACTTTATACACTGACATACGAATTATTTTCTTCTATAATGATTTCAAAGATAGAGTAACACTGATGGTCAAGAGAATGCTACACATGATAAAACATACACTAAACAACGAAATTAAAAGAACGAATAAGGAATACGTAACTCCAGATAATTCCTCTATAGATTTCAGTTCAGTGAGGCTTAAGTCATGTAGTTGTGACACTTTTATTGCAGCTAAAATCAGCATTACCAAGGAGGTCTTATTGCACATGTTTTATTAATTAAATGTTGTTGCAAAAATGTTGAAGTATGCAACAAAACCCCTGAAGATTTGCTATTCATTGAATCGAAATACTATGACCAGACATTTATTGTTGTTGGGAAACCTTCGGTTATTTTTATATTTATTCTCGATTAAATTGACCTATCTATCATGAAACTAATCTCGAACAAATTAATGAAAAAAAAGTGAATATCCTAGATGATAAAAGGTTAAAACAATTAATCACAAAATTATTATTATTGATTGGGCTTCTAAATTGGGCTGCAGTAAATTAAGCATAATGTAGAGACTAAGTTACTTCAACGACTGAAATTTAGAATAGTTTCTAAGATATTTATTTTTGATAAAAGTTAATAGAGAATAAATAAAATGTTAGAGCTTTCTATCTAGATAATAATTAACTTGTCCTACAATTTTTGATACTTCTGCCTGAAAGATTATTAGATATCAACTTTTGTTCTTCTTTTATTTCCTGTGATGATTAATTACCTCAATATTAAAAGAGGTTTTGATTGATCATTCAGTTGTTGTTTTTTTAAAGTTGAATTGCAAATTAAAGATTGTGGAGATATCTTTATTTGATGAACTATCCAAATTATGTTAATAATTTTACAGTTTATCGAAGCTTTGCCAACTTATTCAGAATGAAATCATAGAAAATTTTTGGCAAGAAAATTATTTTAATATTGTCTCTATGTTCATGTTTGGATTGAAAGTCAGCAACTAAATCACAAAGCAAATATGTTTCTTTAATCAAAAATATTCTCGAAGTTCTTAGGAGTTCAGTTATTGATTTAATAATCTTTAACCTGTATATAATGTAGTTGATTTTCATGTTCTAATCATGGTTTGGACGATCAATAATTCAGAATCCTATGCATTAATGAGTCTAAGGTAAAATTGTACAAAACATGTTTACGGATTAGATCTTAATAATGTTTCTCTTTATTGTTCTAATTTTTAGTGGTTTTTGTTTGTCGTTACTGATATTACAAAAATTTACATTTTCTAACTAATAAAAGTTGAGCTTATTGCTTACAAATTGCTGGGACGGCATTTACTGAATACTTGGTTCAGAATTTACTGAATAAACATACCACGAATGTAATTGCAAATCTGCGATTGTTCCTCAGTGTCTCCCCAGGGATCCAGCTAAGTTAAAGTAGTTAAATTTTATTATAGAATTTCAGATCCATTGTAACCGTTAATTGTCACTCACACAGCCCCAATACAATTAAGCATGGCCAGGTAGGCTACAATGTGAAAGCCCGCAGCCGAAGGGACAACTGAATAGGAGGTGTGGGACGAGTCCTTTCCATTCGCAACAGTCGAATATTCAACACTCGGTATAATTGAACGTGCCCGCTGGGGATTCTAAGCGTAACGAGGCCGAAGACCACCGGGATCCCAGTGTGAATCCCGTTGCTTTCCCACCTATTGTGGACAGGCTTTAGTTCCTTTGGCATTCACAGGCCATCGTCGCCGATAAGCAGAGCTCGCTCAACTCCCGCATCAAAGCATTTAAACATCCAAAGCAAATTACTTGTTGTAGACCTTTGCTTTTTATTCATAAACGCTTCAGATTTTTTTCTTAAAGTAAGGAAGAGACTAAGCAACAATGGATGAGACCAAATTGTTTACCAAGTGACATCCTGGAACAACTGTTTCACGCTGTATGGCGATCATCAGCCAGGCGCAGGCATCACTGCGATTCCCAAGAAAGAAAATATTGACTGTAAACATTAGGAAATGGATAGACTTATCACTGTATAATATAAAATTGAATAATATAAAACATCAGACTTATTCCTTTTAATAATTTTATAATCATTATTTTTCTGGATTCGTTTTTTTTTTTTGGCTTACATAGAATAAAGTTAAGAATCCTTTAAAAGCATTTCTTAATTTTTTTTAAAATACAGAATCAATAGAGAAGCTAAAAAGCAAAAATTTATTTTCTATTTTGTACCACTTTTATAATATACAGAATGTTTCATATTTCTTACTTCAGCATTTCTTAGATTTTCAAATCCTACTTCTGAATTATCAGCCGTGAAAAAATCAATAGTCGTAATTATGCTGTAATGGCCAACTTCTTTAGCAAACCGTATTTCGAATCTACATTTATTTCCTTATAAATAAATTTCTTGTTCAGCAATAATTATCTTTTTTTATGAACGTAATATTTTCTTTAATAACTAGTCGGCTACCCTCGCTTCGCTCCGGAAGCCTCGCTTATGTTACGGAAAACAACTTTTATTTATTAAAAAAAAACACACACACAAATTACATCAAGTAAACTAAAACTAAAACTTTTTAAAAGTTTTTTTCTTTTTAATTTAAGTTTTGATATCTACTGTATATTTTCTTAATCCACGACTGCTTTTAGAACCAGCGCAGCGTGAAAATCATATATCTATGATATATTTTAATTTAAATAATGATTAGAATGTAGTCCTCGTGATCTAACGGCTAAGACGTCTAACTTCGGAGCAGAAGGTTGCATGTTCGATTCACGTAGTGAACTTGTAGAAATTATTTCTATTTTCCCAAATTACAACAATTGCACCAGACAAACAGAGAAATAAAAGCTTTTAAAGTCTAACAGATAGATGTTGACGATCTCGTTTGCGTGAGAATTACGGAAAACACGAGATCTGGCCATTAGCCTCTTCAGCAGGTCTCAAGGAATTTAGTATTTTGAATGTCTGTCACTAGGAAAATGCTACCTAATGAATTTATTATTTGTTTATTGACTGTTTTCAATTTATGAAAACTATATTAAAATGTAGTAAAAGTCTCATGCATTTCCCCGTATTATAATTCATTTAAATAATTCAATTTACTTCGCGATTTTGTGAGAAGACATGGATAGAGGCTATTCTCGCGTAAATAACGTGAAATCACGAAAATACGAGATCGTCAAGATCCGTCTGTCGGACTATAGTAATATAGATTGATACTTTTCAGTGGCTTTTGAGTTACAAATAATGATTTTTCAGTATTCCACCTAACAGAAGTACTGCTTCTTTCTTTTTTGGCTCTCATTTTTATTCTAATTGACTCTTTTCAGGGGCTTTTGATTTACAAATGGTGATTTTTCAGTATTCCACCTCATAAAAAGAGTGCTTCTTTCTTTCTTGACTCTGTTTTCTTTATTCCAACATCTGCCGTGTACACGTGCTTATTTTTCAATATCATATAGAATTTTGTTACGTAAGAATATTTAAAATATTGCAATGTTTCGGCAATTATAGTTCTAATTGTTATTTTCGAATTACAAATAAACTGACGGATGGGTAATAAATAAACAATCTTGAGATTCAAAAAAAAGGTTGAATATTCCTTATTGATGGGGGAAGGGGAAGGACAGATAAGTCAAAAAACAATACGAAGAGAGTTGTAGTCTCTATGGTCTAATGGATAAGACATCTGACTTCGTATCAGAAGGTTGCAGGTTCGATTCCTATCGTGGATGTTTCATTGTTAAAATTATTTCTGTTTTCCATTCTCACAGAAAATTGCGCCGGAAAGACAGACAGATAGAGAAATAAAAGATTTTAGTAATGTAGATACTACATGCTACCAGAAACTATCCAGCACAATTGACCATAGGTCGCAGTGCAAAATGTAAATCTAAAAAAAGTCCAGAATAAAACTCGTCATTTAATTCCATCCATTTTTGAAAATTGTTTGAAAATTGCGTCATTTATTCGACACAAATTTGAGCTAAACATTAAAACCGTAGACAATAAATTCAACATTCAAAGTTAATAGATAATTTGTACAATATTTCAAATAAGAAGAGTGTAAAGCAATATTTCAGAATTGACACCAATATGACTTACTTTTCAAGTTCGAAATAGTAGAGTTTTTTTATCACTTGAATAGAACATGTTCAAATATGTAAGATTAGACTGAAAATTCACCAAACTAATTCAATGTTAAAAATTATGGATAATTTTTCCAAAGGTAGGATTCAAAGAATATTTTAATGTTTCAATGAATATTTTTGTATTTTAATGTTTCATGTTTCATGCAGAACTGCCCTGAAGCAACGTGAAAAATGTAAATGATATTACTAAATAAGAAAACTAAGTAAGATGAAATCCTAATAGAAAAAAGGTTTATTGAAGAGAATTTTCCCACATTAAATCAGAAATTTAAAAAATATTATTTTAATATTAACTTTTAAAGCATAAATCTTAAAAAAAAATCAAATAAAAATTTAATTAAATTATGCACATTACGCAGAAGTACTGCTTTCTATAAATATATAAATGCGTTTATGAAATGAAATATCATTTTTTGGGGAGGAAATTGTTTCCTCAAGAAATCGCTCATTTTTCATTCTAATAATCTTAAATAAAAAATACCTATCAGCTAATTTGTTAATGTGTGAATTAATCAAAGTTTTGTGCAATGGTTTTATTTTCAAAGTACAAACTTCTAGAGAAATTGTCTTTCGACAATTCAATGGAAAAAAAATGTATTAAAATAAGAATTCTATATCAAACTTAACAATACTTTTTTTTTCTAAAGAAAGTTATTAATGAATATAACTTTCTATTTTGTGAGAACTCTCAAAATTTCGGCAAAACTCTCCCAACCCAAAATATCTACAAAGTAGATGGGAGTCTATAGTCGTATTTCAAGCTCTTTAAAACCGGCAATGTTTGAATGGCTTTTCTTATCTAATCCAAAATCCAAATACTCTTCATTATTATACTCATAAAAATTCCAATTACAACATTCAGAAATATTGTCCTAATTTCCAAAAGAGTAATGTTTGTTGGCTCCGGTTACGATCTTGAAGCTCTCCGCGGTCGATTCCACAGCCAAAAGTTCAATTTTGGAGTTAAAAAGAATCCTAAATCAATTTTTTTTTTTTGAAACTACCGATCTTAACTCCTCCAGGTTTTTTTTTGTTTTCTCTTTTCTAAATGGAAGCTTTCTAACTTATTTTATTTCTCCTTCGTTTCTTTCTTTGTTTTTCTTCTTTATTTTCTCATCCCAGATCTGCAAAAAAGCTTTTTCTTTCGAAATTGATATTTTTATAAAAACTGCATACGTTATCATTGCCAACAGATAATCGGGTACTGACTTTTTTTTTAATTAAAACATTAAAATCTTTTAAGGGAAAGTAAAGAATTAAAAATAGATAGATCTAACATAAAGATTTTATGATGATGGCAGAAAAATGCTTAGAAAACAATTTTTCAATCTACAAATATATTAAAATGTTAATAAATAAAATCTGAATATTTCTGTATCTCAAAAAAATAACTACATGGAAGTGCTTCCCGTGTGAATGAAATTAATTAGGCTTTACTGCATTAATTTACTATTTAACCTCTTGACCTCAATCCTAGTGTTAAAATTCCTCTATAATTACTTGAATTCTCTTAACCGTTGTCAATATATTTCTATTCTAAAATCCACTTTTTTCTTAATTGGTGAAATTAATTATGATTTACATTTATTACAAATTAAAAAAAATTTCGGGGAAAGCTCTCTGGACCTAAGTTTAAGAATCATTGATTTAAATCCAACCAAGAACAAATAATTCGTTCTTAGCAAAGCAAATAATCTTTTTATCCTTTTGTTTTCTTCTGATGTTCTTTATTGATTTGTCTGTTCTTTTTAGCAGCTTCTGGTGAAATCTTCTGCTTAGAAATCTATAAAATTTTAAGAAATTAAATCTTGATAAATAATATTGCTGAATCTCAAAAAAAAGGTAATTACATGCAGAGCTTCCAGTCAGAATGAAATTCATTACGTTTTTCTATTAATTTGCTATTTAATCTCTTAACCTCAATCCTAGTGATAAAATTCCATGTCAAAAAATCCGAAGTTTTTAATTAGTCATTACATGTTTCAATTATTTAGTATAACCTGACAATTGTCTATGATATTTCATACCCACAGACATTTTTTTGATATTTTACAAAGTATGGCAATTCTGTTTTTTGAGTTCCTTATTTTATTCCTTTACTTTTCCAATTTGTTTGTGGTTTTCACTTAGTTAAAGCTTTTCAAAAAAAAAATACTTTTATCCATTCAACTTCTTTATCTTTCTACTTCCATGACATTAAACAGGAACTTTTTTCGAAGATATTGTGTCTAAGATTTCCTGTTTCTTGTAAAGTCTTCATTTAGCGATGAATGCCAATTGATGGTCTACCGAATTTATTTTGGAGGAAAAGTCCGAAAAGTTTTCGCAGCTTCATTGGTAGAAATGAAATAACAGAAAGGCCGCTTCTCCAGCCATAATTTGTACTCTGCATTCGTGACTGTTGGCGCATCCTATCAACCTCATCAGCAAAAGTGGGCAATAACTTTTATAGCTCTGATACCGGAACCACATTAAACCGAATTTATTAATTCGCACATTTCGGATACTTCAATGGAATGGCTAGATCAATTCTGCCATTGATACAACACAGCTACCTTAATTTAAATTGTTAATTTAGATATGCCATCACGCCGGTTGCAGGAGTGCTATCACTGCTCCAGCAAGGGCTGCTCGTACCAGAGGCGAAATCAGATAATGAGAGTGCTGTGCTGGAATGTTTTCAGACGCTCAAAATAACACTAGCGGTAAGACCGAAGGAAAGTATTAGGTAAATGAGGCAAATAAACTCAGACCCATCCTCTAATTAGACAAAAGAATTCATTAAAAATCATCCAATCGGACCAATAATTTTGGACTATTTCTTAAAAGAAAAACAAAATGGAGTATCAACATAATTAAAAGCGGGTAAGTGGTAGCATTTACATTCTGCAACCATTATCTCCAGCTTTTTCACTCATTCTCACTTAATTTGCTTCTTCGTAATTCGGTTTATTAATTATGCTAATGGAATCTTTCATAAAGTTGAAACACATCCGATAAATAAATAAAGTTTTGGTTCTGGCAAATAAAAACTTTTCTAATTTAACAGTAATAAATTTCAAAAAAATAAAAGATATTTATAAAAAAGATTTTATTTATATAATTAATATTGGGATAAAGATTATGAATGTTATAGTTATTAAATTTCTTTAAGGAAATGCATATATTTGAGAAGACATTTTTAAATAAAATTTTCAAAATAATTTTAAGAAGTAAATTTGAGTGAAACATTCTTTCTTTCTTTCTTTTCTGTTACTTCCGCAACATTAAACTATTGATTAATCAAAAATAAACAAGATGTTAATAAATATCCTTTAATATAAACTCGACTTATTTAATTTCATTCTTACACTACTGTTTGTAAAAATTGCAACACCAAGAAAGAATCACGCTTTTCAAATGACATTTATATCACAGATTACTCATGTTACAGTAGATAACTAATTACATTTGCAGAGCTATACAAGATTTTGTCGCTACAAAATTCAGGGTCGTCTAATGCCACTTGAAGCCGCAATAGCAGATTCTATACGGTGTGGTATTAATGGAAGAGATAATGTTGCTATTGTCCTGGGGAGTAGCCTATTAAACCTCTTCTATGCGAGTCCAGAGTTCATTTTCGGTGGATGGCGGAGATTCTGACAGGCCACTTGCTTACTTACCATTTCCCAGATATGTTCGATCGGGGAAGAACATGTCTGCAAGCCAGGGAAGAAGCGGTATCTACCGTGCAGGGAAGAAGTCTTGAACATTCCGGGCCATACAAACAATGTCCTACTGGAATAGACCGCCAAGATGAGTATCACCTTTGCCTCTATAACATCCTTGATGCAGCTCTAGTGTTTGAGGATTCCTTGAATTCGTATCAGACGAGATCGCGAATTGAACCCAATGGTACCCCAAGCCATTACACATATCGTTGAGCCGATATGACCCTTCAAAATGCACACTGAAAGCTGAGTTCACTACATTGCCTTCGAACATGTATGCGGCCATCATGGTATATCCAGTTGAATCGTGAAAACACCACATGTTGCCAATGAGCACGTCAATGTCTCTGTTCGAGACTACTATTGCAGCAGGAGGAGTTTTATGGTTGAGGATCAAAGGAATTCACAGCAATGGGCTGCGAGCGACCAGTCCTTTGTTAAGGAACGTCGTCGATTGTACCTCTCCAAGTGCTCCACTGCTGTGCGACCGGTCGCTGCTGTACGGTACAGGTTTCCGTCATCCCATGCGGTTGTGCGATTTTGTGGTCCCGTTCCCAAATTTCTGTGCGTCCGAATCTTATCCGTCGATTGACGCAACATTCGCATCACTGTACTGGCGTTTCATCCAATTTCGTGATAAGAAAAATCCAGCTTCACTCATCCCAACAATCTTTTCTCGCACGAAGTTCGTTAGGTGTTCATAATGCGATCATCTTCGGTGACGGGCATAGAGAGACATAAGAAACACGTCACTGATTGCAACAGCTCGTTTCATCCAACTATTTATAACCAAGACCGGAAGATTCAGAGGGCGCTGCTCCGAAACCGCATGTGCATTTTTCATAAGACATTATAAACATTTGTTTGTCCAACTTGATGTACCTATCCTGTAAGTTTCAAGCTAATACCATCAGTCCTTCATGGTGTTCCAAACAGTACAAACAGTACATTTTCACAAACAGTAGTGTAATTTCTAAAATATCGAATTTGTATTTCTTGAATAATAAATTTTGTTTTATTTTATTTACAATGCCGAAAAAAATTTATAAGAAGAGACTGTAAATCTAAAATAAAAAACAAAAAAACTCTACCATTGAAGCCGAAATCTGCTGCATAGAAATTTAATCCTGTGGGAACGGAATGACACAAAATTCCAGATTTAAATTCATTTTCGAGGGAAAATCTTGTAAACAAGACAAATTAAGTAATACTTAAAAAATAAGAATAAAAAATTGTTATTGAATGGTATATATCTATTTTTAATCTTTTCGAACATTAAATAATTTTGCTTACAATCTCAAAACAATGTTATTATTCAAAAGGCAGCCTTAAGCTATCTCATATATTTAGTAAATAATCTTAGATTATTTGCCTTTCATCTGTTTATTTGGTTTCCATCTTATTTATTTTTGCAAACTCTGCAAACACTCAACTACTTTATTAGGATTATTAGATGTGTGTGTTTACCGAGAAATATCAAATATCATTTTGAAGCCAGTTGACTTTAGCATCATAAGAACTGCTTTGTTTCTTCTAAAAACAATCTGAATCTTTTTATTGATTCATATTTTTGTTCTAAACTCTGTTTATTTACATAACATCTATCTATCTATATACATGTAAATCCGAAAGGACTCACTAACTTATTTCTAATTCTTCTATTTCCCATTTAGGCAAGAAACGGAAATGGCCGAATTCTTCCTTAGCTTACTTTTCCCAAATATAACCTATTGGGATTTTGATTAACCACTCCAAAGAGTTGAAAAGGGATGAAATCAATAAATTAGCGCCGCATATCACCTGGTGAAAATTGGAACTAAAATGTTTTTGTGTCTAATTCTCTTCCACATCCTCTCCTTAATGAATTCGAAATTTAACATGAGTGTTCTTCGTCAAAATCGAAACGATACGTATTCACGATTTTTGGATTTTCGGATCCTGATAGGTATAAATGTAGTGATGCAACCTTTCTTGAAGGATTTGCTTACCTCCAAAACCGCATGAGGTGGAAACATGAAATTTGACATGAGTGTTTTTTCTCAAAATCGAAAACATACATATTCGACGAATTTTCGATATTCAGATTCTAAGGTGTGTAAACGGGAGGGAGAGGAAAACTTTTCTGAAGGGTATGCATTTTTCTGAAAACATTTGAGTTGCAAACATGAAATTACACATTGGGCAAACTTCTTAAAGGGTTGCCAACTTCTTTATTTTATTCGGACGCATATTTCTTAAAGAGCTTCAGTTGGCAAAACGAGTTTTCTTTGTCAAAATCGAAACGATACGTAATCGACAAATTTTCAATATTCGGGCCCAAAGGAATATAAACGGGGTAGAGGGCTCCCTTTCTTGAAGAGTCTGCATATCTCCGAAACTGCCTGAGATGGAAACGCGAAATTTGACATGAGTGTTCTTTGTCGAAATCGAAAAGATGTTATTTGATCGAATTTTTTATATCGAGTCCTAAGGGGTGAGGAACTGGGTTTTCGGGCTGCAAAATAAGAATATAACAATAATTTGTAATAATCACGTGATTTTTACTAACTGAGGAAGGTTTAAAGTGATGGAAGTGTGTGGAGAAGGACAGAAAGGGGTCGGAAGTTTTACCTATTAATTTTATATCTATTGATCTCGAGTTACAAAATACGAATATAACATTACTTTGTACTTACCACGCTTAGCAACTGCGAAAGTTTTGAAGTGATCTGACAAATTCGATTTCTTTCTCATCCACATGAGGACATCTTTTTTTGTAATCCATAAGAAGAATAGGTATTTCACCTAGTCAAATAATTATCCGATAAATAAGTCTCATCTGTCCATGAGATGAGACTCGGACAATGATAAGACATGATAATTAGTATAATGATTTTAATTAGTGATTTTATGATTATATGATTATGATCATATTTTATGATAATATGAGTTCATTGTTGACATAAAATTGTTATGAAGAACTAAGCCATTACCTGTAATCTTATAAGGCAAAAAAAGCAAAATTCTATAATCTACAAAAAACAAAACTAAAAAAACAAAAACAAAAAAATATTTTGAGATAGCCATTATGTATCAGAATTAAGGAGTAATGGTGTTTACAAATGTAAGACATTAACTGAAATAAATAAAGAAAAAAAAAAACTTCCTTTCTTCAGGTCATTCTGAAGGAAATTTTAGTGATTTCATTGTAGATTAAGTTATGATTAGGATAAAAATTGATATAAAAATTGATAATTGATAATAATTTATGATTAAACATTTATTATTATTATTAAATATATAATAATTTATTATTAAACATTGAAACTTTATTTCTATGGATTTTTTTTAAAAAACAAACAAACTTGTATTAAACATTTATTATTATTATTAAACATATAATAATTTATTATTAAACATTGAAACTTTATTTTTATGGATGTTTTTTTTAAAAAAAAAAGCTTGTATGTTGAACTTGTATGTCCTTATTTCAGTTTCAGTTATAAATTAGTTTTAAGAGAGTTGACTTGTGATAAATCTGAGATTTATCTCAACACATTTTTCTAATAGATTACCAAAAAAAAAGTTATATTTCCATCAATGGAGAGAGTGAAGCGATCTAAATAATGGTTTATTGCTATTGGTTAATAAGGCCAATATCTTAGTAAAACAAGAAATATTAATATATTAATGTATTCAAAGAAGTTATTTCTCCTAGGATATTACTAATATGACTATAGTAATGATGCTAAATATAACCTATTAAAATCTGGATGTCTCATTGGATTGCTTATCTGGCATTTTTTTAATGTTAAAATGGTTTTGGGATGAATTATCTCCTAAAATTTTATGATTTTATTGATAATGATTTGATGCGTTAAAGGACAAATTCATAGCTAATAAAATAAGTTATGCTATTCAACTAGTTAGTGATGGGATGTAAAACCCAAAAGATTATTCTATACGTGAACAACTAAAACATAAAATTAATACCCAAGTACGGAACAAAGAATATCAGTTATTAACGAACTATTAACCAAGAAAACAGGCTAATAATCTTAGCCCTACTGATTCATTATGAATACTAAATTGAATAAAGTCTATAATAAACTATCTGAACAATTTGAACAGTTCTTTAAGCATACAAAAAATCTTTTCCTTGAAAAAAAAATTCAGAAAAACTCACTTTCTCAGTAAGAAAATCAAATTCAGTGATTCTGAATTAACATATATGTAATAGCATTTAATATTAGAAGCGAAGAATACTATTTTTTTTTTTCAATTTAGAACTTAGCTTTAGTGCTAAAAAACTGTGATTTGTCAAAACATTATCCAATTTTTTTAAATATTTAAATTTGAGTACCTATTTAAATTTGAGTACCAAATCATTAAAGTGTGTTCAATTCTTCTATTTTTCTATTCTTTTGTTCACCCTCTGTGAGTCATTCGATGGTTTTTTTCCTTCTTAAAAATCCTTTTAAAAAAATCCCAATGCATAAGATTAGAGATCTTTAATTGGACAAAAGAATTAGATCACTAATGTTTCAAGGCGAAAAAAGTCTTGTAAGATACCTTTTCTTATATAATAAAGTTGTATTAGATTGTTATTGAAAAGTCAAATTTTTCATAAGATTCTAAGGGTAAAGTTTTACAGGGGAAAATTTTAAGTAAATGTGTTTAATTATTTTTGAACTGAAGTGCAGTTGCTATTGCATTATTGATAGGTATTTATTATCATAATTTTTCCAACACTTTAATTAGTTGGATGAATTGAAACAACAAATGAAATAAATGTCATTTCCACATGTCAGTCCAATGACAAGATGAAATATGTTATCCATAATCATAAATGAAGCACTGAGTGAATAGTGGAAAACTCCTGTTTCTGCGTCCTACAGATAACTCATTTGCTGTCAGTGGTCAGACATTCAATAACATACCACAGACGATATTATTTTTAAAGCTTATTAATTACAGCTTTTGCTTTCTTAGATATAGCTTGTTTCTTGTGGTTGAAGTGAAGGCTAACAGACAGGCATAAAGGAAAGAAGAGAATTGTGGCATCAAGTACACGACGGGGGCGGGCACGTGATGACAGGTTATCAGACCCACGTTCAGACTGGAACATCTGGGCAAACAGTCCGAAGCCAGAAATTGTTTGTTCAGCAGAAGCCGCATTATTGGAACACTCCGGACGAACCACCGCCAACAACAACAGCAAGTGCTGCAAACCTAGAGAAATAAGCCGTCGGCTTCATCTGATTCGGAGAAGAATTCGAGACACCTGCGCTGTCTGATTTGCATATAATCTTATCAATATTAAAGACAACGGAACAAATGAAAAGCATTATATAAAACTGGTTCTTTTTTTTGTAAATGTTGCAAACAAAACGAAATTTAACGTCTCTTCACTTGGAAATCAAAAATGGCATAATTCCGTCATTGATGGGTAAATTGACAGGGAAAAAAATTGCCATCCAATGGCAAGATAAAATTAGATTCAAAGTAGTCGCATATTTTTGACGAATTTTTTGTATACTGAACATATTTTACTGATCAATTTGTTTTATATGAATTATGAATTTGACTTTTGTTGCTGGTTTTTTTTTGTTTTTGTTTTTTTACTATTCTGTTGAAGCTGCGTTTCGTTCCAATATCGCTATTTTATCCTTTCTTTTTCTGGTGTGCTTTACTTATATTGCCTTTGCTGTTTTTCAGTGAATAATAATAGAATCTTCATAAACACATGTATTAATAAGCATGCAATATTAAACTATTTCAAATGTGTATTAACATTAAGACATCTATTATATTAATAGAAATTTTCCTTTCGAGATTCTTAATAGCCATAACTTACATATTATTTTGTTTTTATTTTGTTGATTTTGTATTTATCAAGGAGTTTATTTTCAATATAAACATACGCACGTCTTTTACATACTGTACATTGTAAAAGATTCTTACCAACGTACAGGCAAGAACGATAAGACAAATTTTTAAATGTCCTAGTGTTTTGGAAAAAAATAACGCTTTTTGCTTTGTTGTTGTTTAATTCATTTTTTATGCAATTAAGCTTTTAATTTTGGAGATTGCTTAAATAATCTGATGAAGAATTATTTGATATTACTTTCTTCTCATTGTTCATAAAGGTATACCGAAAACATTCGGCATCAAATTCAGAAAACTTCTTTGTTATTTTTGCAAGCACGTACGCGGATGCAATGTTTGTCTCCTGGGAAGGGGAAACATAAATCGATTTGCTTTCTAATCTTTTATTTAATTTTCTTTTGCCTCATGCTTAATGTCTCTAAGTTTCGACAGGGGAATTTTTGACTTATGTTTTTTTATATGTCAACTGCAGAGAATTTAATATTATGGTTTATTTGCAATGTCTACATAACTGGGACCGTTTATTTCAATTCTAGAATTACTACCGAATAAATAAGACTTTTTTTCCCCTTTGTTGTTTTTTAATTCTGAACCAATTCCAGATATCAGCTAACTGATATTCATAATAGATTTCAAAAATGTAAAAACAAATTACATTTTCAAATTTGCTTACACAAATTTGTTAAAACATTATTTTAATAATAAATAATAACCAAAAATAATAAAAGTAATAGTAATAGTCTTTATGAGAACTTATTACACATTTTACTATTTCAAAATAATCTTCACTGTTTATACAATAAAATGGAAATGTGAATAATGGCAAACAGTTTCTAACTTAAGTTTGGTAAGAAGAACCAGATAATAAGCATTCCTTGAGTTTATTAAGCCACTCATTAATTAATTACATGATAATGTAGGAATTCATGTCACGTTTCGTATTAATGGTTGCCATAAACGGTATTGAGCGAGGGAAAGACTTGGATCATAAATATCGTCGGTGAAATGAAAGAAAGAAAATAAAGATGGGTTTGACGTCAAATCAATCGTAAATAGGATAAAAAAATATTGATTGAGACACTATTTTAAACATTATTTATAATCATGAATAAGTAAATAGTAATCATGAATTTATGTAATAATGGTAAAAGTATATAAATTATACTGATTTTTTTCCTTTTTCTTTGGTTGCAGCTGATCTAAAATCTTTCAAAATACAACCACTGTTATTCTACTTATTACCGTAACTTCATCTGGATGAATATTGTTTGGAAATATTTTTCAATTTTTGCATTAGCTTATTTCTGTACAAATATTATTTTATTTTGGTAAATATAATTACTTAATTAAGAATAATTTCAAAATAAGCATTTGTTGAAATAAGTACAAATTAGTAAAAACTAATAACAAGAAATACTGTTATCCAAAGAATATTTTTAATTATTAAACCCTAAAGAATGAAAGGTATTGGATCAACCAATTGTAATAATCAACTGTAATACTGTAATAATATTTTTTTTATTATTATTATGATTTCTAAATACAAAAGTTACAGTCCAGTTAGGAATGACAAATTCCCATCAACAGGTTCTGAATATAGATATAATATAATTGTTTAATTAATTTTGAATACAGTGTTAATACAGTGTTAAAAAACATTAAAAGTCTTACAGCAATGTGTAGTTTTCAAATTATTATTTTTTTGTCAAATAGATCGCTAAGTGTTAATTTTCCAATCTTTTATTAGGCATTACCATAATTTGATTTTTGTTTCTTCTTTCTTGTGCTCTAAGATTTTTGTAATGGTTATTAATTAGAATGCTGTATACGAATTTTTTTTGGGATTTAATATACTCTATTGAAGCTTCTTATTTAACATTTTACATTTTGCTTGAAGAAAATTAACTTTAAAATTTTATTTTGCAGATTAATTATAGGTTTTAAACAACTATCATTGGTTTTAGCCCAAATGTTAGCAGGGTAATTTTTGTTCGAATCAAATAAAGCATTATATAAGAACATTTTAATCTGCGTAGGAAGTATGTCTTTTATATGATAGAATATTTAGGACAGTTTGTGTAACATATTAATATGATTATTCCAACAAAATTTTTAATTTATTATGAAGCCCAAATATTTCATTGTTTTTTAGTACTTTAGTTCTGAACAGCTTTTGCATTCATCTGCTGAATTACGATGACAGTTGTGATGGCAAATAAAGATTTTTGACTTATCTGAAATATTCTGAAGTATTGTGTAGATAGTGTACTAAATATTCGCCATTGGTGAAATCCTGGTACTGACCTTGAGTTTCATCACACAGGTGTTCTATTGGTCCGAAATCCGGCAAACAACTGCCCAACTCATGAAGCCAAATTCAGAGGAATGCTTCTCCAGCTATAATTTGGTGACTCCAAATCCGTGCGATGGCGCATTGTCCTGCTGTAAGAATGAGTGAATTCATGACATGAGCGGGTGCAAATGATTCTCAAGGATGGTTATTGTAGTGTCCGCCGGTCAGTGATGTATGCAGATGTGTCAGATGTCCTAATCCGTGCTATCTGAAAGCATCCCACACCATAACAGAGCTACTGCCGTCCTGAATTGTCCATTGTTGGCATGCAGGATCGTGGAGTTTTCTCTACACGCGTTATCGCTCATTTGCCCAAGAAGATGGAACCGCGAGTCGTCGGATCAGGCTACACGTTTCCAGTCGTCTTGCGTCCAGTGGTGGTCTTCATAAGCCTACCTAAGACACAGAGTCCTGTGTTGTCAGGTCAGTAATGGGATCCGAGGGAGACGTTGGCACCTATACCCCATAGAAGAAACAGTAGTTGTACTGTCCGAACGCTGATTTTACGTGTGGCTCCAGCATTGAATTGTTCTATTATCTGCTGGAATATCGCAATGACGGTCCGATCTTGCAGTGCGTATAGACGATGCTCTCCACTACCGTCCAGAGTTTTTTCCTCGCAGAGATATCTTCCCTGATGTTTTATAGTCGAGATATAGCCTTCGAATTGTTACATATGAAAATTCAAATGTTAATTTCGGAGATAGAGTGACTAATTTGTGTGGCATCTCGTGTGTATCACGCCTCGTTCAAAATCTCTCAAATCGCGTTGCGCTGCCATCATCGCTGCAAATTATAAGACAACGGTTTGCAGAGATATCCGCCTTTATATATGTCCTTCAATTGCAAAAGATATCATTTAATACAGCTGTGTGGTATCATGTACTAGAAATGCAAGCGACTATCTCAGTTTATCTGATGCTTAATTGTAATTGGCATAATAATTATTATAAGACAAAGAAATGTGAAATTTATATTTTTTGATTGAAAAATATAATTTATCGATTTACTTTATTACAATTCGTCTGATTCCTTTATTTCACTGTAAGAGTAATTCGTGCAATTGTATTTCTTATTTCTTAATTATAGGATGTTTTATTTATGGAAATTCGATAGTACCGTATTGAAATAATTTATCTTTTTCAGCTTGAGAAATAGTAAAAATCATGTTTGATTTACTTTTAGTCGAACTATTGAGTATTAAGTGATTGTTTGTTAAAAAAATACATTGATCAACAAGAAAATCACACATCGATCTATGAAAGATCTAACATTTGCACATTGATTCCAAGATCTATAAAAGTATAATGTGCTTAAATACTACGAACATTTATAGAACTTTTTCTTTCTTTCCTCTACTTAAATTATTTGTAATTTATAATCATCAAAATATTAATTTTTTTCTTTTTTTCCATTTCTAGGTAAGACAAGTCCTATTAAATTCCAATATAATTGATTCTTCTGAAGATTAAACCATATAAAGGAAGAAGTAAGTCAGAAATAGTTTATAATTACATTTGTTTACTTATATCGAAAAAAAAAATAGGCACTTTTAATTTCATCTTATATTCTGAGATTCATCAAAGTTAGGCCTCTATTAATTATTTACGAAATTCTACATCTATATTTTTTTTAAATACCTTTTAGTGTCAAAAATGTTAATTTTGTATAGCAAATTAAGTAAGGATCTTTGGTGAGAATAAGCATGGAACTTTCAAGATGTAAAGAAGAGATGAAAGGGAAAAAGAAGATAAAACCATAGGGGAAATTCAGTAGAAGCCAGTAATGCTGGCCACAATGATCTTATTTCTTGAAAACGCAGACTAATCAACACCTACTGGAGTTAAACGTCCACTTTGTTGTTATATCCCAGTCTGATGCTTTGTAAGTCGCTACGAAAGTTAATGTGGAGAAAAGGAAACCTGAGGACAATGTTGTTTTCATTACTTCAAAGAAATGGAAAATTTTAATGGAAATAACAGAAGGTCACTGTTGTTGATTCAATGAATTCCAAGAATGAATCAAGCTTAAATTACTTTCCTAAAACAGAGTGAAAAGCGATCCTTTCTACACGAAATAAATATATTATTGATAATGAAGTGATTCATTTCCTGATTCGATAAATCATTTATGGGAAATAACTAGTGTAAAACTGGAATAAACGTCTCACTATAATCGCAGCTATGGCGGAGCTGAGAGTTATTGGTGATATACAGTAGAGCCCCGATTATCCGCGGAATTGGGTGGCAGGGGCTTCGCGGATAACCCGAAAAAAACTAAAAATGAGGTGTAAACACGAAAAAAAATACTTCAGCATAAAAACTACGTTTTATTATACAAAAAACATAATATGCAAAACTTTTAATATATGTACAGTACAGCAGAAACCTTTCTGCAGAGCAAGAGCCTGCCACTCATTCACAAATTCCGAGAAGGCCTATAGGATTACGATGCACAATAAATCTATCAGTAATTTTTGACCTTTGCAATGTAGGGCCTATTGTACTTTCACTGTTGTTGGCTTGGATTAAAATTGGTTTTTTTGAGGTTCGTAATTAAAAAAATTTTTCGCGGCACTCGCGGATAATCGGGCTCTACTGTATATAAAAAAAATAAGGCCTATTTGAATAGTGATCTTAATTTGAAGGCTTCAAGTTAACTTTCTATTCGTTCAAACGAGCATTTGTGAACTCAAGCGCCAGACACCAGAAAAATTTAGTTAATTTTTTTAATATCACTAACGTAATTTTGTTGTTAGTTGACTATACTGTTCCATTCAGTACCATTTGATATTGTGTATTTTCTAGAATTTATATTTCATATTATATTAACATATGTTAATGGTTAAATATTTTCATCCACTATAAGGTTGTATCAGAGGATTATTCATTTGTTTTTATGTATCTATATGAAATGAGGGAAATTTAATAACAAATATTCTCCATGGCATCCTAGATTTGAATATTATTAATGTAAAGAAATTGTTACACATTACAGCTTAATTTGATCACTTTTTCTTTGAATAAATTTTGTTAACACTAATTTTTCCGAAGTTGAACTTTTACTTTTTTATTATATTGTTTTATCTTATTGGCTTCTTAAAAGCTAGTCAATAAATGAAAGGCTGAGTGCAACAGTGGTGTAACCCTCTCCGAGGTAGAAATAGAGTTAACTACGCCATCGGTTATCATTAGCCTTGAACTATATATTAGAACTGATATACGCTTAATAGAAACATTCTTCGTGAGTTTACAAATAAAATGAATGTAACAGAAACACATGAAAAACTGGCTTCTGTCAACTTTGCAGTACAATATCTTAGTTCTTTAAAAAAGAGGGTTAGACCACTGTTGCGCTCAACCTTTCAAATATTCTCAAATGATTGTCAAAGAAATGCTCCCACGTGTAATAATCATTGCAATATAAATAACAATATCGCAACAAGAACCCATACTCAATAAATCAATTCAGTAATATGATGTAATGTGAATCCCTTGCCTATTTTGTTGCAAACATAGGATAATTTATGTCGAAAGATTGCGACACGTTTGCATCTTTTGATGCATAAAAAATTACATTTTTGCAAGAGGAAGTCGAGAGATGTATGCGATGTCGAAAGATGAATAGTGAAAGTTTGGGGTTATTTTCAGTGACAACCTTATGATTCTTAATCGATGATTAGCTTCACAATTTATTAATATTGCAAATTTTTAATTTTGTGACCAAATATATTAAGACATATTAATGTCTAAACTTCTTCTTTATATCGATACCATCAATATAATGTAGTTTAAATAAAGAGCCTTTATTTAATTACAATTTTGGAGAAGTTGCATCTGAAAATAATTAATATATAAATATATGAAAAATAAAATATTAATATATTTTAATTTATTTATTAATAGAAAATTACATACTATATAATTAATATTTTTTTCATGCGAAATCACTTTTTGGTGATTTTGTTGATGATCTGGTGTAACAATTACCGAAAATTATGAGACCGAATAACAAAATTGAATTAAATCTGTAAAAGTCTCACGATTTTTACATTTATATGTATTTCATATATCCTCTATCGAAATAAAGTAATAACATATTACTTTGGTATTTCTATAAGTTGTTTCTTCGGAAAACACAGAGGAAAAAAAAATAAAGAAAAATAGATTTATTTAGATGTTTTTAAAATTTTATCATTTAAAAAAATTATTTTTTCACTTTTATCAAGAAATGATACCATTCTCACTCACTCTCTCTGCTTACTTAAATTTTAAAATTGTTTTTCTCCAGTCAAAGCAGCGATCTTGTAGTTAAGGGTGGCTGACTTTATCAACCATTTGAACTCTTCGAACATTTTGTCAAAGGCTACAGCTTAGCAGTATTGACAATTTTTGGGATATAATCATCAGAAAGAAAAATCAATAATTAATTAGAATTCACTTTGCGAATTCCTTTGTTATTGTCTATTAAAACTAAAAAAATAATGAAATATGTATGAGAAAGTATTCGGTATATTATTAAAAAGATTCCAAAAGATTAGAATTGAGTTTTCAAAATACCAAACTCTTGTTCTGATTCCTCCAATAAGGTTTTAATGATGGTCCAAGTTTTACTTTTATTGATAGGATTTTAGGTTATTCAAAAGGACGAATATTAAATTCCCGACGATTTCCATCATTTGTCTAAATATTGATCGTGCGTTCGTATCAGATATTACCTTCATCGCTAATGAATTCCGTGTGGAAATAACAAACAAAAAACAAATATCTCTGAAAGCGAAAACAATCCTCTGATTTTTAATATGTTTCTATGATAAACTTAAAACTTATTCTACGCTAACATTGCAAATCATGAAAATTGAATGTGATCGAAACTGACTGCTAAGTGTGTGCTGTTCAATTAAAGGATTGCCCATTATTGTTCTAATTTTGGGGTATTTAATTTGGGGTCCATAAAGCTTAGCATTTTTTTATTATTATTATTTTTTCTGATCGAGTGAATTTCTTTTTTGGTTGCATAATCATTTTAGGAGGATGGATTTTTAGAGGTCCTTAGTTTTCATCATATTATCGAAACAGTTCGTGGCCAAGAAAACATTAATTCAAACTGTACATTCTTTTAAGAAGCAAATTAAGGTGATTTCTTCTTCCTTTATTTTCAGTTCTAGAACAGTATTCTAGAACTTGATTAACAACTACTGTTATATTGAAAAATGTAATTGACTGGAATTATATAAAATACTGATGCATCGATGTAACAGGAAAGTATTTACAGTGCAACAGACGGATCTTGACGATCTCGTTTGCATGAGAATTACGGAAAACACGAGATTTGGCCATTAGCCTCTTCAGGAGGTGTCAAGGAATTTAGTACTTTGAATGTCTGTCACTGGGAAAATGCTACCTAATGAATTTATTGTTGTTTATTGACTGTTTTAAATTTATGAAAAGTATATTAAAATATAGCAAAAGTCTCGTGCATTTCCCCGTATTATAATTCATTTAAATATTTCAATGAAATGTAATCATAAATATATACAAAACATTCATGCATTTTTATTTGTTTTTGATTTTTGTGATTAACAAATAAAATAAAGGAGAAATTGTGTGCCTTTTTGAACATTAATTCGTTAATGTAATGTTGCATTTTAAGTTTAAAATGGATTGTCTTATATAAATGTATTTACATAATCCTGGTTTTTTTTTTGTATTTAGTTTTGTTTTGTTTACGTAGGAAATTTTTAAAATTAATGTTTTTCTAATATTTTAGCAATTTTTTTTGTGGGCGATCAGTATGTTTGACAGCTCTTCCGTCTTATTTTTGAGGCCCTAAAAAGGGCCTTTAAAGGTAAATTCTGTTTTTTTTTCTTTCGGCTGTCGTTGCCAGTAAATAACTGCGTGAATTGGGAGATGTACGAAATATGTACGAGTAGCTTCAGCTACTCTGTCTTGAACTCTTTCTAAAGGAATGGGAGGTCCTCCATGAATTAATTCCCACAGAAAATATTCTCTAACTTGCAATATTATTTTCCGTGCGCTGCTTCATACAGCACTGTTTCTCGACATTTTGTGAGAATACTTGGATAGAGGCTATTCTCGCGTAAATTACGTGAAATCACGAAAAAACGAGATCGTCAAGATCCGTCTGTTGGACTATACTCTTTCTGACAAAGGCCTACCTAAATTTATATTAATTTTGATTTAAATTTTTAGTTTAAATTTTGGACTTGGAATGATATTATTAAGAGAAAAATTACAGATTTAATCATCATAGCTTCTGCATTGAGCTTTGTAAGATGTGGTGGTGCTGATTGGCTTTTCCTAGCTTGCTTAGGAAATGTAAATTCAATTTATACGTTCTGTTATTTTGAAATATAGGCTTCTCTTTGTATTTTGCAGCAAAGGCCTTCCTTTGTCCAATTTGAGGAAGACTAAGATAAAAGGATTATCATCTTCTTTGAAAATTCCAAAAAAAAAAATTCCTCTGACTAAGAAATGCTCAGTGCTTCCCGATTAATCTTCTTTGCATCCCCCTACCCAATCGATGGTGCGCTCCTCCAGGGCTGTTCATTAGCAGAAGAAGGAGAATTCTCCCTGCGTTTGGATCCAGGCCTTTTCGATTTTCTATGCGTCTGTGACGTAGCCCAGAATGGGTCATTAACAGGCCCTTGTGTCGTTGCTAATGTGTCCTTGGCTTGACCGGAACAGAATTCCAATGCAATCTTCTGTTCTAATTCTTTCTTCCGTTTCTTTTCTAGAATGTTAAATTTAACCCAATTGAACCCAGATTTGCTGACGTCAGTAAACTAAGTGGAGTCGTACTATGGTAAAATCAATCTTCCTATTTGATTTCGGGAAGGCATCAGGAAAATGTGAATTAATCCAAACAGAATTAAACGAATAATTCAGAATTTGACAGTAAGAAGTATGAATAACTTTTTCAATCAACAACAGCATTCCTGTACGAGTCAATCTCAACGTCAATGAGGATGAAATGCATTTTACTAGAAATCAGTTAGCCTTTAACTGCAAATATATTGATATATACAACAAGAAAAGTAAGGATAAAAACGCACACATTTAAAGGATTCACTGAGCTATTTTTGAAAATTTCGTACCAGGACGGACCTTTTTTAGAGGTTCGTAGCTCTAGTTAATTGGATTCTCCGAGTACTCATAGCTCAATGGAATCCAATGAAACAAACAAAAGACGAGATTAAACAAACAATGGCAATTGCGTTAAAAAACATCAAAAACAAATTAAGAATAAAAAGAAGAATAAATTAATCCCTTCTAGCTTATGAGTACTGAGCGAATCCAATTGACGAGAGATATGAATCTCGAAATGGTCTTGGGTTCCCGATACAAAATTTTCAAAAATAATTCATTGAATCCTTTAAATGTGTCCGCTTTTATCCTTACTTTACTTACTGTATATGTTTTACGCACGCTAAATTTTGCCATTATATGGAAACATAATTAGAAAAAAGACTATATAAAAATAAAGTCTATATTTCATAAGCAAATGTTCTATGCTTTTGTACTATGCTTAAAAAATGAATTTTGATAATATTTTCTAAATCAGTTTTTAACAAAAACAAATTTTTGTTTACAAGATGTAAATTGTTCTTATAGACTAATTATATTTATTTAAATTTCCAGTTGAAGCTTTAATAATTACTACATAGATAACGTATAGTTATTTACAAGAAATGCATTCGTTCTTTATTCTTTCTAAGTTTTTTTTTTTTTTTTTTTTTTTGTGAAACATTTTTTTTTTTTGTAACAGGTTAAAATAATTATAAAAATAAATGAGTTGACTATAGGATCTGCTAAAGATTCCGAAAGCTCCTGATCTATGTAATGTATTTTTAACCATTATACTTTTTAAAATTTTATTATCTCTTTGTTCTTTTTATCTTTTTTTAATAAATGACATAAGAAATTCTGGAAATCAAAATTAACTTTTTATATGAAGAAAAGTTTCTAAACAAAACTTAAAAAAACATCAAAAACTACTTGTGAATTCGTGTTAGTCGAGTCACAGACGAGAATATGACGGAGCTGTATGAAATGTTTCTAGATCTTATGAGATCAGCAAATCTTTATTTGATTCCTCTTTAAAAGACTTCACTGCGTTCGAAGTTCATTTCTGAATAAAACCATTTCTAAGCAATTTCATCATTAACGAAACAATCTATTTAAAATGAAAATCAGAATTAAATAATGGGCGATTACAGAGTAATTATATTTAACAAGTTATAAAAAATATTGGTTTACCTTCTTTTGTTTTTGGTTCTGTTGAGCTTATTACTTTCCATTTCGACAGTCTTTTCAATAAGGTTTGAATATTCATTTTAATCTCTTGTTGTTTTTCTGAAAGCCGATGAATAATTGCTATTTCCCAGTTATGTATTAATTTTCCGATAATTCGATGTTCCTCATTTTAATCCGATTACATTAATACCATTCAACTGAAATGGATTATTATCACTCGCTGTAGAATAAAGCGACCTAAATCGAATAGAAGGTAATTATAACGGATTTCATTCGGTCAAACAATGAACACAAGATACAATCATTCAAAGAGAATTGAAGTACAGAAAAATTCCTCTTAATTTACTGCAGATTTCGATCTACAAGCTCATAAAAGCTACAACATCATAGGAATTGTAAAGTTAGATGACAGCTAGATGGGTATAAAAGTGACAAATATTGGTTTCGTTTGTATCACCTCATTTCCTCCTTTATTCTTTCCATATTTGCTTATTACTGTTTATTAGATATGTTAGATTATATTAGATTACATAAGATATGTTTGTGTGAGTTAAAAATAAAATAATCGTTTTTACACTTGCCGAATTATATATTATTTTTAAACAGTGTTTTAATTAAATTTGAAAGTGATTTGAAATGATTGAGCCTGCTAAGTCTTACTATTCGAGTTGCACATTTTTCTCAAATAGTCTGTCGGTTTGTCTATTTTCTGCGATGCGGTTATCATTGAAATTTTATACTTTACTTATTTAGGAGTCTTCTTAAACGTAGGTTTATTTATTTTTTCTCCGCCTTTCCAATTCCTCAAAAACTAATTCTGGAAATCTCTCCGCTAATACTACTTAAATGTTGGAACGAGGCAATTCAAAATATGAGTATGATTATTTTCTTCTCCCGCGGCATGTTCAGTTCTCTACTTCGCGAGAGATTCTAGTTAAAAATTAAAAACATCAGCAAGTCCCAATTTTTTCAAATTTTTTGCGAAATTTTATGCTACAGTTTCTAAACAAAAATAAAAACTACATTTTGTACGTAAAAGAAATTTCTACCTATAGGTTTGTTTGGATCGAATTCAATCTTTCTTTCAGTTACGAAACAAATCTGCAGCGAAATAATAGACTGAGTTCACTATTCCACTTGAATTTTTTTCTTCTCTGGTCATGATATTAAAAAGGCTTTATCGATTTTCTAAAAATTTGGTGCGATATTTATTTATAGTTCAGCTGAAAATATAAGCACAATTATTTAGATCTCTATCCCTTCATCTCTCAAAAATATCCTCCTCCAATACCTTCATGCGCAGTCACTGTGAAATGGATATCTGAACATATACATACATAATCTTATATTATAAAAGCGTTATTCTGTCTGTCATTCTGTAAGCAAAATGTTAAATTACAAATTACTAAAATGTTACTAAAATAGAGAATCTATTCATAAAAAATAAAAAAATTTTAAAAACTGTCCAATGAAATTCTTAGGGGATAGGGAATAATCTGGCAAACTGATGATGAAGTGTATGGCGGCAACCCTAAGTGTGTGGCGCCAACCCGCAATACACCTGAGTTAAGTGGAGAAGGCCACAACGGGCTAGGAAGTCATATATTCTCCGATCTCAATATTAATTTGCTAAATAAATAGGTTTTTTTTTTTTTTAATGCTATAGATGCAAGGGTTCCGGAGCGAAGCGACGTACTCGGCTAGTTATAACAATAATAGAAAGCAAAAAGAAAAACAAATCGAAGAATATAAAATTAATAATATAAAATGAATAGTGGTTGTCGTATGTTGTAGAATATGAAGTGAACGATGTCTTTACAAAATGTATTGATTGCAAACAGAGTATATTATTAAAAATATAAATAATATATTTCTTTCATTTAACTTAAGAGTGAATTTAAAATATATTACACTTTTATATTAAGATTGCCACCGAAGAAACTTTTCAAAATTACCTGTATTGTCGGAGACGTAATAAAACTCTTTAGATAACGAGCTAATGTTAAACTTAGAGATCTGAAAAGTTCACTAAATATTCAGCTCGCTCATTATGAGTTGTTTTGTTTTTTTTTTCAAACAAGTGACATAGTAGTAACTTCTAATTTTGCAGATTAGTCTAATAACGAACAGCAAAAGAATGGCTTGTAAGAGCAGAAGGGTTTATATTTGGAAGTTTTCAAGCTTCGTTTTTATTTTTGTTTAGCACTAGAAAACAAAAGCGGGAGAGAATACCCACAGATGGTAGAAATACCTAAGCATTGTCTTGTATTAGTCGTGGTCTGACGTGAACATAATGCTCGCCACATTGCAGCGTTCTTTTCAAGTTGAGATGTCGGATACCTAATCCTCCTACGTAGAAATGGCAACTGACAAAAAATAAGAAGAAAAAGAGAAAGATTTTTTTTTTCTCGGAACGTATTTATGTTCTTTAAGATACGAAAAGAAATGTAAAGTGTGGGGACCATCTGTATCTTGATAGATCTTCCCAAGAAATTGAAACAACGAAAGCAAGTGACAAGAGTTCGTGACAGTGCCTTTGAGTTATTTTCTCAAATTCTTTATTTTTAATTTCAAAGGAAAAAAAAAGATATTAACAAGATTCCATTACATCCAAAAACTCATTTCCTTCACAAAACTTTCTCTCCTATTAAATTACTTTGAGATTTACTTTTCTTTTCTTTTCTTTTGATTTTGAATTTAATTTATCTGGGATTGAGAAAATAGCGTGATGAAGGAAATTGATTCAAAAATAAATGAAACTTTGTTTTAATAATATATATAATAAAAGACAGTATTACAGCATTCGTCAATAATTCATCCTAGAATCAGTTCATTCAAAAATACATAAACGAAATTATATCTTCAAATTTAAAGTTGTAATTTAAAAACTATTTATATGTTTATTTATATCGCATTACAAAATGAACCGATCTTATTTTTGTTCCTTTTATAATAAATACTTCCGACAGATTCGGATTTATATCTTTTGATGTGACATTAGTAATAATAATGTGAAAAGTATTTATTGATTGTCAACAAATAAGAAACCGGCTATAAATACTTGATTTCGGCAAAAATAGTCAGACTTTCGAAAATTCCCAACTCTGAGAAACTGCAATCCGTAGAGGTACCTCTTATTTCGATAGTTAAACAATATAATTTTCCAAGAAGAAGCATCAAAAAAAGATAGTGAAATTATCAGTTTTTTAAAAATTGTTGATTGATTTAATTAGATGTAACAAGAAATCAGAAAAAAAGCAAAAGCAAAACTTTAAAATAGAGATGATGTAGGTTTTGTAATATGTCTAATATTATTGTACAAGTCAAATGTTCAAGTCAAAAGATAAATTAATAAAGTCATTAAGATTTGAATGGTTAACATAGATTTCAACTGGTACTTTATGTGTGGCTAAGTCTGTGGCCTGCGATAAGCAAACAAATACTGTGATGTATCTGAGTTAAGGATGCACAGATTGCCCTAACATGATTAGATCTTGGTTTCATCAGAGCTCAATTTAAGTAATTAAAAGAACTGATGGCAAAAAAAATCCATATTTTAGCCAATCACTTTGATTTAAGAAATCAAAAATATTAAGGATGTAGATAATGCAATTATCTTAGAATCACTTGACTTTCAGCACTAGCTTAGTTAATGTACAAAAATTGTATTTCTGATTTTAACAATTTCAAAACTCCATTACTACTCGTGTTTGTTTAGGATTTTAGAATGTAATTCATACATCCCATCTATCATGTAGATGTTTTTTCTCATTCAACAATCAGAATTTCTTAGTTTGGAAGCTCTTTAGTCTGTCTACGTCTTTTCGTAGGGCTATCTACTTATCTTTTGTAGAGAGTTTAATGTCAGCCATTTTGTTTTGCTTTCTCATTCAACATATCATCTGCTACAGTGATATTCATCCTATTTGTTTATAATCTGTAATCTCTGAATTGTTTTCCTAATGAGAATCCATTTCTCCATTTTATACTAAAGAACTGGTAATTAAATCTAGATAAATACGTTTCTAGTTAATTATAGTGACATACGTCGACTAATACAAAATTAATCTGTACTAATTACACCCTGGTTTTCAAAGGAATCGAATAAAACAATAATTAGTTAAAACATCCTTGAAATGCAATTGGAAAATGAACGGAAAAAAAAGAAATAAAACTAGAAGTAGGAGTTTGCATTAGAATTAAATTAAATAATTTAGAAAATCAATCAACTTTCTATAAAATTATTGACTACAAAATTAACATTAAAGATTGGAATTACTCAAAAATAAAGTAGTTTATTTTATAGAAATTGAATAGAATTTTATCTATTTACTTTGACCGTAAAATGATAAGCAGATTGATAAGAATCTGGGAAACGAAAAAAAAATGCTGCTGTGAAGTTAACTGAAAATAATTATAATTTTCTGTAATTTCACGATGATTATTTTTTTAACAATTGGAATTCAAAAGGAATACCTTTTCAAAACAACACTTATTTCAACATTTTTCTAATTAGAAACAAAATTTGATATTAATATCTTCGATTTTAGCTAGTTTGCTAAAATAAAAAGAGTTTTCTTTCAAAATATTTCTCTATTTTTGTGGTAAAGAAAATCTCTTCTCAGAAATAAACAATAGGATAACAGTGGAAGCTAATTAAAATCATTGTAAGACCTTTAGCTACGAATCCCTTAACACAAAAGAATTTTGGTTTTTACAGCGATGGAAAAAAAAAGGAGCAACAACAAAAAAAGTAAAATAAAAGCCTATTAGGCAAGGATTCTTCAATAATTGGTGATTAAGCATTAATATTTATATTGAAACAAAAAGAAATCAAACTGAAATAAAAAATACTTCTTCAGAGAAGATTCTGGTAATTGAAAAGAAAAGGATAGGGAGAATAAAAAAAGCAAAGCCTGATTAGTAGTTAAATATGTTCAGAGGTTTTTTTTCCCTTACGAACTAGAGAATGAGAGAGAAAGAGGGAGAGAAGGGTAAGATTTATGTTTTGGAAAGAGTTTGAGTGTGGCTTTAAGTATGTTGGCGGTGATGCATCCTCCTTTCTAATCTTATCTGATGAGCCCTTCTGCCAGCCAATGCTGTAACGAAGCCCCTGTTAGCATTTGACTAAATGCCGTTTGCCGTCGCACCGCAGACCGTTCATTCTCGCGGCTGGCTTGCTACGGCACCGTTCATCAGACAACACTGGAAGGCCCAAGTTGACAGATACGCAAACCGAATTTTCTCACAAGACTGCCATCCAGCATCGGAGACCAGGGCGGAAAATTCATGGGGAAAGACTGACACAATGAAAAGAAAGAAGTTAACTTAGAATCATCATCGCTAGAAGTTAAAATCAAAAAATATTTTCGTTACAGTATTTATTTATCAGTAAGAAAAGCATTAATTATGATTTCCAAATATCGTTCCAAATATCATTCATACACAAGAAGAACAATGGCAAATTGATACAGGAGAAAAATCATTTATTCCCTATTTACGAGCTATAAAATTAATACCAATTATCAGAATTCTCAACTTCATCTACTATGTAAATAGTAATCAAAGATAATCTTATGCTGAAAAAGATTTAAAGTAATTGAAGAAAAGGAAAATCAAGTCTTCAATCAAAATAATCAGTCAAAATAATCAAAATAATCTTTCGAATTTAAAGTTAACTTAATCTTTGATACCAAGTAATTTTGAAACTTTTCATATCTATAACTATATTTAATGTTAGAGAAACGTCACAATGAAATGAATTTGTTTTTAAGATAGAAACAGCAATTGGCAAGAGAACTGGCATAAAGTACAAGCACTTTCAAAATACTGTAGTACAAACATTTTTGAAATAGAGACTTGTTTGTTTGTATCTTTGATTCTAAGTTTGATTCTAAGTTAAAATAACAGTAAACGTTTATGCATAACAATTTAAAACATCTAAACATTGATTGATCAGTCAAAAGCAAAGTATCAACTAAAGCCTTCATTAAACGTATTTCTGCATCTCTTCATCAGTATTTATTGTTTATTTGTTTCGAAATTTAAAACTAAAACTAAATTCTAGTTTATTCATTATTAGAATCGTTTTCTGAACTATTTGTATCTTTTGTATCTTCTAATCCTTTCAAAAATAAACTATAGTACCAGAAATTCACATTAAATAAATATTACCTTTAGAAAATAAAAGTAATAAAAAGAAATAAAAACAAAATTAAATATACAGTAAAACCCCGTTATTACGCTCGTCAAGGGACCATGACCTACAAGCGTAATAAGCGGGATAGCGCTATAGACGGGAAATGATTTATGAGATGGGGAAAGATTTGGACACCATTTTACAGGAAACGTACATGATTCTGCAATAGATATACTGTAAATATGAGCTTATTTCCTAGTAAAAAGATCTTTGATTGTGGTTTGCCGTGTGTATGTGCTACTGTTATGAATTATGACATCTTCAATGCGGTTCAGGTAACTATTAATGTCAACTGATACACCACTAGGAGCAATACTAATATATTTTCGGAGCAGATTTAGTGCACACTTTACTTTTTTACGTTTGCAACAACCCTTCGCTGCATCGGTAATTGCATCCCTGTTTTTTATTATTGTTCGCAGGCTGGACGAAGGAAGTCCTAGAGATTCTGCGAAATCCTTCTGACTTCTGTAGAATTCTCGTCGTACTTAAGGAGAATTTGCAATTTTTCACTTATAGAAAGGGTTTTCCGCTTCGACATTTTGCACAACTGTATCACAGACCCGCACTTCACAGATTCCCTCCTACCAGGGAAAAAAAAAAGAATCTTTAGTGTTACATTTCTTTTCGATACAAAATTTCCGATACAAAAAAGCGCTACAAGCGGGATTTGAAGCGTTATAAGAGGATAAAAGTATCCAGAGATATATAGAAAATTCTAGGGACCGTATAAAAGGAGCGTAAAGAACGGGATAGTGCTATAAGCGGGAGCGTTATATCGGGGTTTTACTGTATTAATTAAATTTTTTAGCTGGTTGAATTGCAATGTTTTCTAAGATTTCGAAATTACAATGAAATTATCACGATACTAAATTAAATATCCGAAAATATTCCGTATCTGGTATCTGAATAAAAGTTTTTATTTAATATATTGAAACGTAAACTTTAAGAAAATAGCATTTGCTGCAGCACAGAAGTAATTCTAAAAGTAAATTGTAAAAACATTTTTTTTTTCACATGACTTAGCATGAGAAGTCTTAGACTACTAGTCCACTTGAACATTTCTGTTTTCTGTTTATCGTCCTCACTTTAAAACAGCTGCACAGATTCTATAAAATTTCGTTCATTGCTTGATTATGGTGCAACTTACAATATAGGCCTTTTTATTTTGGTCTCCATCTACCCTCTCCAGCCCTTCAAAATCGATCCCGAAATTTCTCGCAGAACGTTTGGACGGATTTTCTTCAAATTTGGTATCTTGCTCATTTAGGTCCATGGAAATCAGTATTGTGATCTGAGACCACTTCAAAATTGACCTCTGCAGCCTATCAGTGCCTTTGGATACCTAAATGTACTCCTATTACAATTATTAGGAGTAGATAGATTTTTCTTTAAATCTCCTATAGACTATTGTTTCAGCTGTTTTTATTTCTATTAAAAATAAACTACCAACTTATGATATTTTGTTTATAGTAAACGGAAATTCATATAATTAATTCTACGGCGTCCATCTATAACTTCTCTTTGGATTGAAATTTGAATTTAATGATTAAAATAAGAAACAAGAATTAACAGAACGACTTAAAAAATGAAGAATTCAATAATTTAAAGAACCAAATATTCTGTCTACTCCATCCCAAAGATAATAAACCAAAGACTTCTATTCATCAATGATCTTTGCTAATCTGTGCTATTGGTCTCTGGAGTATCATGACCCCTTTACATCCCTTCCTACACTGTTTAACCGCAGCAACTCGGAGCACTTTCATTATGCCATTAAGAGGATATTTTGTTTTTAAAATAGTTTTCTAAGCCTTATATTTTGAGTATATTTAATATATTTTTTATTTACTAGAAAGGCTTTTCTATTCCTTTTTCTTTCTTTTAAAAATGTTTTCAAAATCTCTGAATGACTAAGCTTCTCTGTAATTCTAATTTCCATTAAGACTTAGTTTTTGAAACGAACTTTCTTTAAAAGTCAGATTCCTAATGTCTCACTGTGTGAAGTCTAACTATCTACAACTTGAATATTTTTCTTCTTTGTTTGCATGTTTGTATGATCACCGCTCGATAACGATTTGATGGATTTTCTTAAAATTAAACACAATGCTCTTTCCTGATCAAATTAAAAAAATTTTCTATCCTAAACGATTATTTAGATCCAAACCCCACTCATCCCGCAAAATTAATCCACAATCACTGCAAACTCAGTTCTCATTATTACATTCATGTCTACATTAAAAAACAAATTACTATAATTCATGTTCAATTATCAATTTTGTAAATGAATTTAAATATTTGGATATTATTATAAAAATCTTCTTACTTGGAATTCTAAAATATCTATTTTACATAAGAACTTAAATTCAACAATCTATATTTTTTTTGATTGAAAAAATATTTACCCTTTAAAAAAAAAATATTTATTATGTTTTGTTTGATTCCTTGTTAAATTATAGTAGTAATATATGTGCAAATATAAAATTTTCAAATTAAAGTTTTGAAATTTATATTCACTAAAAAAAATTGGAGGACAAAATAAAAAGATACTACATGTTCAATAAATATGGTATTTTATTTCCAAAGCAAAAATTGTAGAAAATAATAAAAAATAATATTTGTTATATTATGTTGTATAGTCAAATTACTTAACTCCAGAACTCGTTTGATAGGGATTTCGTATCCCTAGCGGGATTGAAATGTAATTTTAAATATATAAGAAAAAAAACGTAGTATTATTACTATTGTTATTACTAATATTATTATTATTATTATTATGTAAAAGTTTCGAACCTTGGGTTTCAAACCCAAAGGCAACATGGCGGGTCAAGGACAAAAGTACATATTGCCAAGTGTAGAAAAAGTGTGCAAGAATGATTAGGGATGTGTGGTTGTGTCCATAAATTTCCTAACTATGCAGTGTTGAGTACCACAACCTTCTGTTATGCATAAGTGTTTTTTGTGAAGTCCTAGTGTGCTGATGAAATGTGTGAGGCACCAGATCAGTAGCGGACAGGACGGTGGGTACTACACGTATTCGGTCCTTTCTCCATTGCTTCTGGAGCTCGTGTGTTAGATAGGCGTATTTACTGATCTTGTTTGCGTGAATTTTCTGCATGTTCTTGCTGATAGGCACTACAATATCAATGAGACAGGTCTGTTTGTTGACCTTGTCAACAAGTATGATGTCAAATCTGTTTTGATGTATAGTTTTGTTACTATTATTATTATTATTATTTAAAAGTTTCAAACCGTGGGTTTCCCCAGCAAAGACACTATGGCGGGTCAAGGACCAAAGCACATATTGCCAAGTGTAAGAAGAAAAAAATAATGTGTGGAAGAATGGTTTAGGGATGTGTGGTTGTGTCCAGAAATTTTCTAACTATGCGTGTTGTGTTGAGTATCACAGCTTTCTGGAGTTGTGTATAGATGTTTTTGTGAAGTCCTAGTGTACTGAGGCTGTGGTGCAATGTGTGAGGTACCAGACCAGTGGCGGACAATATGATGGGTACAACACGTACTAGGTCCTGCCTCCACTGCTTCTGAGTTCGTATGCTAGGTCTGTGTATTTACTGATCTTGTCTGCGTGAGTTTTCAGCATGTTCTTGCTGATAGGCATTGCAATATCAATCAGATACGTCTCTTTGTTGACCTTATCAACAAGGGTGATGTCAGGTCTGTTGTGATGTATGGTTTTGTCTGTGAATGGGGCAGTCCCAGTACAGCTTGTAAGAGGGTGACTAATACACTTTGTGGTATGTACTTGTAGTACGGGATTATTATTATTATTATTATTATTATTCAAGTTTTTTACCATAGTCTTTGCAAGATTAAGACTTTTTAATTAAGGAAAAAGTAACATAATGGCTTTTACCAAGCAATGACATTTCATCTTGAGTTCAAAACAGCTTGAAATAAAAATATCCCCTTTAGCAAAGATATATTAAATCTCACGTTCAACACATCTGCCAAAATGCCTTACTAGCTAAACATTGTTAGGGTGCACTTGAAAGCATAATTTCTATAATTCTTTCCCTTTTTCTTTCTCTTCTTCCTGTATCTCTTTCTATCTCCATTTCCGCTTTTCTCTTCCATTATCCTCAGGGGTATGTCTTCGTTCGCGGTTCGCGCTTAGAATTCTTAATGGTTTTCTTCTCATTATTTTTCCGCCTTTATTTCAAGGTTGATTTAGAGTCATTTTCAGAATAAGTCTCACACTGACTAAATGAAGTAAGTATAACAGTGTGAAGTACATTTCAATACCGGTAAACCTAATCTTACAATTATTGAGCCCTTCTATAAAAAGTAAAGTTTTCTGAAAGTTCCAAATATGAAAATATTTCTCTGGGTTTTGATCAAATGGATTTGATTTTATTTCAATAAATTTTTAGTCACTTTAAAAAAAAATCAAATTTTATTTCTTAAAATGATACTTGTCTTAAGAAGGAAAGAATCATTTTTATAAATCTATTCTGCAGTCCGGTAGTAGAAAATTACAGAAATTTTACAATTTATTTCCTTGCGACGGAGTGAAAGATTCTTTTGTCGATTTGATAACTTTTTGAGTCTTTTTTTTTAGCAATGCCGTAGACAGAAGTTATTAGATTTTGGGCATGTTTGTTTATGTAATGTCCTCTACATCGCAAATCGGCAGTTGGAGTCCCATGAGTCACTTGTTGAAGTACTCACAGCCTGAAGATTTGGATAAAAATCCGATTTCTGGTTTCTGATGGCCACTTACAGAATCAAGAAAATAATTGTAATTGGGCAAAATTGGAGTCTATCTGTTCTGAATACACTATGCTTAGAATACATAAAATGCTCGACCTAATCAGGTCACTTGCGGTTCTAAATTGATGCAAATGTTACGGGGTTTCTTGGTTAACTGCAAAACTGTGAATTGAACTTGTTGTACTTCTTTTTTATATTATTTCTGTAAACTGTTTTCATATTTCTGTAAACTGTTTTCATATTTCCTCTTTAACGCTTTTTCTTTAATTTTATAGACATTACCTAGAAAAAAAATGAACTTTTTTTTATTATTTTTTTTGTGTTCTAAAGGTTTGTTAAAGTTTTGCCAACAGAAGGTTTGAAATTAAATCATTCAAATCTGTACGATTAATATAGAAAGTGAACGATAACAGTACTGGAGATATTTGTTAGTTTATTTTTTTGTCTGTGTCTGTGTGTGCGCATTATGCCGCTAACTGTTGACCGAAATTGGTGTAGATAGAGTCTATGTGTACTTTCAGTCATTGTCACTGCTTTCTATTAATCTCGAATAATGTAGGAAATTCAGTAGCTTTATTCTATGCATTCAAAGGCTTTAATACAAATCGGTTTGTGCTACAAAGCTTTTGGAAACACTTTTCAAAACGGATTTGAGACAAAGGATATTCAGCGAGTTATACATTCAAGTTTTCAAGTACAAGATTTAATAGAGGTTTGAAAACTATTTCTCATGTGGTTGTAAAGTATGAAGAGTCATAAGTGAGTAAGTAAAGTAATTTAATCCATTTCTTTTGGCAATATTCAATACTGATTCAAAGCATAAAAATAAACTACACATCGATACTGCAAACAAATTTCCATATTTTTTTCCTAAAAATAATGAACCAAATCTCTTTCTTCTATTTATCCTATAATCGAGTCTTCTGTTAATAAAATATTTTATATTTATTTTTAGCTAATCAAAAATTAGACATTGTATTTTGACAGTGTTTTTACACCGAAGAATAGGAAAACAATCTTATTCTGGTTTACCAAATTGAAGTTTTTATTAAAAAGAATGTGGTTAAATAATTACTATAAAGCTTATAGATGTAAATTCCGTTTTTATCTATAAACTTTACATTTAACTTTTAGTATTTTTATTTATATACACCAAGGAAGAAAAACTCCAGAATAATCGCAATTTTGTGGTAAAAATGAGTTTGAAATGCATGAAATTGGGAAATATGATATGGAAAGAAATAAGGCGTTAGGATTTCGTTTGTAAAAATCTCTTACATCACCAAAATTAGGAAGGTATTTTGGAAGGGGCTTGTTAGGAATGTTTGAACT
Source organism: Thereuonema tuberculata (assembly GCA_023159025.1). NCBI lineage: Eukaryota > Metazoa > Arthropoda > Chilopoda > Scutigeromorpha > Scutigeridae > Thereuonema > Thereuonema tuberculata. The sequence continues at coordinate 120,048,060 of JAFIDM010012231.1, read as the reverse complement.
AACAGATGTACTGTTATAACTGCGAGATATCCATTTAGCAGATGAACTTAGATAGAGAATTGCAGGAAAGATAGAGGAAGGCCAAAATCAGACGGATATAGGATGATAACTGAATAATGAGTTCTTTTGTGATCCACAGATTGTGAACCAATTTCAAGAAACACAATTTTCCTTCTGAAGGTACAGCAAAGGAAAGCCTGAGGCTATAACTTTCATGGGTCGCTATCTTCGATTAAGTGCCCGAAGGAGCAGCACTACTACAGCGACACAGTTTCAGGAATATTGGTGTCTGCTTTAATTGAGAGCAGAAGGCTTCACGAAGGAGGTCTTTATGGCAGTCTGCGTGCTCGGTGCCCTTTCATCAGAAAAGGAAATGACTGAATGGAAAAGACTTCATATCATTCGGATTAAAAACCAATGTAAGTCAATAATATTTACAATGGGGCACAGGTTTGCTACATTAGGTAGAAAAAGTGAGACAGCTATCATCCCTCTAATATGGTGGCGTCCATTAATTATGTCCCTCAAAAGGGGGGGGAAGGAGGGGCCCGGCAAAATGTCACCAAATCTCAATTAAGGGGAGGGCGGGTCAATGAAAATCTCACGTCAACTTTTTAATTCAGAGAATATACATATTAAAACAGATTATAACATTTTGAAATATTGTCTATACCCAGAATTGTGAAGCTGCAAAACACAGGCCGGCGCTGCATCTGTGGTCAGGGTTCGACCAACGCGTATGGTCACCCGTAGGGCTGAAGAGCTGCTGTGCGCCGTGGACAATAAGCTGGAGTGGCTGCACGAGGCTGATGTAGATACGTCTAATGACTGTCTTCCTATACTACCAAAAGACATGGAGATCATGTGTCCAGTCATTACAATAGAGGAAGCACATGAATGCTCATGGAGAGAGTGAAGAATTAGGGGGTGTCAAGCCTATTTGTTTTTTTTTTACTTTTACTAAATTTCATTAAATTCGTTATAGTGCACCTTAAATGTAGTATCGTTTTTATTCTCTTCTTTCACAGAAAAAATGTATTTCATAAAAGACATCAGTAACGCTTTAGGTATTTAGTGGTTTGAAGCAAAATACATGAACATATCAAATAAATGTAATTATTTAAAAAGTATAGGGGTATCTCATGTGAGGGAGGTCCCACCTCATCTCACCAAATCTCGCCAAGGGGGAGGGGGTTCAAATTTTTAAAAAACACCTCCCATAATTAATGGACGCCCCCTACGTTGAAAGGAAAGCTTTGCTAGAGGTAGAGTTTAGGGTGGATCTCATAAAGTGAATCCACAGATCTCTAGGTGATCCTGATTGCTTATCTTCACTTTACGCCGTTCATTATTGTTACATTTCTGTTACAAGATGATAAATGTACTCAGTGATACGAAGTTATACGGAGGGTTGTTTACAATCTATGGTAACGATTTGCATTCGGGTCTATTTCCCAGAAATTCCCTTTCTCCACCAACGATCATGCTCTATTTGATGGCCATGAGATACTCTATCGCTCTGCAGCGCAGTTTCCATTGCAGGAGACTACTGCGAAGAACGGGAAGACTTATACGCTGCCACTCCTGCTGACAACATTTCCAGAGTCCATCCAATGAACGAGAACGTCGTCTTCCCAAGGCTCGTTTCAATAGTCCAAATGCGCAAAAATCCATGGGCGATGCGTCTGGAGACTTCACTGGTATCTCGGTAAACGGTACAGCCTGGATTCCGGTTTGCTGTTCCATTCGTGTCAGAAAATTCTGGGTCGATTTGGACGTATGGCTGGACGCCTTGTCTTGGTGGAGACGGGCCTTGGAAACGTCGTTTCCGTAAAGAGCAGGTAGTTCCTGTGTATAAATTGGTGTCAGTACGTGATCCTGATAGTACGCAGAATTCACCTTTACATTTCGAGCCATCCTCCGTATCTGTAGCTTGCCTTGTTAAGAATAACCCGCAACGATCATGAATCCCTTCGAAAAAGTTTCACGACATTCTCTGTACCAATTTGGAAACGATTTGGCTCCCACTGGGCGATAGAAAATCGCCCTTGGTTTATTGCAGTCGAACAGATAAACATATCCTTCGTCTAATGTGGCCCCATACTTCCATTCATCCCCAGCGAGATGTCGTTCATACAGTTTTCTGCAATTTGTCTTACTTTCTGAAATGTGCTTTGGTAAGAGCTTGTGAACCTTGCTTTTATGTCTCTTTTGAAGCCCCAAATCTTTATGGATAATCTTGTTGACGGTACGAAGAGATGTTCCTACCTTCGCACCAATGGTCCTTTGGGTCGCTGGATTGTTCCCCGTCACCATTTTCTTGACTTTCCGAATGACAGTCTTTGTGCGACTTATAGGTGTCCTTGGATTTGCTTGCTTTTCAGTCCCGGAAATCTGTCCTGTACGGGCCAAACCAACACCAGCCAACACATTATGAACTCCTTTCTTCGAAATGGTGAAACCTCTTTTTCTACATGCCGTAATTATTGTGGAATAACTAAATTTCACATCGGATAGGGCTGTAACGTACCCTTCCCAAAACTGTGACACTTTCGGCGACATTTCTCCGAACAAACTAACCCGCACCCCTCCACACTAATCTTTAAGTACTCACCTGTACGTTTGCATAAATTTGCATACCTACTGTGATTGGTTGCGTCGTCACGCGCCATGCAAATTGTTATCATAGATTGTAAACAACCCTCTGTATCTCTATCTTCATAAGGAGACCATTACACGTATTAATTAGTAGGTCTGCCGACTAAAATCCTATCGAACATATCTGGGTTGCTCTCACATAAACATCATGAAACATGCTGTGAATCCTTCATTGCTGTTAAAGGTAACAATATCATATCGAGGGTCTCAAGCCAAAAGGTTGTATGTGCCATTTGCCTAAATTTTGCTCATACAACTTTCCGGCACAGAGAAAGCTGAAAGAAATAAAAGAAGTGAAAATAGAACCTTTTGAAACAATCAGCTGACAGGCTAGAACTAGTTTTTCAAACAGAACCTTCTGGCACATGACAGAAGTCACCAAAATAAACCGTTTAGTACATACAATTAAAATTTAGCAAAAGTGCACATAGAACCTTTTGGCTTGGGACCCTCGATATAGTCTAAATTTTTTGGTTACTTAATTTGGAAGCCTTATTTAATGATCTGGTTTTACATGTGCTCCTGGTTCTTTTTTTATTATTATTTTTAAATTGATTACAATTATCTTTATTTCTCTGCTCCATAAAAGCTCAAGAATGGAGTTGGTCTATCAAAAATTAAACTTTTGGAAATAGATGAAAAGACACTGAATCAATTTTTCATTAGTTTCATTACAGAAAATCTGTAAAACCTGAGCTAATAATAAATAGTTAAGATAAATAAATAAAATTTGTTTTTTTTCCTATCGCTTTTACTTTTTTTTCTATTGAAAGAATAAACAAATGTTTTGAGTCACTTCGAGAGCTTATTTTCCTATTTACGACAAATTAAAATTTTGTTGATAGACCAGAGGATAAAGAAAATTATTCTGATTTATGATATTGAATATTGATTTACTATTTTATCTTTTGATAAACAATAACGAAACTGATGGTGTTTGTTCATACTATTTGCGTATTTAATTGATCGGCGAGGAAACAGCAGATTGAAAAAGACGTAGTTGAATATCGAGAAAAGCGGTTTGTTCCTTTTGAATAAATGCATCGGAACTCAGTGCAAATGAATGGAAAGCCCTTGTTCCAAAGAATAGGATTTACTCAAAACCAACGGCCTAGATTAGCGTTACATCGGAAACGTCTTACAAACAGCTAATCCTGGTATAATCTCATCAAAAGGCTCTTAGAATAGAAGATGTTTTGTTGTAGATAGGTTTTTTTTTTAGGAAATTTGCCGATTTTAATCTTCCGCTTTCATAAAAAACAAAAAAACAAAAACAAAACAAACAAAAATTCTCAAGGTTTTCTTTTTTCTCAATTTTATTATTGCATTTGAAATTTCTCCGTAAATTTCAGTAGTTAACTAGAAGGAACGGAATTAGCAAATAATATGTACTTTTGTAATTTTTTTTAATCATTAGAAAATCATTTTTCTTTTCAATGCCTATTTCGAACAGAATTTTCTAGTTAATCTCAATACGATTTAAAATAAAGAATTAGTAATAATAAAAGAGATATAACAGTTGATAATACACTCATTAACAAAAAAAAACGACGAACCTAGAAGGAGTTGTCCGATGGAGACAAAAATTGGTGGAGAGGAAGATTATGTACAGAATAGAAAATGATTAAACTTTCAGACAAATTGAATGATTTATTTCACAGTTTCAGAGTTCAAAGTAACGAGCTCAATAAGGTGTTGACCCACCTCTACCCTGAATTCAAGCTGCCACACGACGTGGCATAGAGTGATAAAGCTCCCTGATGGTTTCCTGCGGTATTTCTTGCCAAATTTGATCCAATTGTCGGGCTAGTTCATCCACATTCCCTGGTGGATGCAATCGCCTTCCCATCACATCCCAGACATGCTCGATTGGAGAGAGATCTGGGGATCTGGCTGGCCAAGGAAGTGTTTCACAAGCTGCAAGACAGGTCATAGCAATACGTGCCGTATGTGGTCTGGCATTATCGTGCTGAAAAATAAGGCCAGGGTACTGCAAAAGGAAGGGTAGCAAAACATGTCTCAGAATGTCATCGACTTACCTTAAGTATGCTGTAAGTGTGCCACTAATGACGACCAAAGGGGTCCGACTATCAAGGGAAATGGCACCCCAGACCATAAACTCCTGGTTGAGGGCCTGTGTGGCGTGCAATAGTGAAAGCAGGATCGGCACGCTGCCCTGGGCGTCTCCAGACACGTCTGCGAATATCGTCAGGACACTGTTGGAAGCGGGATTCGTCGCTAAACACTATACGTACCCAGTCAGCATCATTCCAACCGGATCAAGCCAACCACCACTGTAATCTGGCTCAACGGTGTGCAGACGTGAGTGGCAGGTGGCGTAGCGGTCGGTACGAGCGTAGATGTCGCTTTCTCAGCTTTCTGTGAATGGTCATGGTGGACACTCGTGTGCGGGTCGCATGTCTGATGGTTGATAACATGATTCAGGCGCTGTGACAGCTGATCTGACAATCACTCTATCCTCCCGCTCTGCTGTGGCCCTAGGTCGACCGCTACCTTCATGACGCTGAAATCTGCCATTGTCCACCCATTCCTGCCAGCATCTTCTAATCGCCGCATCACTTCGACCCATATGACGAGCGATTCTTCGATTTGCCCAACCTGCCTCTTTCAATCCAATGATACGACCTCTTTCAAACTCTGATAGTTGCACGTAATGAGCTCGAATCCTGCGGCGAGGCATTTTTTCAGTCGTTGAAAGGTATCTTAATTCGCAATGCAACAGAAATTTTGACCTTCAGATTGAGAATCGCTTCTTATATACACCTGCTGAGTGCGCAGTTCCGATGCGCTGTAGCTCTCGCTATTCATTCATTGGATACCAAAGTTTAATCATTTGCATGGGCGGTCCCAATGTCTTTGCATACGAAATTTCAATACAATCGGACAACTCCTTCTAGTTGTTAATGAGTGTATATAGAACCTAAATTGTCCAAGAACTGACTTTAAAATAATAAAAAGCATTTAAAACATTTTAAGTATTTTAAATACTAAATTACGGTTTTATATGGAAAAAGATGAAAATAGGAAAAAAAAAAATGTGATTTTCGAGAAAAGGTCCTTAAAACCATCTGATCCTTAAAGCCTCTTATGTAATTTGTTTACTCAAGAATTCTTATGGAGCAGCTCTTATTTCACTTAAGATCTTTTGCTAAATATGAATTTAACAAATTTAACTTAAGTTTTTGTACAATTTTTACATCTCTTTGCTTCTATACTAACAGAGTCGACTTAATTTAAACTATATAATAAATATTCACTATATAATAGTGAATTTGTTAGTACAGATTACATTGATTTCTTATTGAATGAATAATAAAGACAAAGTCAAATGTACTAGAAGAACGACCGCTATAAAAACAATTTTATCACAGTATGAGACAGAACAATATTAGTTTTATTGTGAATAATTACAGTACTGAAAAGTGACTGATGGTCAATGTTGACATTATCTTGAATATTAATGGAATTTTTTTTAACCTAAACACTTTGTATTATACAAAAAAATTTATTTTTATATGTTTTTCTATTTTAGAGAATATTTTAGAATAATATTCTATATTGCTATCTTTTGCTACATCGCAAAGAATAGTAATATTCTTTGTTCTAAGATTTCCTCTATGTTTTCTGTACTCAATATTGGAGTACAGAATCGTATTCAATGATTCTGAAGAAAGCTTTATTCAGTTCTAACAGTAAATCTTTTAATTATGTCTATTGGTTTTTATAGTTTGGATCAATTCCGTGATAGTGGAATTAATACGAAATTAAATATGATACTTGCCTAAGTATCCAAACTTTGCCATACTGCAAAACCAAATTGTGAAACCATGACTACCAAGAAATGGTAGTGTGATGCACAATAAAGAAAGAGTACACTCTGCGTGTCAATCACTTTTGAACAATGGTGATTGTTTATTCCATGGCAAGCGGACGTCGCTTCCAAGTGATGTGTTTTTTGGTGAGCAGTGATTCACCAAGACCAAAGGCAAATTTAGAAAAATTATGCCGAAGTACGACGGAAATTGAAGTGTTAATTCAGCGAAATCATGGCAATACGAAGTTTCCATGGCGATAGGAAAACATTAGTGTTATCGTATTTGTTATGGCAAGACGCCATATTGAAATGTGTTCGAATCCGGTGTATGTGATCTTGAGCCTAGTGTATTAAGTCAACCGACTTAAATTGGATACGACGAATAGCTCAATCATCGTGACAAGCAAGTATTGTGAGTATAACTTTTATGTTTCTTGTAAATACAATACATACGACTAGACATTGAAGTGAACAAGTGAACAGAGAATTAGAACACATGCAAACCTTATATAGTTAATCTGTATCGATTGATTCGGCAACATTAACTTTACTAGCTACGGCTATTGAAAGAAAGGGTAAAATTTCAGTTAATGGTACGAGGTGTTTTTTGTTTTTTTCGCGCGTTGCGAAATAGGTCCATCTTGGGAACTTTATTCACAAACCGGAAGCTTAAGTTCATTTAACATTAGTGAATTTTTGAAAAAGTATCTGAAAGAAATAAAGAAACGGCAATGCTTGCTAGAATGCGCCAACTTCAATAAACAAGATAAAAGCACTGAATATTTACGAAATATCCGATGAATTAAATAGTGAAAATAAAAATGTAAGACCTTACCTTCTGACGTATTAGGCCTATTTTGAAAGTTGTGAAACCTCAATATCACCCTCACGTCAATAAACTTTGATGGTTGCTTGGTGAGGATGCAATTCGTGATGATACGCGGTTTCAAGGAAGGATATCAGGGAGATTTATATCCCCTACATGTACTTCAGGCCCATAATTATGTAGGTCCATGTAAAACATCGTTATACCTAAATGATTACAATCACATGACAGTGGAAAAATATGCGTATTTTGTCCAGAACTTTAAAATAAATAAATTACAAAAATTAAAAAAATAAAAACTTTATTACTGAATATAAGATTTTGTTTTCTGAAACGATTTACATTTCTTTAGTATGGAGAAAGTCTTGCAATAGATCTATTTGTATTTATTTAGAAGGGGAATATTCAGAAGTAGTGTATATTTCAAAATCATTTGACTGTCATTTGAATCATTATGAAACTTTGTACAGTTTCTTAGTATTTTGTAGATCACAAACTAAAATTGAATTTAGAGCAGTTACAAATTTAATTAGTCGCGGAGGGACAGAAAAATTACCAAAATTTTGAAAACGTGTTTGTATTTATTAAACTAGAAAACGCAAACCAAACAAAAGTTTGTTTATGCTATATTGTATTACTTTCCATACAATAATAATGGCAAAGTAACCAAGCAAGTGACATACAAATACAAACTACTTTTTTCTAATACACCCTAATCATTTAAATGTTTCAAAACTTAAATAAAAATCAAATTTAAAAATATCCCTGTCCCGATTGTAATCAAAATTTGCATTTTTTTAACCGATCTATACCATACGATCTACACTATAGTTCCTAATAATTATTCAAGTCGATTCTAATAATTATTCAAGTGGTGTTTGTATGCCTAATAAGATTCAAGTAATATGCCTTTAAATAATTCAAAGAATAACACATTCAAAGAACAACACATTGTTTTTTACTAAAATTTATAAATATTAAAACATTCATACATATGAAAGCAAGTTTAACGTCCGTAATCATTTATAAATGGAGGGAAATCGCCAACCGGACAATAAATATGCCTTCGCCCATTGAGCCAACATCAACGAGAATTCTGTACAATTGTTTCGTCCTTATTGGGGACTCATCAGCAGAATGTACTCGTTGACGTTTGGCTCGCTGCGCGAAAGCTCTACCCAAAAGCAAACACGATCCCGCGAATGGCCCGCCGGGATAAACAACAATAAAATAAAAAATGATCCTGAAAGATCCAAAATATTAACCCCTTGTCCTCTCACTGAAAGGCACTAAGGAAATTAATCATTATGAAAAGAGTAAGAAACATCTGAAACTGCACAAATACGTAAGAATTGTTTGCTTTTAACGCATTGAGTCATTATCAAAAGCAATCTGGGATAGCTATTTCGTCCTCTTTAGGACTCATCAGCCAGATTTAGCTTTGATAATGGAACTCAGAATGCGTCGATACCTATGATCCCGCCTCGCCGTTAGGAAAGTGGGACCCGGTCGAGAGCAAACAACTAAAGCAAAAACGCTGTAACCATCACAGCAAAATTACCTCGGCCAGCATTGAGCTCGGCTCGAAAGGCATTTAATAAAGGCATAGGGCCCATTTTCGTTGCAGTTTCAGATGTTTCTTACTCTTTTCATATTACATTTATGCACGTTAAACCTTCTTTATTTGAAATTAATCATTGTTTATCTCAAAATTAAAATAAAATGATTTTCAACAATTTCATGCTTACTATTTAGATTTCATTAAGTTTTGGTCATTACAACCTATTTTAAGATCCATTTTTCTTAAGGCCTCGGCATTATCCCTTTTGTAGCTCAATTAATAGCACTATGATGGAATTTACTATTTGATTTGATAGCATTTTAACAGTATGATAAAGGATGATTAGATTTTGCATCTCTATGTTACTGTTATCATAGATATTACGATCAAACCTTTCTAACTGAATAAATATTTATTGCTGAAACTGTTTGCACTTCCTCAAGATAGAAAACGTTTTACATTGATTCCATTGCTGTTTATTTAAATTCTTCAAAAGAGTTAAACCAATATCTAAGTCTGAATGAGAGCTTTCCTGCATAGAGGAGAGTCTTGCAGAGAAACGTCTTTAGGCTGATGTTTAGTTGAAGAAGCTTGCTTGAGACATGCGAAATATTCTGTTGGGAAATTTATCTGTTTTTTTTTTGTTTTTTTGTTTTTTTGTTTGCAACTTTGCTTTAATTTATGTTTTATCTTGATTCTCAGGTCTGCATTTGCTTTGTTTTATTCTTATTTCTTATTTTTATTTTTTGAATTTTTTACTTTTTTTTATTTATTGTCTTTCTAATTTTAAATTTTTTATTTTTTTATTTGTTATTGCTTCATTTGTTACATTTTTTAATTTGTTTATTATTTAATGATTTAGCTTTATTGACCTTCTGTTTTCTTATTTTTCAGTTTTCATTTTTGAGTTTATATGATGAAATTATTGTTTATATGCTTTTCATTTTTTTCCTCACATATTAAAAATTGCATTAAAATTCTTGTGATATTTCCATTATACTTATGCATATCTTGACATGACACATTTTTTGAAGCGATGATGATAACAGGAATAACAAAATCCATTCGAGATCGAAAAAAAGATGATTTTTGCACCAATCCACAATTTGATCAAAGAAAATTCAGGATTAAATAAATTAAAATAGGTGGAGAAAATCTCTTTGGACAATGTTTCCTAATTCAAACATTTACTTTTCATAAATATTATTTTCTATCATATGAAGGACAGTTTTGGAGAAATAATGTAGAACGTTATTTAATTTTTTAGGCGAAAGTAGGGGAAAGTCATTTAATTTTTTAGGGATCTGTAGAAGAATGATATATGTTATTATTAGCAAAATAGCTTCAAAGGAGTTAAAAGCCTGAAGCGAGGCTCATCAAATCAGTCTCTGTCTGTATTCTCATAATTGTGTATCCTTCCCTCTAATAACTTTTGAAGCGCTCTTGAATCTGCTTAAAAACTTGGCATTACATCGAAGGATAAGACACAATCAAACTTTACTATTTTACATTTTTCCAGTGTGAGTCATTGACAAACTCCCGCGAAAAGGTCACAGAAATTCCCATACAAAAAAAATAGAATTAAACATTTAATAAAATATCTTAAACAAATGATATCAATCTACTTATTAATCCGCTTAAATCTTGGATAACCATTAATATGATTAAAATGAATTGGATTCATGCAATTTAATTGTTTACGGAGTTAGTTCACTTCTTCAGAAAATGAAAACATCTCTACTGTTAATATTAGACAAACATAATTTTAAAAAAACAGACTTTTTGCTCATTTTTCTTTCACGACTTTAAAAAAAAAGAAAGAAAAAGCGAGATATTAAGGGAAATAAGCTTCAAGTTCATTCAAGGACTTCAGGATTTCATTCATTGTTTTGGGATTCTGTCGAAATCATTTTTAATTTTCCAGTTCTCGCTTTAATGTCGTTTCCCCGGCGGCGATGAAGCATCACAGGAATTCTTTTGATGTTAAAAAGAATTTCATAATTCGTTGCCAACTTTGTGTGGTTACAGCTTCATTTTTCTTGAATTAGAGAAGAATACAGGAGTCTCTGACTACAAGGCAATGTATGTATTTTCATGTTTAATTTAATTTTTCTGCTGTGCTGAGTTGCCAGAATAACTTCAAGGAAAATCTAAACTATTTTTTTTTTCATTAGAATTTATACTCAAGTTATAATGTTGATTAAAACGTATATTCACTATATAGTTTTCCGAAATAACAATGTCTTCATACAAAAAAATAGCTGTTAACGAAGTACACAGTTTTAAATGCATATCATCAAAATATAAAATATTTTAGTCATAACCTTAGATTAGTGTGGAGGTTAGTTATTTTTATTTATTCAAATATATATAATTAATTCAAGATATTATAATTATAATTGCGAATACCAAGGTTATCTTATTTAATCAAACTAAACGAAGTACTATTTTATAGGTATGTTCTATCTTCGTTTCTTGACCTCAGTTAAATATTAGATTATGCTTCAATAAAGCTTTCTCCATTGGCTTCGAACATAAGTTTCACTCTACAAAGTGAATCTCTGCCATTAGAATCTGGCGTCACTTACTGTTCCTGCAATCACGTCAATAATCTTGTTTATTATGAGTTGATGAACACTTGAGATCTCTCCTTGTTTAAATTAGAAATAGTCCGGCAGATCTTGATTACATATGTTAGTTTTGACCAAAATGTCTACCTTATTCCGGAAGACTTAATTTGCCTCAGAACACACCATTATTGGGTAAATTTGAAAATTCTGGCAGCAATAAAGTGTAATCCGCATAATTGGTATATTTCGAAAGGGAATGCTTGCCACACAGATGAACGAACGCTTTTGGAAATCCATATTAAAGTAGCACAGCACAAGCCCCAGTAGCACACATTTGCAATTATTGAAACAGATTATTCAATCAATCATCAATGTTTTCAATGTTTAAAATTTTTTTGCTAAAACGAAGAATTGCAGAAAACTTTTTTTAAAGTTTGATCTTTGCTTTGTCTTCACTAAGTAAGCTTATCAGGAAGATCTTATTTTTCGTATTTATTTAACGTATAAGTTAGGAAGCTTTTTAACAGAACTAAAACCTCAACTATAGAAAAGCGATTTGAAAGAATTGAAGATGTCTGAAAAAAAATTAGCAGTTTCAATGACTGAATTTACTTTTTTTCGTTGATCTGAATATCATACTTACTTAGATTCTTTCAGAAACAGTGAAGCTGTTTTCTTCGTTCGATTATTTCGTAGACCTTATTTAAATCTTCACCAACTAACTCACTAATTAGTACCAAAATTCTATATGTTTTGCAGCAAGGTTTTAGAAGATCTCACCTTCCGTAATTAACATTCAGTGTCATATGTATCGATAAATAAGAATACGTTACGAAACTTACGAAGGGCCGAAGAGAAAATAAAAACTTATAAAAAAAACTCAAATTTTACAAAGCAATCATTGTCAATGACGACAAAGAATCTCTAGTTTATAGATTTTGAGATGGGGGTTGGGAAGAGCAGCTCATCTCACCATTTAATCTTCTGTGAGATCAGGAGGGAAAGCAAGCCAAGGAATTCATTGAATCTTGTTTTTCGACAAACTGATTGGTAAGTCATAATGGATGTTGATCACCATTACCATCCATTAAAATGAAATTTTTATCACCTCTACTCACAGAAGAAATCAGGCTGTCGTTACACATGTTTTTCTTTCGATGATGTAAAGAAATTCCATTCTCAGGCAATGTGACTGTTATAACATTGCATATGTTATTTGTTATTCATATTTTCAATGGATAACTTAAAGCAGTTAATTCAGGCATTTCAATTGCCATATATGGTCCAATAGAGGCCCCGGCGTTTATTTGCAAAACTAGCCTCAGCTTCCGGCACTAGAGACCGGCTGCTATTAGAGGCCGGCCATTATTAACAAAAGCCTTCAGAACGCAATATTTTTCCACATAAATACCGACTAATATTACAAACAGCTACTTTATTTGAATTTCACTCGCTACATAAGACTGTTAAAGATAAATGGCAATGTCTTTCTGTACCTTTCGCTGCTATTCGTCGTCCGAATCCGCAATGACCCGGCGGCCGTCTCACCGGAAGTTTCTTTCGCGTATTTAAGATTCTTTCGCGAATCTTAAAAGCAATGTCAAATGACCGTTTCGGCGGCATTTTGTAAGGCAATGTACCGTAAGGTATTACGCACGACTATAAAGATACGGAGCTTAAACTAGTACCGGCAGGCAAATATTAAAAACCCGGTCACTGTTAGAGACCGGCTACTATTTGGCCGTGTCCCCTCTGTAGCCCGGCGCTTATTAGAGACCGGCGACAATAAGAGCCTCTGCGTTTATTGGAGCGTATTATACAGTATGTAAATTGTAATTATAAATTATCAAAGAATCATATTTAATTTTTAATAAAGTTTACACTGAATATAATATCTAATAAATAAAATTTTGTAATTTAGTAAATTTTACGAACACCGAAAGAAATTACAATTTCGTGTTCTGGAATAGGCAAGTTTTAATCATCAGGTAAAAAATCAGAGAAGCTAGAATGACAAAAAATGTATTTCTGTGTGATTTTCCCAAAATAAAAAAGAAATCATTGCATAAAAAGGAAGTCCTTAAAATGTTATTATCCAGGAATATATCAGTTAGCTTAATTAAAAATTAACAATTTTGTTATAAATGATATTTTTTCCAATTTGCACTTTATGATGTACAGAATACGAAAATCAACATGGGTTAAATTACTATTTCAGTTTTCTTAAACATATTTTAGTTTATTTTTGTTTTTCAGTCAGTTTTTGTTTTTAGTAAGTTAGTAATTTCTGGTGGTTTGCTCTTACTAAATTCATATTAAAATAATCATACATGTCTATTTTTATTTAATATAATATTTCCAAGATTGAAGTGAAGTTGTAGGTAAGGAAATCGAAGTGATCTACATTTTTCGATTATAATCCGCTGTAATGAAACCTGAAGTTCTATCAAAAACATATTTAAGATCTGTATGTGACTGTAACAAGATCTGTATATTGTCACAATCAAGCTATAAACAATTGGTAAACTCGAATTAAAAAAGTAAGTTCAACATCATCGCCATTGCCATCGTAGGTGCTACATATCGGGATGGGCCTTGGCCTCACTTAAAGAATTTCCGTCATTTCTCAAGATTATAGGCAATCTCTTTCCAATTACTGCAACCAGTAATGCCGTGTCCTCTTCAAAGAGCCTACTCTCGCCGTAGATTTTAGTACTAAGATCATTTTACTTTAAAATTTCATTTAATAGCAAAGTCACTTATAAAAAATTTAGCGTAATGGACCCCCCCTTAACAAAATCGCCCCCCCCCCCCCTTATCAAAATCCTGGCTACGTGCCTGCTGCTTCAAAAAAAAATGTAGATTTTTGTTGCTTTTTTTTTGGTGAATTTTGATTACTGTATAAAATTGGAATTTAGTTTAAGGCATAGTTAACTATCTGTTAACTGGGAATCTCTCTTCTTATAAATTTGCTTTATCACTAGATGACTTGGAACGACTTAAAATGTTCTCGGACAGTCTATGGACTAAGTTCCGTTTTTATATTCGACTGATAACTAATTAAGTTATTTTCTTCAATTTAAGTTATTTTCTTTTTCTTAGAATAATCGAAGAGTAAAAAAAGGACTTTTTTACATTTGTTATTTCAGCTATCTTGAAAGTCTTAACTTTTCAGTCAGAATAACTGGTCTTTCAGAATTTGCATTTTCCTGACTTATTTTGAATTATTGAATTTGAATTCACTCTTTACTATTTCATTTGAAATTTCCAGGGATTAAGGAAATGCACTTAGGCCAAAGAAATCAAAATTCCAATCGCATTCTATGTTTCGGTTTTCTTCATGGCTGGGCTGCTTCTTTATTCGGTTAGTAGCAGGAAAGATTTTGACGAACTAGATTGCTCTTTGCTCCATTACCCAGCGATTCATCGGGACCTAGAATAGCGTGAGGCGCAGAAAAGTTGGACGCCGTGTTGGCCTTAGGGCTCATCAAAAGACAGCTCCTGACAATAGTGGTCACACTTAAGCATGCGTCCCGTGGATGGGGCGTCGTTCCAGTCCAATGCATCCAATGTCAATGCAGATTCCTCTCTCAAGTGGTGTCTGCCAGGCAGCATTCACACCCCCACCCCCGCGCCGCGAATGACTGAGCAAATGGGCAATTTCTCCACCACAAAGAGGACCAGTAGAACTTGAAGATATAGCTGAAGAAATGCAAGGGTTTTTTTTTTCTTTTTCGTATCACAACTTTTGCAGGAATTATCCCCTTAATTCTGTTTTTTTTTTTCTCCTTTCCACCCATCCTTGACTTGAGAAATCCAGTAATTTTTTTGTGTCGATATTCAGAGAATAGACGAAGTTGATTAGCAAAAATCGAAGTTTTTATATAAGCAAAAAAAAAAAAAAAGAGAAAAAAAAATTCAGTTTTGTACATTCCATGGGTTTTGTTTGTTGTTTGTTTGTTTCTTCAACAAAAAACATCAGATTTTTAAATAAGAGTATTTCCTGCTTTTTTGAACAAGGAAATACCTTTTAAAAAACCTACTGCTTTGTGAAAATAATTTAAGTTGCTTCACCTAACTACATTTTCGAACGTCAAATTATAAATTTAAGAATTAAGTACGAAATAAGTTCGACAGTAAGAGTCGTTCAAAAAAATCATGCAACACATTTTTTTTCTTGGGTAATATTTGATTATAACACGTGAAATTTTCTGTACAGTAAAATTTTCTGTACTGAGGAAACGATTCCAGCGTGTTCGTGACCACAAAGACGTGAACAAACTTCTCCTCCACGACAACACCAGACCACACTCAAGGCTATATATCCGCGAGGAGATTACACAACTTCACTGGATTGTTCTCCCGCATCCACCCTACAACCCTGATCTCCCACCTTCAGACTTCTATCTATTCGCACCTCTAAAGGATGCAATCCGCGGGAAGCGTTATGGCAACGATCACGAAGTTCTAGACTTAGTAATAACTTGGCTGAGGCACAAACCAGTAGACTGGTACCGTCAAGGCCTACAAGCTCTGACATCTTGTGGCGTAAGGCCATAGACTTGAACGATATTATGTTGAAAAATAGTTTTTTGTAGCTAAAGAATTGAGGATCAAGGTCCTGTATTTAAAACTCTAATACAACAAATCTATTTTGAGAAAAAAAAATATGTGCATTGAACGACCGTCGTAGTAATGCTTGTTTTAGCTTAGAGAAATTTGATTCCCAATAGTCATGGAATTTTTCTTGCGTTATTTCCACTCCAAACAGACCTTAGAATTCACCAAAATCTTCTGCAGAAATAAAATTGAGCATCAGATGGACAATCAAATAATTTCCTTGTCGTTCTTCACTTGCGAGGAAATCTTTCTTCACATCCAGAATCTTAAGGTTTAGTTTCTCGGTACCTTAACTTGAAATTCTTAAAAATTCTTGAAATAATTAAAAAAAAAAAATTTTTACACAATATTACAGGTTTACCATTTATTTTTTAAATAATATTTTAAGTAATTTTATTGAAATCTTACTTCTTCAGTTATTATTTTAGAATAAAATCAGTTGATATATTAAGCATGAAGTTAAGGATGTATCATAAAAAGTTTATTTTGATTCCTCTCCTATTCTGAAATATCAAGTAAACAGAGATCAGACTTCCACCAAAGGCAAGCTGTCTCTTAAGCTACTACTGTAGATCATGAATCAGAAATCAACTAAACAAACAAGTTATCGTTCCAATAGCTGTGATACTTTAATAATTTCCGATAAAATGTTATTAGTCAGTCAAACTGAAATTTTTTGTTCAAAAAACATTCCGGTATCACATCAAACAGTCTCTTCATGCAGACACATATGTCACAGAAATCAAACATTCACTTATAACAACCAGCCAATCAGAAAACCTATGATAATACCTACATCGCTGAACTTCAATATGATGTACAATTGGAGACTAAGATTACTTCAGGGTATAAAGTTTTGAGTGGTTGGTGTTGTGTTATGTCACGTCTGATTGGTTGATTGGTTGTAAATTGATACTTATTAGTAGTACTGAAATCTTACTAATAGAAATGGAATCCATAATCAATTTCGGTGAGATTTGACGACCCTAAGGACAAATTCTGTGGACTGTCAAGTCAATCCATCGAACTAATGATTAGGTATTGAATCACTTGTTCACTGGAACGAGAAAAGTAATTTCATGTTACAAAACGCAGGGGAATATTCTCTAACAGAGTATTGGATGATGTCCATGTATGTTGTGATTTGTTCACCAACGCATCAAAGATGTACTTCAATTAACCATGAAGTCTACAATGGGGGAACACATCAATGAATTCAGTCTCTTGATACATATGGGACTACAATTTTCTGGGAATCAATACTTCACAATAATAAAGCTTTACTTGAATTTTTCAAATGCCTTAGGAACGCATTCTTATTTAAAACGAAAAAAAAAATTATAAGTTACATAATAATGTCACTTTTTTCCCATTGGTTGAGGAGCTGAGATGTCATGGTTTCAGATGAGAGATATTTCATTGAAGATTAATATGTCCCTTTTTTTCTTTTCTTTTTGGTGATAGGATCTATTTCAGATGTTACGATTTTGAAACATTTTTGACGCATGCTTCATGTAACATAAAATTAAAATATGTATCAATAACATCGAGAAAAAAAGAAATGAATGAACCCTAGTGCTGCGAACTTTTGGAAGAAACAGCTCCAAACATGGCATTGTATTTTTTTTGTTTGTGTGTGTTTTCTTTCTTACTAAAAAACCATATTATATACTTACCAAAGTTTTATTCTCTTGTAAGTGCTTCTTGAAAGGAGAAAACAAAGACGTATTGTTACTTTACTTTTTAATCAAAAGTAAATATTATCTGATTTAAACTGGTGTGCTGGGTTTAAATGAAAAATCAACGTTTCTAAATCATAATATGTGAAAACATCATTCTTGTATTTGTAAAATAACGCACCTTTTTTCTTTCTTTAATAATTTCAACTTGTAACATATCGAAGTAGAGTATCTGCAATGCTTATCTTTGCTTCATATAATTTCCTTTCCTAGTAATGATTTACAGTAATGAGAGAAGCTTTTTTTAAAAAATAGTTTTTTAAGATTTTTTTTTTTCAGTTCAATTTCACACATTGTAATAAACTTAAAATATATTGTCGTGTTTTATTTATTCTTAGAATATATGAAACCATTTTACCTTCAAATTATCTTAACGTTAGATTGAAGATGATAACGTTAGATTAGTTATTTAACTTTTAAAATATTTATTTATTTATTTATTTATTTATTTATTTATTTATTTATTTATTTATTTATTTACTTATTTATTTATTTTGCTTTTGTACTTTTTATTCTGAAGTAATTCTAAATAAATTCAGCGACATCCTTTTAAATTTTTAATTTTTTATTAAATTCCTTGGGAGTCTTCTTTTGAAAAAAGACAGATCAGTATTGAATCTAATTCACTTTTTTTAACGACGTATTTTTAAGCATTGATGCAGAGTATTAAAGATTTAAAAATCGGACGACAATTATCCAGAGATTTTTCAAGCCTTAAACCCAAGGGCCGTGAAATTTTCTACGGATAATCGAAACTATATGAAATTTGTATTTTGAAATTACTAAAATATTTTATTTCTCTGTCTGTCAGTCCGGCGCAATTCTAAATTTCCTATGAAAAATATAAATATTTACTACAATGAAACGTTCACGACGGGAATCGAACCTGCAATGTTTTGATCCGAAGTCAGACGTCTTATCCATTAGGCCATGGAGATTATAAGAATGAAATATCACTTTTTGCCTAAAGCGCTTGGAATCGATTCTTCTTAGATTATCTCATACTTACCAGGGAGGGACAGGGGCATGGCCAAGTATAGTTTAAATGGTTTAATAAACTATTCTTCAAATTAATTTATATAGTATCATGATAGCAAATCCTTCAATTAGTTAGAAAGTTGTCTGTTAGAGATCGAAGTTAACAATTATGCTTTTAGTTTCAGTTTATTTTTAATGTTAACTTCTTATTGATTCATAAGCTAATTACTTGCTTCAAAACATTACTAGCAATTTCAAGAATCATATGATGGAATTTCTTTTCCATCCTATTATATATTATTAACATTCTATTATATTTAAGATGTGTCGCCGTTCATTGAGGGTGATACATTTGAACCTGAGTTAAAATCCCGAAGTCCGCATGAATGTGACTTACTCCTTTGTTTCGTATGTATCTGCGGGAGTAATGTGATCTGCCTCCTATGGTTTACCCTGGGCAGCGATTCTTTGGCTAACGGCTCACATTTCTCGCCCCTTGCTGTGGCCAAAGGCAGAAGTCCCAAGAGCCCTGGCATACGAAATAATAATAATAATAAGTTGGCAATATGTGCTTTGGTCCTTGACCCGCCATATTGTCTTGGCCGAGAAAACCCATGGTTTGAAACTTTTAACGATATAATAATAATAATAATAATTTTGTCTTTGCTGGGGAAACCCAAGGTTTGAAACTTTTACAGAATAATAATATTTTATTATTATTATTATTATTATTAATAATAATAATATTTTTTTTTTTTTATTATGATTCTAAATACAAAAGTTACAGTCCCGTTAGGAATGACAAATTCCTATCAACAGGTTCTGAATATAGGTATACTACAAATGTTTAATTAATTTTGAATACATTATTAAAAAATATCAAATTACTTACATAGTATTGTTTTTACAAGTGATTTTTGTCAGGTAGACCGCTAGGTGATAATTTTCAAAAATTTTAAATTAGGCAGTAACCTGATTTAAAAGTTAAAATAATTTTCTGATTTAACTCTATATATAATTATTACATATGTATATTAAAGTTACCTATGTTTAGCTTATTTTTGTAGAGTACAGTAAGAACTAGTAACAATAAATATTAAGGACATTGGTAGTAAATTGAACAAAATACTTAAGTGAGACATTACAAACAGGATTTACAATTACAAAGAAAACAATTGAAACAAAAGAAATTCATATTAATTACATTCTATCAGCCACTTTTTTAATAGTTTCTTAACATACGATATTCTTCCATTTTTTATATATATTTCTTTTTCATCTATAGTGTTGAATATATTTTCAAGTATATAGTTGAAGTGCCTCTTACCATAGTCATTGTATATTAGTGGATAGGGAAGATGGATATTTTTCTTGTTTCTTAGATTATATGAGGATTTTTGTTTTTCTTCTTTCTTGTGCTCAAAGATTTTATAATAGTTTTTAATTAGTATGTTGTATATGAATTTTTGTTTGGGATTTAGTATTCTGTATTGAAGTCTTTTCTTTAATATTATACTTTTATCGTTTACATTTTGCTTGAAGAAAATTATCTTTAAAATTTTATTTTGCAGGTTAATTATAGGTTTTAAACAATTGTCATTGGTGTTGGCCCAAATGTTAGCAGCGTAATTTATGTTCGAATCGAATAAAGCATTATATAATAACATTTTAATCCGCGTTGGAAGTATGTCTTTTATATGATAGAATATGTATGACATAATGTATGACATAATAATAATAATAATAATAATAATAATAATAATAATAATAATAATAATAATAATAAATTTATGGGGATTACATCCATAATCATTCTTGTACACTTTTTTAGATTTGGCAATATGTGGTTTGGTCCTTGAGCCGCCATGTTGTCTTCGCTAGGGAAACCCAAGGTTTGAAACTTTTACATAATAATAATAAACTGTCGTATGTATATGAGCATTTCCACTCAACCTGAAAACCCTACGAAAACATACGACAGTATCCAAGACACTGATAAATACAAAGAGTGGGCACAAAAACCATCACATGGAAAACACTATAATGAACTATAAGTCAATCACATCGATAAAATATCCACCAACCTCTGGCTTTGGCGCAGCTTAGCCGCAGCTGCATTTGCGCCATAAAACACCAACCAACCAACCAACCAACCAACCAACCAACTTCTGGCTCACTGATTCGGATCTCCATCCAGAAACAGAAACATTTATTCTCGCCATACAAGACCAAGTAATTAATGCCCGAAACTACCGAAAACACATCATTAAGGATCCCACATTAACATCAGACAATTGCCGGCAATGCCATGATGTTCTGAAACAATTAAACATATATTTACAAAAACTCCACGTACATTTTAGTATTAATATATATTTATTAAAAATACTGTAAATTGTAAATTTTTGAGAAGTTTAACTCGTCTTCTCTTTTTCAAGCATATTGACATGAATAGAATATATACAATACAAAGGCAAAAATAGTTAGAAGCTTGAACAAATACTAAAACTCGTGAATCAAATAATTTGGTTGTTATATAAAAATACATCAATAAGAAATTATTTAATTATTAAAACCAATGAAAACAAGATGATAGCATAACAAAAAGAAAAATTTTAATAATTACAAACGTCAATTATTGCTATTTTTTACTATCTGTTTTTATTAAGTGCCTCATTAATAAGTCAGTGGAAGGGTCATCATGAACTCCTTCGTATCTGTTGAAGTTTCTAAAATTTTCTTTAGTTTTAGATTATATTCTTTGTATAATACTTCTATGTTATTATCCATCACATGCCCTTTTCCTAGACAGTGGTAGGCTGATGAATCCAAATTTTTATTCTTCAGGGGCCTGCCATGTTCAACAACACCTTCGAGCAACGTTCTTTTTGTTTCACCTATGTAAAAATCACCACAAATTTTATAATCAATCTTGTATACAACATCCAAAATCATTTTAATTTTCATTACTATTAATTTTCTTGAATAAAATATTTTTAATCTTTTTTTTATAAACATAACTTATGTTTATATTGTATGATTTACATAATTTTTTTAATTATAAACTATTCTGATTAGATATGGGACATAAATTCTATTATTTTCATGATTTTCAATTTCTTTTATTTTAAAAATGTTATAATTTTGAATTTGGCTGTTAATGAAATTCTTGGGATAATCATTTCTTTTTAAAAGGTTGGACATGATTTGTATTTTTTCTTGATAAGAGTCTTCATTGCTAGTACCTCTGTCTATTCTTTTTATAAAATTTTCTATAATATTCTTTTTGATAATTGAGCTGTGGCTTGATATATTAATTCAACAAGTGGTCACTTTGATAATTCTTTAATATAGTGTTTATTTTTTGTTATCTTTAATTAATTTAAGGTCCAAAAACTTTTAATTCATTATTAGCTTCTAACTCCTTTTTGAATGTTAAATTTTTACTTTTTTTGTTCAAGTTGTCATAAAAAATATCTAATTGTCTTAAGGTGCCGAACCAAATGATCAATATGTCATCTACATATCTGAAGTATTCAAAATTTTGTTTGTTTTGGAATTCTTTTAATAAAGTATTTTCAAAGTGATTTAAGTGGAAGTTGCCAAGAGTTCCCGAAATTGGGGAACCTATAGGGAAACCTTTGTTTGTTTAAATATTTTCTTATTATGTTTCAAAAAGGTGCTTTGAGTAACAAATTCAACTATCTCTTTAAACATTTTTTCATCTATTTTGTGTTTTAACAAATACTCTCTATTAAAATAATAAGAATAACACTCAAAATATCCTACCAATCATGTATTCAATCTTTAAAGACGCTTTTGTGATTGCGATATATTTGTCAAAACATTTTCATAAGTTATTTGAAGTGTGAATTGTCTTTGTGACCAAAGTCCTTTTATGTTTTTTTTTTTTCTCTTGATTTATTTAATAAATCGTAAAGTTGATCTAATTGTAGAGATTTTCGCCGTATTAAAAATTCTAAAGTAAAATTTCAACTAAAATTTCGACGACAAGCTTAAATTAAACAAAAAAAAAACAAAAGTTATTGATTTTAAATAATACAGGCTACTTATTTTCATCAAATATTTTTTTTAAACTTCATAAACTCCTATGTATACAATTTTTAAGTGATCTTAATAAAAGAAATATAAAACAGCTTCTAACTAGTTTCTTTAATAACCAAGTCCGCATAATTTATTTTAAACTTTTATTGCCAATGTTGTGAGTTTTTTCGCAAGTAAAAATGAATTTTCTTACGAGTTAAGGTCGTAATAACCTTGTTATTGGAGATGTAGCATTCGCTATAAAGAAATTCAAGATGGCGTTGCTTCATAAGAAATGTAGGAATTTCTGCTATGATGGTGAAATTAGTGTCAGGTATAAAATTCTGAACATTACTTCGTCACAGTAGGATGAGATTCACTCCTGACCCACCCCTAGCTACTTAAAACACAGAGATCATTGCAAACGTAGAAAAGTACGATGAAAAAGCAAACCTGATCTTCTTCTTTGTGTGTCGGTGTGTTTAAGGTTTATTAGATATGACTGATGGCAGGCTTTAATGGTCCCCGGGGAACAGTAACACTTGGGCGGGAAAACTGAATTATGACCGTTACCTCGGGATAATTTATACCAGAACGAGCCAAATATTAAAATTTCACCAAAATCATAAAGTTCCTCGTAACTCGTCGAAGGAATGCGGGTTTAATATCGAATGAGATGTGACAAAACGGGTAACAGTAAACGCACGAAATAGGTCCGCCATCTAATAAAATTTTATGTACGGAGAGTTCGGCTGAGTGGCTTCACTCGCGATGTCACGGGCCGTACGTCAGTGTGCGCGGGCACACGGGAAGCCTGGTCGTTCCAAACATCCGGGAATCAATACTAGGAATTTAACTAGTTGAACACGAACCCCCATCGGCCTAAATTGGCTCTTGGGAGCACGGTCGAGATTTTTCTGAAGGTAGAATTGAGAAAGAAGCTAGCTTTCGTCGAGAACAATGGCAAGAAGGTTGAGTACCATTTTACCAGTTATGAATATCTTAACGTACATATATGAATTTTTCTTTTTCTGATAGATTTTCTTCTTTCTTCTTGACTTAACAATCTCAGATACTTTCGAATTTCACAGTATCGACTAAACCTTAATCAAAGCTAGAAATATGCTGAAATTAAAATTGTATGAAAAAACTGTAGTGTACATGTAGATTATCTCACAACATTATGCATGTATTACAATAAAGTTCGTCAAGAAAATCATATTCACTTAATAAGTTGGTTTTTTTTTGAACAACTTGAGATCACATGAAGCTAGCTCCTCCAATCTTATATTTAATATAAAATAATTACCAAAAAGTATTCGATTGTGTCAACATTTTAAACAATGTTTTAAGTTGTTGTTGTGGGAGTGGGGAGGAAGTTCCTCTACACATACACAAAATAAACACGAACAATGACCTTACTGCCCCAATAACTAAACATACACCTTGACGCTACAAACTCCATCAACCATCTCCACAAATTCTCATCAACGGGAACGCAGTGACACCAAACATAAGCTTTTTCTTATTGCAATGGGTCTGGATATATTCCACTATTGTACATTCCTATATGATTTATTGTATAGACTAGAAGAATGTAAAATAGCTATAGACCACTCGGAAATGAAGGAAAAAAAACCCTCGGAAATTCAAGCTGATAGCCCAACTTAAAATAAGTTAATGAATCGAGCGAAGTCATCAGTGAGAATAAAACCCTACTAAATATAAATTATTGTTGAGGTCTTGAATTTGAGAAAGGGCTTTCTTTTAATTAATACTTTTGCTAGATAATAATGAAGGCCAACCTTCAAAAGAGATTTTTTGTCATTTATTTTTTAAACTAATTATAATTTTATTTAATTGTAGCAAAGTTTTTTCTTACAAAACTTTATTTACGCATAAATTTCGCTTAATAAAGAATTGCAAGCTCATAAATACAGTCTCATCATAGCTGATATAGCTGTTACGCAGTGATAAAATACTGTATATCCCAAATTTTATGGATAGACATTCAATGTCATTCGATTTGAAATCTAAAGTATTTAATTCATGTAAACTCAATTTTAATAAATGCATTGGTTTTTCATGCATTCCAGCATTCAATTAATTCGTTGAAATTTAAATAAAGTTATTTTTATTATAAGTTTATATTGAGAGAAGATAAAATAAACTATATATAAAACCTAGGGGCAGAAAACATCAATGATTTTTTTCAATGATTGTTTTGTTGGAAATTAAAGTGTCCTATCAAAATCTAGTGATAACTGAGGTCGTCAGTAATTTTGAAATAATATCTCGTTATTTTTATAAAGGAAAAAAAAAAAGCTGCATTATTATCTGGCGAGAACTTTTAATTAGGACATATTTCGGTTAACTGAATTAAAACATATTACAGCAGTAATCAATAATCCTAATTTGCTAGACTTTTCGCTCTGGCAGAGATGACCTATTGATAAGTAGTTGTAATTCATTTTCATTTCGGCTGCCATCTTCGATATGAAATCCTACAATTCTTCATTCTTAAAGATGAACGAAAACATGTTTTGACGTAATGGATAGCTAAATGAACTAATGAACTTTTTTAAAAAAATCTATTTTAGAAACACTTAACGAATAATGAAGAAAAGTGAACTGAATTTCAAAAATATATTTTTTTATGGGAAGATAATTCATTATATTTATAACATCTTCGATTGCGAAGTTTCGTTTGTATTATTAATTATTTTAGATTAAATAATTAAATCTAAACTTGAATTTTTTGACTATTGAACCCACGATGAACTCTACTAAACCCTACTAAATATATTGTAGGATTAGCAACAACATTTCAAATAATTTTTTAAGGGGCGTTAGTATTATATTCGTGGTTCGAGAACTGCAACTTCAAATGAAGGGTCTAAATAGACTGGTACAGAACTTGTTTGATATATGCCTTGAAGCCTTAGACTAGCCAAGAGAGAAGACTATTCTATGTCTCAGCTCCAACATATTATATTCTTTTGTTGTGGATGGCAAACAGAAAAGCCAAGGTAGTTCTTTTGACTGCTGAATTGTGCCATACTGCTACACATTTCAGTAACAGACCAGACGACAAACCAATAATATCAGATGAGATCATTTATTTCATCGAAAGATTCTTTTGATTTCGGTGAGTAATTACACAGGGACAGTAAAAATAAGGCAAGGAGGAGATTTTTTTTTTCAGAACATTGTGCTGTTAAAAATCTGTAATGAAGAATAATGCCGGAATAACCCTGTGTTATTCCTCAAGGTTATACTAGCTTATTTTACTTGGTTGTATATTGTGCGCAGTAATTTACAAAAATTCTTTTCCTTACCTTATTCATTTGTGTCTGAGGGAAAATACTTAGAAAATCAGATACTTCTGCAAAATTCAGGTTTCTCTTAACAAGAATTAATTAATTAAAAAAAAGGTGACCTCTACGCACTACACAGGATGAGAATAAAGTGCGGTATTTGCTTGGATCATGCAATAGTTCAAAAAAGTTATGAAAGTTATGAATTATTGAAAGTTAAACATTATTCTATATTTTAAAACGAACAAAAACATCATTTATCATACATTAAAAACTTACACAACTCTTTATTGAGAAAACAAAAGAACTCCATCTTGGCTATATTTCGAAAGTCTCAGCGACCTTTCTTTTACGAGCCTTACACCTTAGGGAAAAGAAACATCGTCTTCTTCCCCAAATAATAAAAAATAAATTAACTATTAACAATCATAAATATGGAAAAATTCGTAACAGAACGAAAAAACGTGACAATAAAGAGTTGTGTAAGTTTTTAATGTATTACTTGGAGTATTTTTGTTAATTTTTTTTGATCATTTATCATATATATCTACGAATGATAGTTATAGAAATATAATAGATAAAAAGTAAGTAAATTGCGTTTAAAATTAAATGACCTGTCAGTTGTTGCCGAGGAGGCGGGGCGGGAGTGTGTGCATGTGTGTAGATATGGTTAGATATTTTAAATTTAGGTTATAATGTGGCATTAGTACTAAATTTTTACCTCCCTTTTTATTTCTTTTTTGTATTTAGTTTGTTCAATAGGTCTAAATGTCGACCGCAGTTATCAAAAAAGACTTTAACGGCGAGAAGAAACTTTGCAGCAAGGCTTAATGACATAGAGGAGGAGCGTCAATCTTGCCTGTCTCAAATCAGTTCGGTACATCCGAACTGCTCGAGAGAGTAGAGTAGAACGAGATTCCTCCGATTTGTCTTTTAATTTTAAACATCTGCAATTTCCAAAAAAAAGAAGCTGCATTTACTATTAATATCAAAAAAAAATCTCAAGGATGGACCTTTAAGGATATAGGAGTGGATTTGCAAATAGAATGTTTTTGCCATGAATAATTGTATGTTTGTCTTTCAAGAACCGGAAATTGAAAAAGCAAGTAATTTTGATACCTGGAGGCAATGAACAAAAAAGAAAATATCTTTCAGTAGCTTTCAGGAACTAAGAGGGGATGGGAGTGGCAAATGAGCCTCATAAAAAATAGCTTTGTTCAACTACGAGAATGTATTGATGTAGGATAACGCGGAATGTATTGATGATTTTGTATGTACAAACTGATGAGATTATATTTAAATTCGTTTTTATTCTTGTTTGTATTGACTATTCAACACACCTCAAGCTCAGAGTAACAGACAGGCAGCCTGTATTCGGTATTCTGGAAAACGGTAGGGGAGGGTGGCGCCGGACGGCCGGCCAACAGAAGCAAGAGAATTGAGGAGAAGGCTGTGGCAGCGGATGGATGTATTGGCGGGGGGGGGGGGGGGGGGTGGGGGGGGGGGGGGGGGGGGGATTGAAGGAGGAAAGAGCAAAGTGTCCATGTAGTTAGTCAAGGTCAATCAACCCTAGCTAACAAGCTAACATAAGCTGCTAAGTGTCTAGATTTTGGAATGCCAGCACTGTTATGGATAAGATATGTCACCCATGAATTTCGTTAATGTTTAGACCTGATAAAGTTATTCTCTGCAAATTGTTATTAAGTGGAGTTTGAATCTATAGAAATTTTTACATACAAAATGACTGCATTAACATTTCCATTTTTAACCCTTACAACACATTTTTGGCGGCAAAAAACCAGGTTTGGGGGGGGGGGGGTTGAGTTTTAAAATTGACCCATCCACAAAATTATCTAGATCCAGCCAAGGTAGTTTTATAGATACTTACTCCCTAGAACCCAAACTGCAGCCGAAATGAATGTATTAACAAAAAACAAAACAAAAAAATGTATGTTTTGTAAAATGAAACCTATATTAAACACTTGTCTCCAATAATTAAAGGGACATTTTTACTTGATACAATCAACTCGACATCCGCTTGGGTGAACCCAGAACAGAAAGCTAGAATAAACTTTATCCATACTATGCGTAGAAATATTAAAATACAGAACCAAACACACAAATACAAAAGATAAATAATAAATATTAATTAATTCTTGTTAAGAGAAACCTGAATTTGGCAGACGTATCTGATCTTCTAAGTATTTTCCTTCAGACACAAATAAGATAAGGAAAAGAATTTTTGTAAATTACTGAGCAAAATATAGACTCAAGTAAATCAAGCTAGTATAACTTTGAGGAATAACACACAGGGTCATTCCGGCATTATTCTTCATTACAGATTTTTCACAGCACAATGTTTTGCAAAAAAAAATATCTTCCTTGCCTTATTTGTTATTGTCCTGTGTATATTTATTCACCGAAATCAAAAGAATCTTTCGATGAAATAAATAATCTCATCTGATGATACTTTCGTAACATGATACCTTCATTACATAATACTTTCGTAATATGTAATGAAGTTCTATATTATTTATCTCTTGTATTTCTGTGTTTGGTCCTGTATTTTAATATTTTAAGAAAGCTAGTATATTTATATTTTTAATATATTTGGTCGCCATTTTATTTTTTTTATTTTTCTTTAAATGAATTTCCTTTATCAGGATACAAGGAATGCACAGTTCTCTCAATATTAGAAAATATGATGGAATCTACATTACTAAAATCTTTTATTTCTCTGTCTCTGTGTCTGTCCGGTGCAATTTTCTGTGAGAATGGAAAATAGAAATAATTTTTACAATGAAACATCCGCGACAGGAATCGAACCTGCAACCTTCTAATCCGAAGTCAGACGTCTTATCCATTAGGCCATAGGGACTACAACTCTCTTCATATTGTTTTTTGACTTATATCTCCTTTCCCTTCCCCCATCAATAAGGAATGTATTCAACATTTTTTTTTTAATCTCAAGATTGTTTATTTATTTCCCATCCGTCAGTTTATTTGTAATTCGAAACTGATGATTAGAACTATAGTTGCAATATTTTAAATATTCTTATTTAACCAAATTCTATGTGATGTTGAAAAATAAGTGCATGTACACGGCAGATGTTGGAGTAAAGAAAACAGAGTCAAGAAAGAAAGAAGCACTCTTTTTTTGAGGTGGAATACCGAAAAAAGTATTTGTAACTCAAAGGCCACTGAAAAGTGACAATTACAATTAAAATGAGAGTCAAAAAAGAAAGAAGCAGTACTTCTATTAGGTACACTACTGAACACTATTGTATTTCAGAAGCCACTGAAAAGTATCAATTGGAATAAAAAAAAAAGAGTCAAGAAATAAAGAAGCAGTATTTTATTAGGTAGAATACTGAAAAATCACTATTTGTAACTCAAAAACATTGAAAAATATCAATTGGAATAAAAAAAAAAAGTCAAAAAAGAAAGAAGCACTATTTCTATTAGGTAGAATACTGAAAAATCACTATTTGTAACTCAAAAACCATCACTATTTCTAACTCGAAAACCTCTGAAAAGTATCAATAGGAATAAAAAAAAAGAGTCAAGAAAGAAAGATGCGCTATTTCTATTAGGTAGAATACTGCTCAGAAGTTAGACCACGAGGCCTACATTCTAATCTCTACACAAAATAAAAATATATCATAGATATATGATTTAAACGCTAGTTCTAAAAGCAGTCGTAGATTGAGAGAATATAGACATCCAAAATTAAATTTAAACAAAAACTTTTAAAAATTTTAGTTTTAGTTTTCTTGATGTAATTTGTGTGGGTATGTGTATTTTTTTTTTTTAATAAATAAAAAGTTGTTTTCCGTTACTTAAGCGAGGCTTCCGGGACGAAGCGACGGGTAGCCGACTTGTTCTACAAAAAAGAATTAAGAGAGGAAAAAACATTTCACAGTTATTGTTACTTCATTGTATTGAACGAGCATCGAAACATTAAAATTTCGAAAGTTCAGTGTACGTATATGATTATTTACTGGGCGTGCTTATTATTTTGAGAGTGGCGGAGGAATGTAATAAGACACGTGTACTCGCGAGCAGACTTTTACTTAACGTTAAAACAACTGAAAAACCTAAAGAAAACCAGACTTCGAAAGTTCTAATGGTTATAAATTACGTTTTTTATAGTCTTCTACCCATCTTAATAACAAAAGCATCCTACCTCCAAAAAAAGAAATAAAAAAATTTTAATGATACATCTTGTGAAATGTCTTACTTGAGTAATTGATAGATTTTTCATGCACCTAACTGCTGTTTACTGTAATAATGAAGAGGTGGGATAGTAGTTTTTTTTATCTCAAATATCGAGATCTTTTGCCGTTTCCGAGTTAATTGACTTGAAGTCAAGTGAAAAGTTTACACATGAATTACTTGTGTCATTTGCATAGGGAAATTGCTTTTATCGAATTTCTTGGGGATATCACATTATTTCCCATGTGACAGATGTCGTTCTGTTGATTTAATCAAAATGATTTTGACACTTGTGAGAACGATTTCTTATTCAGTTTATATCCTGTCTAAA
Organism: Thereuonema tuberculata; assembly: GCA_023159025.1. Lineage (NCBI taxonomy): Eukaryota > Metazoa > Arthropoda > Chilopoda > Scutigeromorpha > Scutigeridae > Thereuonema > Thereuonema tuberculata. Next base: position 120,017,366 of record JAFIDM010012231.1, on the reverse strand, counting down.
ACAATTTTGCAGAAAACAATTGTTTTAATGTATTTACATTACTTGAAGTATAAATTTTCAATATATCTGCTATTTACAACTACTAGGTGAAAACGCTTCGAAATAGATCATTTTTCTAAAACTTCAATCAAATTTTTAATTCAGGTTATGTAAAAACACCTAATACTTCCTTGAATTTCCTGGAGCTCTCACTAATGGCCGTGGCAGCAATAACAGCATCAATTTATTTACGATCAAAGTCGTTAATGGCGGGCTTTCAACTTTTAAGCTCTTTATCTCCCTTCTTTCATATTTACACAATTTCTTGTTTGAGTTTATTCTAGAGATTCCCCTTTTCTCTCTGTTCCCTTACCTCGCTTTTAGTTATTATCTTCCAAACATCTGTTGTGCCCTCACGCAGACCCGACCCTCCACATTTGGACCCCATCCTATCCCGTTTATTAGGCTTAAGAGATCAATGTCACGTTGGCTAGGGGGGGATTTGGCAGCCGTCAGTCTGACCGTAAAAAAAAAAAGAAAAGAAAACCCGAAAAGCATCGCCTTCTACGTTCATTGGACGTCTGTTGATGAGCCAAACAGCTGCGCCAGCGCGGATCTATCGGCCAGTATCTCTGTAACCGATAGAGGCGACCGATCATGAAGCGAATCCTGCACCTCGTGCAAAACTACGCTAAGCAGTAAAACGTATTGGGGGAAGTATCTCTGATAGTCGTCCTTCTCCTTGAGAAAACGGTGACCTGCTTGAGAGAGGAAAGAGCTTTATCAGGATTGGGGAAAGCTTGAGAATTCCAACTCGAAAAGCCTTAATCCTGAAGAGGAAGCAGCGAGAGGCCTAAGCCAGAAAGTGAGAGTGTAGAAAGTTCTGCAATGGTCTTATACTCATACATCACTAAGAAGTACTATTCAATCTTATTCTTTTTTTTATACAACATAATAAAGACCACGGATATTTTTTATCTCAATGGATTTCAAATAAACTACTCTGAAATAGAAAATCAACTAAATATCTAAAAGTCTGTTCTTAAAATTTGTAGATTTAATTCAGTGTTGAAAGAGTTGAGTATTAGCTAAGAGATAAAAGGCGTCTTATTTGAGGAATCAGTCAAGCTAGAGCAATTTGAATCAGAATTCAATTAAAGTTAAGAACGAATCATTTGACTTTCCTTTTGGGGAAAAAAAAAAAAAGGCGGAATTAAAAAAAAAATATCATAGCCTTGTCTTACTTAGCTAATAGAGATTGCTAATTATACTTAAACATTTAAAGTAAAATCTTACTATTTAGAAAAAAATAATTTATGTTCAGTTGAAAATAATTGCAAATCCAGCTCCTAGATAATTTGTCAGTAATGATTTTTAAATTGCTTTATTCGTGTCTTAAAGATATAAAGGGGAAAAAAATACATGTCTAACATGCATCAGGTTTTGACAACAAATGCTTTATTGTATTTTTTTCCATCCTACATTACCAAATAGTAAAAAACTGAAAGAATCAGATTTGAAAAATCGGATTCCCTATCAGATAACCAGTGGCTTAAATTAAAAATGAACAATCTCTCTATCATTCTGTGCCTATTTAGAAAAACAAAAGATTTAACGATTTCTCCAAAGGGGTCCTAAGGTCTACCCAGCCTCTATTGAATTGGTACCTGTTTTCTTTCCTGGAGGATAAAGGCTCGGGGGCGTCGGGCTGACCTAGTCCCATTGGCCACGAACGCCAGAAGCCTTATCTCTCGCGACTCTTAAGGACCACATAAACCTGTAGTGGAACACTAACTTTTTTAACCTCTTATCATTCTGTACCTATTTAGAAAAACTAAGACACTTTTGCTGAATACGTTTACCTTTTCTTTGCTTTCTTATACGTATATTTACAAATTATATTTCCATTGTTTCAGAAGGGAATATTTATTTTTATCTTCTATTCAAATTGCTCAAAATATTAGTTATCGGTGTTTTGAAGTTTTGTGTATCCGCTATTTGATTTATTTGATTATTCATTTTAATCAACATTTTTGTAGCAGAAGACATTGACAAAATGTAATGATCTTTAGCAATTTGAAGTATTGGCATACATTTAATAAATGTTTATATAACAGCAAACAGATCATAATTAGATCACCATTTTTAAGGGATCAAAATATTTATATGATTTAATATTGATTTAGTAGCAATTCTCTGTTCTAAATCTGTTATAATTATCAAATGCCCAAAGATCAACTATTAATTTATTAATTAGTTTACCTTAACAATTAAAACTTTCAGTTAATTTTCTTTTATTGAATTAATAGTATCTCACTACTTCATTAAAGCAGATTAAATTGTTCTCGTGATGTTTATGCCTTATAAAATAAAAATAAAAAAAAAATTGTTAATCCATAAGTCTTTTATAAAGGAAATTAATTTAATTTCCGAGTAAATTACTTCTTATTACTATTGTATGTGTAATATAGAATAACTGATTTTATGTATCATATTAACCATGAAGTCAGAAAGCATAAAACAGAAAATAATTGGCTTCCTATTTAAATAAAAGAACATGCATATTTATTATTTTATAATTGTCTAATTATAAGTATATTCAAATACTAATAAAAAATATAAGTGGACAAAAACAAAAACGTTTTATGTATAAAATCAGGTGTAATGAGGTTTTTTTCAATTTCTTAGAATTACTGAATGGCACGATTATCTCCATTCATTATCTCAAATATCAAATAGGATATTTTTTTACATACACTTACTACTGTAAGAGTGACTTTTAAGTTAAATAAACATCAACAATATTGCAATTGATTTGTATGCTGTTTTTTCAATGCTACAAATATTGTAAAGGAGGCATTCATTAATTACGTGAGCTCAAAATGGGGGGGGGTCCGGCAAAATCTCACCAAATCTCATTTAAAGGAAGGGGGGGGGCAAAATGAAAATCTCACGTCAACTTTTTAATTCAGAGAATACACATATTATAACAGATTAGAACATTTTGTAATATTTTGTATGCCCGGGATTCCCATCACATCATGAACACATCAAATAAATTTAATTATTTAAAAATTATAGGGGAAGTCTTATATGAGGGGGAGGGATATCCCACCATATCTTACGAAATCTCACCACGGGGAAGGGGGGGGGGGTCCAAATTTTTTAAAAAGCACCTCGCGTGATTAATGGACGCCCCCAAATGCATTCGCGTATGGAATATTAATTATTGGCAGATTATAAATTCTACTAATTTCAACTTTTCATCAACATTACATGCTGTATTAATAGTAAATGAAAAGGCAATTCTATTCAAGTGCTGCTGCTTTCTTTTTATTTACTACTAAATTTCACAGCACGTTAAATTTATTATTTTAATATTACATGTTGTATATAATGCTTTTAATTTTCCTATTTTTAATCTTAATGTGATCAGAACGGATTCATACTTTCAGCCTTCTGAGAAGAAGACTTCTAATCCCGGTTTGTCCGTCCGTCTGTGGACAAGTATCATTAAAATCTCACTAAATTATCATTAAGCACAACAATCACAACAAGAATTGTGCCTTTTGCATTCGCAACAATCACATGTATAAGACAGCTCAGCAACAATAACAACAATCACAATAATCGCAACATTTGCGCCCTTTGCATTCGCAGCAATCACATTTAAAATAATATGGAAATTAAAGCAATATCAATTATATTTTCTTATACGGATCAGAAGACGTTGCGAAGCAATTTGTGATTGGTTTACTAATCGCTATCCCTACCTTGTTTTATCTCTTAATTTATTGATTTAGATATTAGAAGTATTAGAATTATGAAGTATTGAAATACATTTTTATATATAAAAAAAAAAACTGAATGATCTTTTAATTGATCTTGGTTATGCATCAATTCCAATGAACGCTTATTTATATGAAACTTAAGAGTAAATATCATTTGAGCTGAATTTAATTAATGTTGATAAATATTGTGAGATTCGGTAAATTTCAATAAAATGAAAAAGAGAAATGAATTTTTAATACTTCTGATAAGCCAATTATTGATTAAAACAGTAAATAGCCATTAATTTAGCTGTGTTGACTATTGGCATTTACTAATTATAACATACTTGGAATAGTGCATTACTATTAAATCAACATTAAATCAGGATAAACATTTTGATCCCTAGAAAATGATGATCTAATTACTTTTAGTTTACATTATGGATAATCATATATAAATACTTTTCAGTTACATAAACACTTTAAAAGGACTTCAGATAGTTATCAACAATAAACTCGGTACCCGACTCTACAGGAAAATGGGGGGGGGGGGGGCGAAGCTTGCCCATCCACGGAAGTTTTAATTGTAAGGCTTTCTATAGAGATTCTGTCTCAGAATTGAACTAATAGATATAAAGAAAAGTTCTGTAAAGATTTTTTTTGTTTTAATTTTTGCTGCTATTTTGTATTTCATAATACCAATAATGCTTACTAATCTAATAAAATTAAACCTGTCAGTATATAGTTTCTTGAGACATAGTGTTCACCTTGCCTATGAGATGATTACCCAAAATTATGTCGCCTGCGCTTTCTACAGTACTCGTGCCATAGGAGGGAAGTTACTTTGTACTGTTATCACATTTCAAGGTTTTCAGTGGAATGGTTCAATGTTTACCATTTCTAATGTTAGTTTCCACCATTAACCACACAACTCATGCATCTAAATAATAGAATAGTAGGGAAAAAAAATGTTCAAATTGTAACGATTTATTACTAGATGCAATGCTGAGCAGTACAGGTAACCCCCGAACAACACGGTACTTGAAGAACACGAGTTTCGAAGAACACGGATAACTTCCCCCGAATTACACGGTTTCAAACTACACGATTTTCGAGTAATTCTTTTGAAAAAGAATAAAATACATGTATTATTTGATTTAAAATTACAGTAGTTAAAAATTTAGAGCAATATTCTCATCAATTACGTCAGCGATTAATGAAGTTTTAACCTTTTTAATACTTTTAGTGTTTTAGAATTATATTTTTCCCAATTAACTTGACTGAATAATTTATATTTTATATAGTTTTCCAATCTTAAACCAAAATTATTCTTCAATTTATTGATTTGAAAATTTTTTAATCAATTGTATCGAGTTTTTTTTTCATTATTTTGATTTTTTTTTCCTATTGACATTATAAATGCTATTCATAATTATTTTACAAATAATTTTGTCTTAAATTTTTTTAAAAATAGAAATTTTTAGTTTTATATTTAACAAAAAAAAATTTAAAACGTAACGTTTTTTTATTTTCACACTTGAAACGGAATCCCGTTTTTAGTAGTCTCACGGTTTCAAAGAACACGGAACCAATTATCGTGTTCTTCGGGGGTTACCTTTATTTTATTTTAAAAAATTCTAATATATTAAACGAACATAAATTTTAATCTCTTGAAAAGATTTGAAATTTCAAATTATCCATTTGATGCAAAGTTCTTGAATTACAAAAATCCTTTGCGAGAAATCTGTTTTGATTCCTTTAATAATATTTCCCGTTCGTTTTCCGTAATCTCATGTTTTCGGACCACTCAAATATTAGTCTACTGAATATTTCACCTCGTAGTTTCATATAATACTTACATCCCACTCCATTGTTTTATTTGTCCCAATCAGACTGCTGTGAATATGAAGCAGCAAAATCTATCAGGAATAAATGCAATGTAACTCCAAACTAAAATCAATATCACCTTAGTGAGGCCACTTGTAAGTCGTGTATTTCTTCGGTCTAGCCAACCAAATAAATCTTCATCTAAAGGACTGTATAAGGAAGTAACATTAGCATATCTTAACTTCTGAGATGTTTCAACATTAAAGTCAACAAGAAATTCTCCCACAAACGCAGTTACTGTTTTTTAAAACATACAGATTCCATTAGACTGGAACCTCGCGCAGAATATTTGCTGTCAGATGCTACATTACTGGAATGCACTATCAACTTATTGTTCTTAAAACTGTCCGATCTGTATTTTTAATATGTGAAATATACTTTTTAAACTTCATGTGTGTTTCGGTGTTCTCTTTTTAAATAATTTATTATTACACATGTTAAAATTTAATTTTAAGTATTTCTTACAAATCGGTAATTATTACTGAGTTTCGATGTAATTTTTCTAACCATGTTATTGATTGGAATAATGTTGATATTCTTGCTTCTTCAAATAATAAAGATAAATTCTTGATAAAAAAAGCTTTATTTATCAAAAAATATTTTACACAATTGTTGAACAAAAAGCATGAAATTCCCGATTGCACTTCTTTATTAGAATTCTAAATTGTTATTTAGACTGCATGTTATTTTTGTTAACATTCTTATTCTCAAATTTAATATAATTATTTTATTATCATTTAGCAAGTGAATATAATTTTGTGCTAAAGCATAAATTTAAGGACAACCCATAATAAAAAAAAAATTAAAAACAATAATAAAAAAAGAAAGTACAATAACTTAAGAAAAATAAAAAAAAAAAGTTGGGGAATAAAATAAAAAAAAAAAACCTTAGGAAAATTAATTAGAATAAAAACCCACAAGGAGATTGAGAAAAAATATTAAGAGAGAGAGAAAAAAAAAGGGTATTTACGGATTCGAACCGACATCCTTCAATATATAAATTTGAAACCTTAACCATCAAGCTACCGCTGACAACTAAACTACATGCTTGCATTTATAACATTTAAGCTAATTGCGGAAATCCAATGAAACCAATGCCAAATATCTCGAACATGAGGGGGGGGGGGGGGGGGAATGGTCCCAGAAAATACGCTATTCCTACGTTGTTTGGGTCTCTGAACATGAAGGTGAAGTACGTTGGTCGATCCGACTTTTCGTTCGGAAGTTGTTAGGGGTGGAGAGACACTGACGACGGACAGGACAAACGCAATAGCTACCGATTCTGATCGCTATCACAATAGCTTCCACATGGGTCGCTAAAAATATAACTTCTGAAAATGTAACTCTGAGGTTGTGAAATATGTTAGCCACTTCTTATTGAAATAAAATCCTTTTTTGTTCTTAAAATATTATAGATGGAATTTTTAATAACCACGTATTACATATTATTTTACTAAAAACATTTCATTTAATGAAATTTACACTGTCTTTTTTCCTGATATTCTAAGTAAATGCATATAATCTTAGCATGTCAATGACATATTACAGTTTATAAATGCTTTATGATTATTGTTAATATTTTTCAGTAATATAGAGATATCTATTTCCATGTAACATGCAAAACAATGAAACATACTAATAAAAGTATGTTTCATTGTTTTGCATGTTACATGGCAGTAGATATCATGTTTTACTTGCAGTTGATATTAGCAAATTCAGAATGTTTTAAGAGTACAAAACTTACTCGACAACTGCTTCTTTCAAAAAAAGGTTGTAATCTAATTCTACAGCAAAATGTGATTAGAACTTTGCAATAAAAATAGTAATATTATTATAGCGCAACTTACATGAAGCAGGGCTCCCACAAGGGAGGGGAAAGATCACTTGGTTCCTCAGCACCGGGACCCAGCCGTCAAAAGGGCCGAGGCTGAGGTCTTAACCGAAAAAAAAATGTAAGGATTAGCCTATCACTTCTAGACTTTTTATAAATAAGTCTACATTTTATATAAACTATTTTTCTGCTTTAACCGTCTGCATAGTTATTCTGCATTACAATATTTGCTCATCAATCGAGATATTCTATTACAGGTGCTCATCAGTGATAACATGTTCGTGGTTATGTACAAGAACGTCTTGTTGACACTTCCTTAAGAGTGACCTTACACTTGAGTTTTCATTATAATTACTTAGCACTTGTTTCTGTATGTCAATTTATAATTGAAAACATTGAAATTTTTAAATAAATTAAAGAAATTGTAAGAATAAATGTAGATGTAATACCGACATAAATATAGATATAAATATAAATAATAAAAATAGTAATCAGCTTATGAATTCCCAGAATCAATTTTGGTTGCATTTTTACCTTGTAAGGAAATAATAGCTATATGTGGTATGTTTAAAAGAGATAAATATGACGTGGTATTTTTGACCTTAAACTTGGGAGGGGCCCTTTACTGCATATGGTATTTGGGCCCTAAATTTGATGTGGAGCCTGGATGAAGGACAATGCGTGAACATTACTTTTAACATTTTCCTTTAAAAATTAAGAATAACATCTTTCTAAAACCAAGAAGTTCCTAAAAGAAAGTTTTAAAATGTTATTTTGTAAAATTCCTTTATTATTTTTCTTCTCTTCTGTTTTTTTTAAAATTGTGAAAAAGATAAATGTGGAAACCCCACATTTACTTTCAAATTATAATAACTGCTGACAGCAGATTTACTGAGAAAAAAAACGGAAATTAAATCCACATTGCTTGCTTAAGGCATTTAAAGTAGATTAATTTGTATCACCTCAAACAATTTGCGAATTAACAGAAAGCTAAAAGGATTAATATCCAGTGTTTAAGATATCGATAAAAATCCATTCTAACAATCTGTTGCGTTTTCGTTGCCTCATCGCACTAATTTTCTGATAAGGCGCCTCTTAACTGGAATTTAGACGAAGTCCTTCCAATAGTTCAAAAATTATTAAAAGACAAATACAGCCTCACGTTCCTAGAATTTCAAGTAAGTTGGCTTATCCTCTTTCTGTATGAAAACTATTTACCTTCTCTATAAAACACGTTATTATTTACAAGAAAGATTGCTCCATTATTATCAATAATTTATTATCAATAATTCTCTTATGGAAAAAATTGTAACAATATAATTATTTCTTGATAGATTCAAGACAACTATTGAAGCCAAAATAAAGACAAAATATGAAACTATCTAACTGGATTTTATTTTCAAAATTTAGGTAAATTGAATCGAGAAAGACAAAAAAATTACTTACCGTGTTTTTATGCCTGAACATGTTATATCACACTATAATTTGAATAAATTTGCTAATTAATTTCAGCAAATATTTAATATGTTTTTTTATTTTTATATTAAAGTGAAGGAGCCTTAATTTTCTGAAGAACATCACTATTGCTAGTTATTTGCAAACATGGTGACGAAAATAAATTAGCCGATCAACTTACCTTCATATGAGAAAGGAAAGAAATAATAAATACAGGTTTTTTTTTAAAGTCAGATTGTAATGTTCAAAACATAAGACTGTTGAAAATTGACATTGCGAATGACGTTAATTCAATTCTACGAAACTCTCTTAGCTTCCATTGGATTTCTGGTTGAGAATTGTAGTTTAGTATTTGATATCGAACGTAGAACATTAAGCCGGTAGTACAAAGAACAATTATTAATAATATTGTTGATGGTTTAATTGAAGTAGATTAATTAGCAAATTTGTTCAAATGCATAGTGTGATATATGTTCAGGCATAAAAACATGATAAGTATTATTGTTTTTTATCTCTCTGAGATTCAACTTACCTAGTTTTTGTAAAAAAAAAAATCCCTGGGGATAGTTTCATATTAATTTTGTGTTTTATTGACTTACAAGACTTTTTCATCCAAAATATTGGATTAAAATTTAGATAACCTATAATTAAAGAAAGCTTTTTATAAACTGGTTTCCATTTTACTGTTACAACTTATTATAAGTTTTATGATCCGTTCTCTCCCATTTTTTTCTGAGCTTTGGTGGTTTTGAGGGTAACCCGCTGACTTCTTCGGCGTGTGCGAGTGAAATATGATGTCAACCAGAAAACCTGAATCCATTTGCAGGCTCTTATAAAAAAATGGCCACGTCGCTGCTTAAAAACAACAGATTTCTTATGTTTTAGAAAACTCAACCATTCAACCATAAAAAAGAATCTTCATTTAGTCCTAAGAACACAAAAATAACAATAAATAAATTAATAAAAAAATTTTTTAAAATTTTTCGATTTTTTTTTTTTTTTCTTTCGTCACTAACCAAAAAAAACTTCAAATTTGGAGGGAAACCTCTGATATTGGCAACACCTATAAAAAAAGATCGGTTATAGCTATTTCACATGATAACGAATTTCTCTGCAATGTATTTCGGCGTCAGATTTGGATATTAAAGCATCGACGTCACTGCCACCAAAATAGTCACACTACGATGTCGTCGATCCGTAATTTTTTTTAAGAGCTTTTTTTTCACACCCAGAATCCTTTGCGACTATCCACCATATCAGCGGCAGTAACAATCCAATTTTCAAAACTAACAATATTCCCTAGAAAATTCTGATGCATTAAATGAAAAGCTTTCAACTAAATGATACCGAAGTATAATTTTGCTGCAATTATACTAAATTTGTAATAACTCGTAATTCACTTCAAGTAGAACGAAAAGTCAGAACCTCGTGCTTAGTTAGGACACGATCGGTTGTAGAATTCGAAATTAACACTAAAAAAAGGTTTTTATGCATTAAGTGTTTATCAGTGAATTTAAATTATGAGGAACCAATCATTTTTTAGATCTTTTTTAGAAGCAGATTTTGACTAGACCGAATGGTTGCTTAAGTCTTTTAAAATGTTTGCTTGAATTTTCCCGCCGAAGGAAATAAGTACCATTTCCGTTTCCCATTGTGAACTTGACTTACCCCGGAATCTGTTTTTCGGAGTTTTTTTTTTTTTTTTTTAAGAGCCGTTAGAGGGATTTCAGATTTTCGAGTCGGCAGTATGTTTCGCTCGCACATTTGTTCATGTGAAACACCCCTTAGCGACGACATCTGAAAACTTTCGGCTGGGGTTAGGTTAGATTGTCGTCATTAAAATGGAAAAGTTTTTATGAAATTTTAGTTTAGAAATCCTTTCAAATGGACTGATAATAATGATGTCACTGCAAAGAACATATTCCGAATATGTCCGTTCATTCTAAATAATTCTTTATTAATTTCAATTTTGTCGTAATGTTGTCTATTGTGTTTCGATTAGCAGTTGTAAAAACCTTATTACTAGAAAACTATATTTTAACTTCTTATATAAAATATAGATGGTTAAAAGCTTTCAAGTACAACCAGTATTAAAAGTTTGTTGGCAAAGAATCCATCTAGAAGTCGTCTAAAAGCTTCGTTTTCTTATTTCTGTTTTCAGAGAAAGGAAGTGTTGAGGTAATATTTTTTTTTTTTTTTTTGCTATCAGTTCAAAATGTTTGTAATAGAAGCTGAATGGAATACATCAATAACATTACAGACAAAAAGTTATTTTTACTTTATTCTAAAAACCTTCCAATTCCACTTTTATATTAAAAAAAGTCCTAATTCACTTTTTTTTGAGTAGTTGCAAGCTTTCTTATTGTTTTTCTTTTATTGTGATGTTTAATAATTTCCTTTCTTATTTTCTTAATGGAGAGCTGGTACATTAGCAAAAACAAAGTCTTTAGTTTCATCCAAATATTTCAGAAGATAAGTAAATAAAATATTCTTTGGAGATAAAAGTATTGATTCTGAAGCACAGGAATTCTATTCAAGCCGGAAATTAAAAGGGATGTTTGAATTATTAAAAAGTCATTTGAATTTCAAAGCCTGGATTTGTTTCCTAATAGGCTTCCTAACTTAGTATATCAGTAGACATTCTATGGTTGGAAAAAAATTATGAGATACAGAGGGCTGAAGTAGATAAAATTGAATCATTTCGTATCGATCTATATCCCGTGTGTATAGCGCGCACTGATGTAGTATATATATGCAGCCATTCTATAACTCTGATATGTCAATTGTTGATTAGACTGAATAATATCTGCGATCATTCTGGGAAGGATACATCTGTGCCGTTTCCGATGTCGAAATGTCCTACAGTGTGATTGCAAAACAGTGCCGCGACAAAAGTTTGATGTTCAGTAAGGGTACCATTACCATATAATCTACCGAAACCATAAACTCGACTCCCAGGCCAAAGGTGCTTACAAAGCAGGCAGACAAGTCAGCCGACCCCCCCCCCCCTGCTGTCATACCACAGATCAGAGCAATAGTCACACGAGAGAACCCATCCACCCAACGTTACATGGGCAATAGGTTGGGAACGTTACAACGGTCGGTTAGGGACGTGTCATCCGAAACAACCTTGGTTTGCATAGGATTCACAAAGCACGTGGTCACAAACTCACCGAATGGCACATCCAGAAATTTTACCAATGCAAGAATACTATATGAACGAACGCACGAAGCATGGACGAAGCAATACGTTCTTTGGACGAAGCAAGGGTGAACCTGGACAATGGAAACTAACCCAGAGCGATTTATTGCCTGCACATCGGAGAGAGAGAGGACGAGCAGACTTCATTGGGGAATGTATAAAAGAAATTCTCCACGATTATCGCAGGATTCTGGTGCTCATGGTCGTCTCCCACTGATCAGAGTAGTCACTAATACCAAGGTAAATGCTACATACTGCCAAGAGACTGTGATGAAACCAATTTATGGCATCCCTGTCCCACAGCTATTGGCAACGACGCTCCATTGGTGAGAATCCAGCCATACTGCACGTTCCTCAGTCCTTACTACGAGCGAAAGGCGCTTGAGACCGGGATTCATGCCATTCCCCTTCCGTCCATACCCTTAAGCCACCTGTTGGCTCTCCATGGACTTCTCGAATCTGGGCGTCACCCAGATGGCGTCACTTCCTACGTTGACTGGAATATGGAAATTCTGTTTAGATGTGTGGAACATATTACCCTAGAAATATCTATCCAGAAGACTCCTGGAATGGAAACTACGATGCCGCAATATTGTTCATAACCGTGGTCGTCACGCCGAGGAGTATCGTTGATAGAAAGTGCTTATCTCCATAATATGAAGTCCCAAACTTCTTCAATGCCTCAACCCTCCATAATAGAGATCATAAAAGTATACAGTTATGTCTTTCTTTTTATGGAGATTCAGCTGTGAAGTAATAGCTACTTGTTATTCTGATTTTAATTTCATTGTTTGAAATTTTAAATGCTAATATTTTATTCAAAATATTCAATACTTAGTATTTGGGGATTCGGAAATCTAGAAGCATTTTAAAGATAGCATTTAAGATCGAACGAAATATTTAATATTAGTTCTTTCGCACTAGACTGTTGATAAACACACATTCCCAAAAAATTAACGATACCGGTACTTTAAATTTGGGCGAAAAAGTAACTTAAAAATAGATATATTATGTCGATTCTGCCTTGTTTACTCACTAAGCCAAAATTTACGGGCTTTGTTTATAATGTATTAATGGATACTGTAATTGATTGTTAAAGTATAAACTAAATAAAAATAGAACATTTTGATAAAAAAACAACTGTGAATGTGGAATGAGGTTGTAAACTTGCATCTTTTTTATGTATGTAATTTTTAATTAAGTCTACCTAAAAAGAAATTGTACTAAGAGGGCGGTTCACTACCCGGAATTTTTGAAATAGCCTAAGAGTAAATGAATATTTTAATTTCCCGCCTAGACCGCATTGAAGAGTGGATCCTCTTCTACAATTTAGTATCGGTCACGGGTATGTAGGTGATGTTTGAGTCACAGCAGGAAAGATGGCAGCTACCGCTATCTCGTATACAGTGGAACAGCGTTGCATCATTAAATATTTGACGAGAGAAGGCGTAAAATTGGCGGATATCTGTCGGAGATTGAGTGCACAGTACGGGGATGCACAGTACGGCTGTGTCAAAATCACATGTACAGGAGTAGGCAACAGAGTTCATAAAAGGCCGGGAGGGAGTGGTCGATTTGCCCGTGCACTTCCACCGTGCACTTCCACCGCCGTAAATGACGTTAATATTCGGCATGTTGAACTGCTTATTCTCAGCAATCGGCGAGTGAACATGAGTGTTGGAAATGTGGAAACTGTTATCCACCAACATTTTCACTTCAAAAAAGTTGTAACCAGGTGGGTTCTCAAACTGTTAACGTTCGATCAGAAGGCCAGTCGGAAGGAAGTGTTAATTCAGCATTCAGCATAACGCTGCTACGAGCATGAAAGCAACAGCGTCCTGAACCAGATATTCACCTGCGTCGAAACATGGGCTCATCACTGCAACTTGAATCAAAACGGGCCTTCACGGAATGGCGCCGCCAGAGCTCGACCCCGCCTAAAAAATGTAGAGTTGTGCCCTCAGCTGGAAAGGTCATGGTCACCGTTATTTTGGGTCAATGAAGGAGTGATATTCGTGGACTTTTTGAAGCATGGAGTCACCGTGAATTTCGAGTATTATAGCAACCTTCTGCTAACGAATGTGAAGAAAGTGCTGAGAAAGAAACACAGACACAAAAGTGTAATAGGGCGTGATTTTCTTGGGCTGTTTGGATCCTTAAAAGACCACTTGGATGGTCCCGATTCCAGTCCAATGCTGAAGTGGCTCCGAGATCGTTCCAAAGATTTCTATGCTGCCGGCGTACAAGCACTGCCATATCGATAGGACAAGTATCATTGGGTAGAAAGGGATTAGCGGAGAAGGTCAGTTACGTAACATCACGCTTTCTTCTTTTCCCGCTATTTCAAAAATTCTGAGTAGGAGTTGAACCACCTTCAGAGATATTTATTTAGTGAGACATAAAAAGGAATAAAAACGCACAAATGAAAATCGCTGAGCTACTTTTGAAATTCTGGATACCGGGAATTCAAAACAGACTGTTTCTGGCTTATTAGTCATCGTCAGTTGAATTTACCCAAATTTTCTCATTACGTATAAGTGTTATTTTTAGTTAAATCCCTTTGAAGCTAGTGGTTACTAGCCAGTGATTAACATTTTGCCCTTTTTTTTATGTTCTTGTTAATGTTTTTTATATGAAGGGCTATTGATTTGTTTACTTGTCTTTTGTTCATATTTTGTTGCTTTCATTGAGCTGCTGATGCTAGATAAATTCAGCTGATGATGGCTTATAAGTCAGAAACAGTCTGTCTTGAATTCCCGGTATCCTGAATTCCAAAAGCAGCTCAGTGATTTTCTTTTGTATGGGTTTTATTCTTTTTTATACCTTTTTTATACCTTATACCTTATACGCACTTTAAATTTTCCCATCTTTATTTAGTCGATTGTAATACTTGCTGAATAAAACTGAATAAAAAAATCTTAATGCTAATTCATATTAAATCAGCCAGTTCAATCAACTTATATAATTTGCTAATTTCGTCTGTCTGTCTGTAACTCGATATAATTAAGCTATTAAGATACATCCAAGGGTTCTCAATGGTACCATTGAATCAAGGGTACTCAAATTGGATGAAATATTAGTTCATTTTTTCATTCCATGTTTCCATGAAATTTTAACTGAAATTCTAACAAAGCATACTTTTAAAACCAAATATTTTTGTTACCATTGTATCGATTTTAATGAAATTTGGCATATTTACTCAGTTTTTTACGTTGATTTTGAAACTCAAAACCATTTTTGACGTAGAAGCTTTGTTCACAAGTTAGCGCAGTATTTAAATTATACAAAAGAGAGTTTTAAATGCCTTTCGGCGTTATGAATCAAAAATAATAATTATTCTTTAGATACATTAAACTTTAGATATGGTTGGTATTTCGTTTTTCTTTTTGGGTGGAAAATGATCCTTTAGATTAAACTATCAGAACCTATATTACAGGTGTACAGGTAAGAAGTACATCTAAATAGGTCTGATAAACATTAAAAAACAAAAAACAAATTTTCAAATCAAATCATGAATCGAATCAAATATATATATAAACATATAAATTGGCTAAGTTCGTCTGTCTGTCTGTCAGTAACTCGATATAATTAAGCTATTAAGATAGATCCAACGGTTCTCAATGGTACCATTGAATCAAAAATACTCAAATTGGATAAAAATATTAGTTAATTTTGTCATTCCATGTTGTTTCCATGAAATTTTATTCTTGGGAACTGACCTCGACAACTGAAATTCTAACAAAACATACGTTCAAAACCAAATAATTTTGTTACCACTGCATCCATTTTAATGAAATTTGGCATACTTACTCGGTTGTTTACGCTGATTTCGAAACTCAAAACCATTTTTGCCGTAAAAGCTTCGTTCACAAGTTAGCACAGTATTTAGATTACATTTACTTTACTAAAACTTTAAATGTCAAACTTACATAAATTCATAACGATACAAGCTACTTCAACTGACATCAATATTTCGTCTTTATTCTACATTCCAAAGACTTCTTCAGGATTATTACAAACATTTTTTTGTATGTTTGTAGGAGGGAGAACATCGAAGGATGTTCAAAGGACAATTTTCAAAGTACAATTGAAAATTAAGAGGGACAATTTGGAAAATTTTAGAGTAAAATTTATGAGATTTAAAGGGTAAATGTTTTGGCTTTGTAATTAGAACCTATGAGTGAACGTGGTTAATATCACGTTTCATATTGTTGTATTTGTTTAAGTTTTTCACGTTTTTTAGCGTTCTTGTCTTGTTTTTTATTTCAATGGTGTTAGGTAAGGGAGCGATGTTCTCCCTCCTAAAAAATGTTTGTAATAATCCTGAAGAAGTCTTTGGAATGTAGAATAAAGACGAAATATTGATGTCAGTTGAAGTAACATTTACTTTACATTTGATAGTTGATAATAAAATGATTTTTCAGATTTTTTTGTGCCTGTCGTCCGACAGGCTTTGCAGCTAGTTTTTCAATAAAGTCAGCTTCAGTTTCCTATGTAAACAAATAAACAGATCGATAGCAGTACTAAGACTTCAAATTACATTCAAAGCCAAAGCTTTTAAAGATTTACAAATGTTAGAATGACCATGTGTTCAAGCAATCCAAAATTATGTGAATAATCCCAATTATTATGAATTTCTATTATTACATTATTAGATAATTACATATTGCGTCAATCGAGTTCTACTGTTAAGTAAAAACAAAGTGTAGAAAAAAAAAGAAGCCTCTATCAACGAAATTTCATTTTGTTAATGCGTATTAATAGCAGTTGAATATTGAGCTCATTGGCACTAACAGGTCACCAACAAGAATTCTTAATTATGATTGGGAACAACTTTTATTTTAAAAGATACTGAAAAGATTCGCAGGCATATTGCTGATTGCTATTTCTATATACTACAATCATAACAAAACGAAGTTCTATTGCGACATCTGCAACTTCACTTTCTTAAATAATTATTTCTCTTTTGTATTTTTGGAAACTATCAATCATTTTAGACATTAATATAATATAAATAAAGCTTGCCAATTTTCAGTTTTTAATGATTTATCAAAACGGAATCTACAACAATTATCTCTACGAATTTCTCTTCGTGTTGTCATTAAATTAGAACACCTACGAGTTCCTGAAATAGAGAAAGGTAAAAATTTAATTTTCGATTTTACCAATTACCTAACTGGCTTCGGCATCAAAATATTGAATAAATTAAATTTAATAAGTGGTTCAAATTAGCCTATGGTTTCTGTAAAGGAGGTAAATCAACAAAATTACTGATCAAAACAATCAGAATTAAAATATATCGATTAAAAATATCATTTCCGATATTCTGAAACATACTTTAATTTATCTTATTTATGCTGCTGATTTAGATTTTCACGTTCGTACCTTACAATCTTACTACATTGCTTCTGTTTTTTATTTTTCCTTGTCTATATCAATCTTATTCGAAGAAATCATGTACCGTACTTAAATAAAACCGCTTTTAAAATTACTTTTTATTCATTCTGTAGTCTTCGAACTGCTATATTTGGTAGTGCAATTTTCAATTAGAAATCTGCCCTGATAATAAAATTTAAGCTTACCTGCCTCTCTCCACATACTCATTTAGAATGACGACTTTGTGGATGTACATTTGTGTATCAACAATATATAAAAAGTATTTAAATAACAATGCTATTTTTTTTAAAGGTTGCAGAAGTTATTTCAAAAAGTTATTTCATATAATACAGCTTAATTATCTTCAAGTAAAGAAAATATAAGAAATTTCACAGTGGTTTCATGTTATTTATTCAATTATTCTTCTGTAATTTTGGAAATAATTAATTAAAATGCTTTTTAAAAATCAAGTTGCCTCAATTTTCTTAAAACATTTACTATTTTTTTTTAACTTTAAAATTTCTATTCCTGCTTTTTTTCTTATTACTTTTATTATTAGTAGTAATAGGCTCAGAGTAATAATAATAATAATAATAATAATAATAATAAAGACTCGTTTCTTCTTTTTCTTTCTCGCTTTACTTTGGCTGATTGCAGTCCATTCAATTAATGTTGGAAGAGTGTCTTCATCACATTCCCAGTCTTTCTGCTCTACTTTTGCAAATCCATTCTGTGACTAGTGTCACCAATTTCGCCAAACCAGTGCAACATTCCATCCTTTCAACTTGTTTGTTCCATTTTAATTCTTTGATTTTAATCTAATTGTTGTTAGGAATCAATAATTACTTTTCCCTTCTGACTTTGTCTCACAAACATATTTGTGCAAATTAACGTTTTCATTTTCCTATTGTTTCAGAAGTTTGCTTTCATTGAAATATTTATTGCCATATAGAGCTGAATACAGATCTTATTGCTGATTTAAAAATTCTCACTTTCGTTTCATTTCATCAGTTTTTATTGTTACAAATTGTACTGCTTAAATATCCATTACTTGCTGTATTTGCTTGATTAATAACTTTATCCAAATAATGATTTGTTACTTATACTTTCCAGTTATTTAACATTTGTTGGCTTAGATTTCCATCGATTTCTAATTCTCTTATAGATTCCTCGGATATTACTCAAGCTTTATTTTATTAAGATTTTCATAATATATTTAGCTGTAATTAATTTAAATTTATGAAGTAATATCTAGCCTGTGAATCTATAAGTAGAATTATCTTATGTCTATTTTATAATATTCAATTCTGTATTTCCTCTTTTAATTCAGTGCTTTACCTCTAGTATTTTCCTTTTATTATTTCGCCTTTTCTTATTTCCTGTTATTATTTCGCCCATTGCTAAAGCGAACAGGATTGGTCTTAAAGAATCTCTCATAATTGGCATTTCTTATATGTTATCACTTATTTTGATATTATAGTTTGTATTTCCTGTATCAATTTATTGAGTATGTCACTAAAGCTTATGTAGCACATCCTCTACCTTTACCCTATCAAAATCTTTTTCTAAATCAACAAAGCACATAAATAAAACTTTATTATATTCTAAATGTTCTTAGTTATAAACATTACAACTATACTTGATATTCTCTTCAAAATCCTTGTTTCTTTTCTACGGTATTATTTCAAATACTATGAAATTATCCGTGTAAATAACTTTAGAGTTTATATAAAGCATTTATTTTGCAGACTTTTATGCTATTTAATATAAATATTTTATAATTTTTTACTATATAAAATCCTTTAAACCTATAATCTTATAAAAATCATACAGTTTTTATAAAAAAAAATGTAATTAAAAATTCTTAGTATTCATCAATATTCGACAAATTTCAGGATAAGAATATAATCGAAATTTATTTATCGTAAATCTATTTCAATATTGAACACTACAGTATTTTTTTTGTTATTTTTGTCTTTATCATTCAAAATCAGTATATAAAAGTATTGTAAACGTAAAACATATTTCTCTTGTCATTGTTTTTTCAGGTTTTGTATTATTCACAAGTGCTTATGGAATCAGCATCAAATGTTAAGTCGCTTCTCTTTGAAACATTAATCTTTTATTGTTGGCTTAACTTTGAAAACTGTCTTGTCTTTCATCAAAAACATTTTCTTATGAAAGGAATCTCCAAAATTTAAAATTTTTGTAACTTTTGCAGTTGGAATTAAATCTCATTATTTACCAAAAATGAAGTTTCAGCTGTTTATCTTGGCTAGTTTTTGAAGTGACTAATCCTTTTGTTTGGCTCCTAAGACCTTCAGCTTAGAAACAAATTGAAAATTCAGTGCGACAACGAGGTCGGCTCTTCTCGGAGCAGGAAACGCAGAGTAAGTAAAAACTAATCTTATCAGACAAGACATGATGTCCGCACTAATGCTAATTCCCCCGATCACTCCGGGTAATCTACTTGTTTAACTGGGCCATTGTAGAGATGAATTTCCCAGGCGTGCAATCCTTTATCTGTACTAGAGGTTTCCCGGATTAAGTTGACGGATGGGTGCGGTCCTCCACTTTTCTAGTTTCTAATAGGATCTTCTGAAAGGAAAGTGCCTCAAGTGATTCACCTGTAATTTAAACAGAGGCTCATTCGTATCAGATATTACGATGGCTCCAAGCTACAGAAATCATTCAGGAACGACAACACTTGAGAAGAATACGACATCTTCGTTCCAAAAAACAAACAATGCTGTTTAACACGGGGAATTGTAGTTTTAGGAAAATTAACTGAAATTTAGCCATTATCTATATTAGCTATAGATTAAGTATTGAGTTGTGATTTAAGTGGGAAAAATTATAGATTCTGGATAAAAATAAATAACAGTGACATGTTCTCGAAAAATTATGAACGCACGTTATTTAGCTTCGTTCATTTTATTTATTTTTATCCGAACTTTTTAATGTAATAGGAATAGGAAATTTGAGAATGTCTGCTTATTTAAGGCAATCAAATTTGCAAATTGTCGTCTAATGGACAAAGTAAGTAGCTTGAAATTCATGCTTCACAGTAAATCTTGGACAGAATTTGTTCATTTTGGTATTGAAATAAAATATATTTGGTGTTACTAGCAAATGTGACGAAATATTAAAGTAGAAATTTGTTTGACATTTTGGAGACTAAAAAGATTGAATAAAAGAAAATACAAACATGAATAAGAGATTCTGATCTCATCATTACAATTTGAAAAATTGAAATTGAAGTAAGAATAAAAAAGTCTGAATTAAGGATGCCTGTATGAAACTCAGAGAGTTGGTTCTCAAAGATAAGATAGAAACGACTAAATTCTTAGATGACTATATAAGAAGGATTTGAAGAAAATAATGTTGTATGAGAAAGATGAGAAGTAGGATTATCTATAAAATAATGGAACACTGTAAAATGAATTGAGTTCATTTAATACGTCAAGATCTCCTTTTTCCAACATTTGGACGAGTCTGAGAAACTAAACATTAACCCTCTTGAACCGGAAGTAGTTGCATTGGATGGAAGATATCGCATTTGTTCTCAGCATAGTCGATTCAGTATAAATAGATCTCAATTTTGACCAATTCTCTTAATTTCCTGATTCTGTAAGTGACCTCCTAAAACCGGATCAGATCGGGACTGGAAGTCAGATATTTCCCCAAACCTGAGGTTATGAGGAGTCCAATGAGGCACACAAACACACACAGAGATACGAGAATTGTAATAGCTCTTCCCTATGGGATCGATAAAAAAGGAAAAAAAAAAAAACACAATTTGCAAACTAATAAAGAGATATATATTCTTTTTTTTTCCCTGTTTTTTTTTTTTTTTTTTAATTTTATTTATTTATTTAATATTTTTTTGAAAAAAATGATCAAAATTGAATATAACCTTAAATTACATTTAATGAGATTAAATATTTAAAAAATTAACACTTAATGTACCGGTATTTATTTATTTCATTTATGATTGCTTTGTTATTTAGTTGTCCATCGATGTGCGCTTGTTGGTTTTTTTTTTATTTTCCAAGGTTGTAGGTTTTTCTATATCTTGAATATTTTTGTGAATATTACAAAATATTAAATATCATAAGTATCCTTTGATTAGTGAATGAGATGCTGATTAGGAAAAAAAAGCGACTTTAAAAAGTATAACAGACCTTTTACTTTTCATTCGATATCGCTCAAATATGAGATAAGTTGATTTGTTTGAATGATCCTACTAAGTTTCAGGAAATTGAATGGAATAGAAAGACGGAGTTACTATTTCGATATTAAAATAAATAATAATAAAAAAAAAAAAATCAGTTAAAGCATTTGCATTTATAAAAATTAAAATCACCAAGAAAAATGTATTTAACAGAATAAAAGAATGAATTTATAATTGTTAATTATATAATACAAAAATTAATGAATTGAATAAATGTAATTAAAATACTTAGGTTTGCAAAATGGAAATATTTGTAAATAATTTTACAAAATTTTAAAAAAATTAAAAATTAAAAAAAAAAAAAAAAAAAGCTGCATTCTGTAAAACGGAATTTAATGTAATGATGCTTATTGCCAATTTAAGAAATACAGTAAATTCACGATTATCCGCGGAAGTGGGTGGGGCGGAAACCACAGATAAGCGAATAACGCGGATAATCCGAAATAGGACGAAAAAGGACGAAAATCAACACAAAAATGCTTTTAACATGTTTTATTTACATTAAAATGGCAATAAATACAGTTGCATTATAAACAATTATTTTCTTTTCTTTTATTTTATTTTATTTTAATTTATTTTTAATTTATTTTCTTATTTTTTAATAAAGCTAAGCTCCGCCCACAAGGTCGTTCTTTAAATTGTTTGTCTATAATTGTCTTCACTTACTTTGTTAGCCTCTTTTATTGTTTACCTTCTTCTAGATTTATTTTTTTTTTAATTCCGTAATTAATAAATTAATACAGTAAAAAAAATGGAAACAGGAGATGTCCGCGGATAATCCGCAAATCGGATAATCGGGAGTTTTCTGTATACTGAAATTATAATAACAGTAAACACATTGATATGTGGGTTACATTAAGTTTTTCTATTTGGGATTAATCTAATGTTAGTAACTCCTTTAATTAGCATCGGATAGAGGACACGATTTCAACAAAAATGTTTCAAAATGAAATTTTAATCAAAACTGTCCTCGTCCATCTGTCTTTGATCAAAATAACTCAAAACTTTATAGCCGAGAAAGATGAAATTTTAATTAGGTCCGGATGTTACAAGGAAAAGCCTTTCTGATTTTAATACTTGTCTTACCTATAAGTAAGACAAAAGAAAAATCATAAATTATTAGTTTTGTAGCACAATAATTCGCAATAAACTTATAAATTTACTATAATAAATATCAAATTGTCCTGGTAGATATGTGTTATCAAATATATCTCCATTGTGATCTTGAATTTGTTGGAAATTGGACCCAAAGGGTGGAAACTTTGTATACATGAATCTCAGGAAATTATGGTTATCATTATAAACAAACATAATTTACATAGAATATTTTTAATATTCGAATGTTGGTGTCCGAACTCCGTGACTAACAGCACATTGCTTTTGTCATATGTCTTTTTTTCTTCTTTACGGAATTACGTAATCTGAAATAGAAGTTAATTGAAAACTTCGGCTAGTTGACGTCAATGACTCCATTTGAACTGAAATCAAACAAACGCTACACATTGTTTTAAAAGAATTGACCTTTCGTATCTAATTCTGCCGCTATGGAAATCATGATGAATGACCGAATCAACAAATGCGGGCGTCAGATTCCCTGAAGGCATCGCCTTCTGACGGATATCAGAGTTGGGAGAATGGCTTCAAATGATGAAACATCGGAACGAAAAGCAAAATAACAAGAAAATAGAAGCCCTGCTTGACTTTTGATTAGCGACAGAGAAGCATTCTGAGGGAATCAGAAGGGAAAGCCAAACGCTGGATTCATAGAGGGAAGAAGACATTATTGCCTCTCGACGAGTAGCATAGCTGCAAGTAGTGGACGTAGACTGAGAATGCCAGTGAAAATGTCTGTATCATGAAAAATTTGAAATTTCATATCTATATCCTGGAAAGAAATGGATGAATATCTACACTGAAACTTAATTCAACTATACGAATCTCCGACAGCTTTTACCTTCACAAAAAAATTGGCAGCCATAAAGGAATGATGGTAAATTAGAAGAAAGTTATTGATCAAGAATTCCCTTTAAAACTAAAAACAAAAGAAAATATATTTCCATAATGACCATCTAATTTTTGCTTCAAAGCATGAGACGCACGTTAAATTTAGTTTCATTTACTAACTTTTTATTCAATAAATCCTTACTAAGCTAAGCGAAATGCTAGCGTGGATTTATTATTATCCCCTTTTATTCTTGATTTAGCTTTTGATGATAATTACAACTTAATTTGTATATTTATTTTTTCAGTTTAACTAACTCACTTCATGTAAATAATTTGGCAAACCTTTGCCATAATTTTGCTTAATTTATGATGTTTAATAGGTCAGACCGATGACTTGTTTATAAGCTGAGTTCCACATCAAGCAAAACAATAAATATTGAGATTGAAAAATAAGAAACCTGAAGAAGTGAAGTGAATAGTTTCAAGAAATATTATTATTATAAATAAAAAGGAAAGAGACTAAGAAGTATCTATGTAATTATTTTAATGTAATCCACTGTATGTTTATTAATTAATATTACTGAATAAATAGGCTAGTGCTGATAAGTAATAGGCTTCATTTTCAAACATCACTTACTTGAATTAAAGTAAAATAAAATTATTATTGACAATTGGTGAGACCAAATAATTCAAATGCGCAGTTTCAATTTTTGTATGCTTTAAAAAAATTCATTGAGGCCGGCGCACTGCTGGCAAATGAATTTCATCACTAATGTTTTTTTGGTGAGTTTTTCATTGTGTATTTTTCCCTTTGAGGCACCACTGCGCTTCCGATGTAAAATTATTATTGTTAGGGCACTTTTTACAGAAGAATCTCTCAAGTTGTTTCTTGAAAAAGTGAATGCAATACTTCTCAGAGGAAAAAAGTTAAACTAGATCTCGAACTTGATGTTAATACCAAGGTTTTGATTAACAATGATGCAATCTATATCGTCCCCCATTTCTAAAGAATATTAATATTAAGCGAAACTAATATCAATTATAACAGCAACAAATGCAGCGTCTGTTTTTAATTTTATTCGGAACCTGAAAGTACTGCTCTAATTTGTTTACTTAAATCGATGTTGTAGTCTGGCAAACATCATTTCAGAATTTTTTATTGATTGATAGACAAATTATCAATAATTTTTTTATTGTAATTATTATTATTATTTGTAGTAGTAGTAGTAGTAGTAGTCAAAAACAAAAAGTATGCAATTGTCAGAACCGTTTGATCTGGACACTTCCCCAACAGGACAGTACTGAGCTTACCTATATATGTTAATAAAAAAATTCTTTTTACAAGACTTGGTTAACCACTTTGGCCATTTCTTTATGTCGATGTAGACAGTCTTTTGGAGCTAGTATGGGAAACCCTCCAGAAATATGCTGGATAGATTCGAAATTTTGTTGACAAAGACTACTACTGTGTTTCTTCAAGATATGGTTTTCGTATGCTTTTGTTCGCTCTTATACAGCTAAGATAAATTCTTCAATTTCTTCGAAGAGCCACTATTAGTAGCCATTCGTTAAGTAGTTCAGATCAATGTCATTCGAAGTTAGCGCTGCAGCAAATTTTTCACGTTTGTATACTACCGCCAATGAGATGATGTATACCTCGCTGTAAAATTGTATAATTCAAAATATAATTGTTTTATGGTAATAATACACTAATCTAATGCAGGGCCGTAGCTACCACCGGAGCAGCTGGGGCAGTGCCCCGGGGCCCCCGAGCAAAGGGGGCCCCCGAACGAAGGGGGATTTTTTTTTTACGAAATCATAATCACTTGTTGCCCCGGGGCCCCCAATACTCTAGCTACGGCACTGATCTAATGATAGTTTTATTGCAGCCAACATTTTAATTTTTTTAAGGAAACATATAAGGATACATGCACGGCAAGTCCAAAATCTATAACAGAAAATTCCTATCACTGGTTTTTGTTATCTAAATTTTCATGTATTTGCAGTAACATAAGGAAGGGGAGAAGACTCACAACCAACTATTACATTGGTTTTTAGTGACTTTAAAAGTATTATATTTTTAAAGTTTACAGTAAAACAATTATAAAAGAAAGTATACAAAGATTAATAAAATGTATTCGAAGTTATTTAATATCGTCATTACGCATTTACAAACTCCAAAAGGAATAGAATTTTATTTGATAATTCAAAAAATTATGCTACATTCCAATCCGTAATTACTAGAGTGAACCGTTAAGTTAAAAATCTTGAATTAAATCATTATTACAAGTATTACAATCGCAAAAGAATTCTGTTTGCGTGAAAAGGACAGCAATACTGAAGTTCTTGTAAAAAAATTAACTTAAAACATTCCATTTTAATGAAATGGAGGATGTAACTGTAAATTTTCAACAAAGTGGAGCTTATCAGAATAATTAATCACATGGTGTCCAGTAAACCTAATTGAATAACTGAATACATTATTTTACCCTCCAAAACAAATTCATTAATTTTAATATAATACTTATTAAATACGAAGCATTCAGAAACCTTTTAAATTAAATATTCGTTTTATTATGAAGAGTTAAATTTTATCGACTCAATGTTTGTAATATGCTTAATATTCGCTCTCGTTGTGTTAATTAAAGTTTGAATACAAATAACCAACTGAAATGAATAATGGTTTTATCTGAATATCCAATAAGATTAATTTTTTATTCTTACCTTTTTGTTTTTATATAATATTTATCTTTCTTTTCA
The DNA here is from genome assembly GCA_023159025.1 of Thereuonema tuberculata. NCBI lineage: Eukaryota > Metazoa > Arthropoda > Chilopoda > Scutigeromorpha > Scutigeridae > Thereuonema > Thereuonema tuberculata. The sequence goes on along the minus strand of JAFIDM010012231.1, from coordinate 119,990,928 downwards.
AAACTTCAATCTATCTGTTTTGTGATAAGTTTCTCCTTCTCAAGTTAATGTCATTTATAACTAACAAGGAGACGACACAGCCTGTACGTTTAGAATTCAAGTGCCCTTTTGTGAGATGAAACTACACATCAAATACTTCAAAAATATATATACATGTCGGGGCCAACGCTCTTTAGATTTCAAGATATTCGGCATTGTTTTCGTCGATTTTCAACTACTGCCTTATTAACTCACTGATGTCACTAGAAAGCAAGCGTTATCATGGAGTAGTGGTTAGCACAGCGGATTTTAAAGCGAAGGGTCCTTGGTTCGATTCCCGTGAAGTTTAAAGTAATTTATTTTCATTTTATTTTTTAATTTCTTTTAATTTTTTTACTTTCTTTTACTTTCTTTTTTGTTTTTTCTTTCTTTTTTTTTTTTTTTTTGGTACCTTTTTTTTTTATGTTAGCCTAATGTAAGTTTTTTCCGTTTATGTTATGAATATTAAACAGAAAACCAATTTAAGATTAGAAGTAAATAAATAATCTTCTCGTTAACTTTGTTTTTTTAATTAATTAGTTAACTTAATTAACTAAACTTTTTTTTTCTCATGGGGTGATGATACTCATTTACTGTTTGTATTTAAAATTATTTCAGTTGTTCTTTTATTTTAAGTTTGTATGTAAGAGTTTTAAATGTAATATTTCACTAACTGAATTTTAGTTTTTCTTTGTTCGTTTTTTTTTAAAAATAAAGTTAGTATTCTCGTTAATTTTGGTTTTTAATTAGAAGTACTTTAATTCAGAAAAATAAAGTAAAACATATACTGTATACCGGGTGATTCAGAAAGTACTTGGAAAGTACTGGTGGCTTTCACCGCCCCATATCTTTTAAACTACTGCTCATAAAAAATCTGAAACTTTTTATATAAAATCGTCAAACATATAAGAGTTACATTTTCATGTTATTATTTATTCATTATTATTGAAATTCATTTTATTTGCATTCAAACACCCCCGATATATCAAAATTATTATCCAAAAAATTATTCGACTGTCTTCCAAAAAAAGTCATTTGTCAGAATGCATTTTCAAAATAATTATACAGTTTTTTTTTTGTTTTTGTTTTTTTTTTTTTAAATTAAGCAAAGGAATTAATGACAAAAGTGTCTAGATTAAATTTTCCTAATTGGGTTTCTGTATCATTTGAATATTGAATCCAGACTTTTAGAGTTTAAACAACATCACAACAGTTATTTAAATATACGATATATTGGGGGTATTTATATTTATATAAAAAGTTTCAGATTTTTATGAGCAGTAGTTTCAAAGATGTGGGGCGGTGAAAGCCACCAGTACTTTCTAGTACTTTCTGAATCACCCGGTTTACAGTTTATGTTTACTTTATTTTTCTGAATTAAAGTACTTCTAATTAAAAACCAAAATTAACGAGAATACTAACTTTGTTTTTTTTTTTTTAAAAATAAAGAAAAACTAAAAGAAAGTATTACATTTAAAACTGTTACATACAAACTTAAAATAAAAGAACTGAAATAATTTTAAATACAAACAGTAAATGAGTATCATCATCACATGAGGAAAAAAAAGTTTAGTTAATTAAGTTAACTAATTAATTAAAAAAACAAAGTTAACGAGATGATTATTTATTTACTTCTAATCTTAAATTGGTTTTCTGTTTAATATTCATAACATAAACGGAAAAAAACTTACATTAGGAAATAAAAAAAAAAAGGAAAAAAAAAAAAAAGAGAAAAAACAAAAAAGAAAGTAAAAAAATTAAATGAAATTAAAAAAAAAATGAAAATAAATAAAAAAAAAAATAACTTTAAACTTCACGGGAATCGAACCAAGGACCCTCTGCTTAAAAATCCGCTGTGCTAACCACTACTCCATGATAACACTTGCTTTCTAGTGACATCAGTGAGTTAATAAGGCAGTAGTTGAAAATCGACGAAAACAATGCCGAATATCTCGAAATCTAAAGAGCGTTGGCCCCGACATGTATATATATATATTTTTGAAGTATTTGATGTGTAGTTTCATCTCACAAAAGGGCACTTGAATTCTAAACGTACAGGCTGTGTCGTCTCCTTGTAAGTTACATTGAATGCAGTTATCGAGTATAAATGTTAAAATTAATTATGGTATTTTTTGTTATTGATTGGCTTTGTCAAAATCTTATAAGGTTATAAAATTGCTAACACTGAAAGACGAAAAACAGAAGAAGCCAATTGACAGGTGCATCATTAAATAAGCGTCAGATTCAACTTTGGAAAAGTTTGGTTATATTTTTATCATTTGAAGTATAATAACAGCTGTAAGATAAACATCTGATATCATTGAAATCAGATGTACTAATTTCAAATTATAAGTAATTCCCAAACATTAATTAAAAAGTAAGTAGTTTGTCGTTTGGCGTAATAACGAAAATAATTCCATCAAATTCTAAGGAATGCTTAATATTATCAAATTGGAATCTTTTATTTATTTATTAACATATGTTTACAGCTCGGTACACTCCCGTTCGGGAAGTATCCATATCACCGGAATCTGAAAATGAAATTAATGATATTTTTTTAACTGAAATATAAAATTAATTAATACACAAACTTATCAGCCTACTGTGCGGTTACATTAAAAAAGTAGAACTTAAATTTACAATAATAAATGAAAACCAATTTAGTACAGTAAATAATTCTAGAAAATAATATTCTGTAAATTAATCTGATTAAATAAATATTATACAAATATTAGCAATACACAATAATATATTTTGAAAACATTAAGAAAACAATCTCTTCATTTATTAATTTATATTATTATACATTAATAATTTTATGTATATTATTATTCAAAGTTTTTTTAGGTATTTTCAATAAGCCATTTTTTAAAGATTTTTTTTGATAACAATTCTTTGGTTTTCTACAAAGCTATTGAAGTTATTTATAATTCTTTCTATATTGAAATTAGTATTTTTTTTTATCCGCGACAAGTAAAATTTCGAGGATAAGATAATTTATGTTCTTATTTTAATTATTAATACTTTTTATTTTCAGTATTTTCTAATAGTTTTATACAATTATGTAATAAACGAATTTCTGTTAGCAAAGAAAATTTCATACTTTAGTATACTATAATTTCTTTTATACAAGTTGTTCCAAACATTTAAAAAAAAAATAGTTTAAGTACTTCAATTTGCAAATTTTTTAAATGATCACGATCTCTACTGTTTGTGTTAGCCCAAATGATAACCCTGTAATCTATATTAGAAGTAGCAAAAATATCCGTGCTTCTCGCGGGTTTTAAAAAAAGTTGTCCTGATGTGGATGACGAAGAAATTGTGGGTGTGTAATCATTTTGAAGCTTTTCAGTTGGTAAAAAAAGGCACATGATAGTTACAAATTATATTAAAGACCTGCTATCGTCGCTTCGCTCCGGAAGCCTTGCATACATAACGTAAAAAGCGGTTTATTTCTTCAAAAAAAAAAAAGCTACTTGATGTAATTTACTTGATGTAATTATGAAGAAATAAACCGTTAACTAAAAACTGGAACTTAGAATTAAGAACACTCCATGTGAAATTTCATTTTGCAACTCAAGCAGTTTCGAAGATACGCATATCCTGAAGGAAAGTTGCGCTCCGCCCCCCCCCCCCGTTTACACCCATTAGGATCCGAATAATCGAAAATCGATCACATATATTACACAATCGAAAATTAATCGAATACGTATACTTTAGATTTTGACAAAGAACACTCAAGTGAAAATTCGAATTTGTAAATGAAGTGGTTTTGGAGATATCCTTGAAGAAAGTTTGCCACCCCCCCCTTCCCCGATTATATTCCTTAAGCCCAGATCACACCATCATTTTTTTCTAATTGTTTTGCTTCACTAAAATGATCATTGTTTTCAGTGAAGTGCTCCCCATCCTTGCTTTCCACTGTGTTGACGAAATATGATGAAACAGTGCATATGATTGGCAGAGCGCTAGCCAATCACAGTTGAGCTGGAAAGGTTTTGGCGGCAACTCCAAAGCTTTTCCCAGTTACGAAACGACGGCATTTAATCTTTTTTTAGAGGTTAAAATCGTGTTACCGAAACGCAATTTCGGTAGATTTTGAAATGACTTTTAGCAAGCTGTCAATCAGTTCGAAACTAATTGTATATTGTATTCAAGCATCTCTACTATTTAAGTGGAAGCGGAGTGAATTTCGATTCACAACAGCGACAATCCCACAAGCCCCTGCGAGTGATGAAGATTTAATAAGAAATGAAATCTCTCTTTAAAAAGTTGACATCTGCACATTCTGACGCATAGAATTAATTTATTTCAGTAAAAATATTGTTTATTTTCGAAAGATAATCTCCTCACTATGATACATAATTCATAATAGCCTTCGGATTCAATCGAAACGGTGGCCAAAATGGCGCTGGTCGGCTTCTTCGGTCTCAAAGCTCGTCTGTTCTGATTGGAGCTCACTAACGATCATCACCGAAACCAACGTTGCGAATAGAACAGTTTCTAAATTTTTTCAATGATGGAATCAGTGATAAAATTTGTCAACTGAGGCACATCACATGATCATAGACCTTCAATGATGAAAACAATGTTGACAAATATGCTGGTGTGATCTGGGCTTAAGTCCGGATCCGGATTTTCGTTCTTCATGCATTTTTCTGGAATGCATGTGAACCTTCGGTGCCAAAGATCTGTTGAGAAATGGCGATGTTTCAAGACAAACAAACAAACACCCGCCCTTATTATATAGATCAAATACAGCATAGTAAATGAGAACTTTCGTTTTAGTTGCTATTTTTTTTTATATGATAGAAAATAAATATTATCATATAAAATCTCTCTTGTGTAGCAGAATTATATCAATATTAAGTGAAGAGGTTACTTATTGTAACGCCAGAATATTTAAAATTTAAGAAATAAAAAACAAAGACTGCACATAATGAACATTCACGCCTTTGAGTTAATCATCAGAGGGAATCGGGACGTCAGTTTCATCCTTTTTTTGGGACTCATAAGCCCGATTCACCCCCCTTGATGATAAACCCATAAAGCCGTGAAAGAATTAGGAAATCACCTTCGCTCCCGAAAGTGACTCCCGAACAAAATAAGGAAGCGGATGTGTCCCAAAAAAGAAACAGCCGTTTCCGATTCCATCTGGTGATAAACTCAAAGACGTAAATGTTTATTTATGTGTAGCCTTTGTTTTTTTTATATTTCTTAATGCTTTTTCTCCACGTTAATTTTTTTTGTAATGATTATTATGCCTTTCGGAATTGTTTTTCCTATGTAATTAAAAGCCTTTGGTTCCTAACGATTGTTAGATGAAAAACTCTTCGAATGCACTTGAATTATTTTTTAATGCGGTTTATTTTGTTTGGAAGTCATTTTCAGGGGCGAAGGTGATTTCCAGATCCTTTCTCACCTGTCTGGGTTTATCATCAAGGAGAGAAGATCGGGCTGATGAGTCCCAAAAAAGGACTAAACGGCCATTCCCAAGTCCCTCTGATGATAAACTCCAAGGCGTGAATGTTTATTTACGTGCAGTCTGTTTTTTTTATTTCTTTAATGATTATTTCTGCACGTTAAATTTATTTCTGATGAATATTTAAAATTTGTTACTGCATCAACATCAAAACAAGAATTGCAATTTATATTTTGTGTGTGTAAACATCAATGAGAATAAAAATACACCTTTGGTTCTTATAATTATCTTTATCTTTATTTTATCTTTATTTATGGTAAGAATTTTATCATGCATCCATTATCATTTTATCAGTTTTGAATAATTATATATTTTTTTTTTTGTACATGCATCCATTATCATTTTATCAGTTTTGAATAATTATATTTTTTTTTTTTTTGTACAATGTGTCTTGCATTGATAGGATTTCTGTTTGCACCGTAGATTGTAATATATATGCATACAAGTTATTATAGCTTCTTTTTTTTTTCTCTTTATTAAACTATTTATATTTATATAAATTTTTCTTTGTTTGAAATAGCTTTTTATTATTTGAAGGATAGATCCTCTAACACCCATTAATTCTAATTTTTTAATATTAATCGTAGCAACTAGTTGATTAAGTAAATACTGGATTCAGACAAAAACAAAGCACTTACTGCAAAGAAAACTTTTCTTATGATGATTTGCAAAGCTTCCACAACCGATTCAGAAAAAAAGTGTCTATTTTATCTCTTTATGCATTCTCCTGAACAATTTTAAAATAAAGATGGAAAATTGCAATCTAAAGCTTTAAATTATTAAAATGTATGATTTATTGTGGAAAATGAAGATTTTTTTTTTTTTACAAATATTAAATCACTCTTGTAATATCTTTGGAGTTATTTCTGTCGATGATATATTTTTTTGTTTCCTTTTTCTTCTGACTGATATAAATCAGAAAAAAAAAATATAATTCTGAAAGTGCACATAAATAAACAAAGGTTCTTGCACCCTGAGCGATGATGTCGGGAATCTGAGACAGTTGTTTCAGCCTTATTAGGCTTCTTCAGTCAGATTTGCTCTTGATGGTAGCTCAAAGTACGAGTACAAAGAAGAAGTAACCATTTCGGCTCTCCGAAATAGCCCCCCAAACAAACTCAAGCAACAACAATAATTCACCATGCACCGCACAACCTCAAATTCTTCGTCCCTGGGCTCAAAAGAGTTTAAGAAAGGATAGAGAACCCCAAAAATATAATTAATGTAAATAAAAGAAGAAGAAGCCTAATAAGGCTGAAACAGCTGTCTCAGATTCCCGACATGGTAGCGTAGGGTGCAAGAACTTTTGCTTATTTATGTGCACTTTCAGAATTATTTTTTGTTATCAAAACTTTTATGGTGCTCTTTAAGCTTTTCAGTTACATTAATGATATAAATTACAATTCAGTAATTAAAGTGAAATTACTACATCACCGTAATTGCTATTTTGGTAATTGTAACTATTTATTAAAATGATTATCAGACATTAAAACAAAGAAGTAGAAATCATCAGTTCCATCTTCTTTAAAAATTATTTATAACCATGAACACAGTAAATGCCATAATATGGAAATCTTTATTGATCAGACAGGCAAACAAACGTCGAGTCGGCCAAAAATAACATGATTGTAGAGTCTCTGTCTGAAGTCTTAGCAATTTCTTCTCTCCTTTCCCAATTTCTTCCTTTACATTACTTGTTTTTTCTGGTTCCTCGGAAAAAAAATACATCTAATGAAGTTCTTGAATGTTTGTCTAGGATTGAACATTACCGTAGTAGCAATGCTATGATTCAAAGTCATCTTTCAAATCAACCAAAATATTCGATTAATGTTATCTGTTGGCTAAAATAGATAATTTGTTTCTAAAATATACTAAAGCCAAATCCATTATTAATAAGTGTCTTTTATTCGATTAAGATACATAACTGAAATTGCACATCTCAAAAAAATTTGAGAAGACAGTCGATTGTAATATAGTGTTTATAAGTATCTAACTACTTCAGTGTAATAGTTGTTTTATTAATTTTTGTTAACAGATAACAAACAAGTGATTTCTCATTACAGGGATTGTTCTAGAATTTAATTAATTAGATTTGTGCTTGTTTTTTTTTTTTTGCTGAAACAATTTCGCAGGTATATGGACTTTTTATTTTGTAGCAGGATAAGTTTGAACAGTGCTGTCGTATTGCACTTATTGTCATTATCCGATCATTGACTACCAGAATGAATGATTTTCAGATGAGGAATAGGATTAAAAGCAAGCGATCCTGGATCATTTTATCACCGACTTGACCAAGAAATGTAGGAATGTTCTGATTAAAATTCCATAAAAAAATGCAAGGAATGGCTATCAAACGAAAGTTACAGATCTGAAAGATTTACAGAAAATGCAATGATTTAAGATTTGTAATGATTATAAAGACTGTGCTTCAGAAAAAGGAAACAAATGTTTTCCTACTGATAGTTTGATGTTGCTATAGAAAATTTTATATAAGTATATTTTGATTGTACTCAAGCCATTTGTTTTAAAGATTTAAAAACACAGAAACCTGTTATTTTATTGAAGTAGACACGGAGCTCGCACGCCCTGTAGAAATTGTTTTATACAATCAAAACGTACGTGATCTCTTACTCGCTATTTTCAATACATTTCACTAGTCTTGATATGCTAGGCTACTTAGATTTATTCACACATATTGAAACGATCTACAGAATAGTGTAACCATGTTCTGCAATGATTTTCTTCATCATTATAGTGTTTACATTAAACTGTAATATTCGTTTATAACTATATGCTTGAAATCACTTAAAACCCTTAAAAAAATTACTGACAATTATGTATTGTTACTTATGTTAATATGATGATAAAAATTAAAATATCGCTAATACTGCTTAAAAATAAAAAAAAAAGAACAAAAATTTTACAGTAAAATAGAGCAAACCATGAAAGCACAATAAAAAGAGAAACTTATAAAAAGAGAAAAGTTTCAGGAGTCGAGGCCATTAATCGAGGTAAATTTCTCTTTTTAATTGTACATTGCACTTTCCTGCAATTTTTATATTTAAACATTGCATTTAAATGATTAAATAAAAGTTTGCCGTTCAGGCACCACGATGGTCAAGGTGATGCCTTGCTATGCTCCTTAGTTCCAGTCCTGGCATGGGGCTTTGATGTTTTCTTCTTCCTTTAAAAAGATAGCAAAGTCTCACTGTCACCTACGGTGCTTTCAGGATAGCCAATTGTTTACCCATCATGGAGTCGAATCTCCATGACATTTATATATAAATTACATTATGAGACACTAATAAAACAAAAAGTATAATAAGTGTGTGTCTGTAAGGGCAGCTTGACAACTTGTGAGCCGAGAAACTGAACTCGAAGATTGTTTTCCCTAGAATTTATCTTTAGACAGGCTTTCCTCAACTAGGGTTCCTCTATTAAATTGGATCCGGGTTGTTTCCCGAAGTATAAGACGGATGAGCATCGTACCGATGTCAGTTCATGAATTGATCATTTTTTTAATTCAAGTCTCTAGTTCAGCTGAACTTTTCATTCTCTCTTGTGACTACTTGACTGGTTTGAGAGTATGTTAGTGTTTATATGATTAAATAACAGTACATTAGTAGGTAACGGTAACAGATTTGTAAGATTTGTGAAAATCTGGAGAAATTAAATTCATCAGCTACTTTCTCTACTTTTTTCCTAAGCGTAAACTACAATATATTTTTTTTGCTCTTCTCAGGCTAGGAGTTCCATGAACTTCAAATCTTGTATGCATCAAAAAATTGAATGTTTTATTGGCTGTTATTTAATAGTCAATCTAATTTTGCAAACTTTATTGTAAACTTATGCTCATAAGATTAGTTCTGCAATTAAACATTTTTCTTTCTGAGACAGTTACATCTACGGTATCGTATCTGATGAATATTCGAAAATATAATAATGGTTGGAAATGGTGGAAATAGTGGGAGCTACTACTTATAGAATTTTCGTAATGTTCGATTTCGTTGAATTTTGAAAACAAAAGTAGCTTTTTCTAACAAAAGGAATCTTTGACTTAACGAATAAAACAATAATAAATAAAATAAAGATGAAATTGTTTCATTTTTTTTATATGTTCGTTTTATCTGGTTACACAAAATCTATTTTGTGTGTGCATGTGTCTGTGTTCCTAGTTTCAATAACTTAAGTAAAGCTTTCCTTCTGATATCTGGCCACTCAAACTATTACGATTTATCAAATTATATCTAAAATAATTTTAAACAAATAGAAAATATTATTGTGTTTAACCGAAGATTTACTATTCACTAAGTAAAAACTAAATAATTGATGGTCAACTTTTGATTTTTGTGAGAATCAAGACAGAAAATACTGTGATTTTAGAATCTCAAATAAATGTAAGATAAATAAAAATAAGAAGAATTGTAGCACATTTGTAAATTTAGTCTGGTTTTATATAAATTCTGGAAAAAAAATAAAATCATCCTCCTGGTATACCCTTTAGGCTAGGCGAATACGTACCAATCTGGGACAATATTGATGGACAATATTGGTCATGATTGGTATTGGCGGTTGGCACTGTCCGCGAACACACAGGTTTTCGTTTGACGAGTATTGGCCTAGTTACGGCGTTGCTCACTAGGGAGAGCTAAAGAGAGCGTGTTTCCGTTCAGAATTGCTATAGTATTAAACGCCGTCCCTCTGTAGAAATCAATGAATATTCTTTCATTATGAATTGACAAAATGTTATTGTTTGAATTATCTGTTTTGGGCCGACCCATTTTTTGCTGATTTTAAGCCTTGTTTCTCAAAGAAAATGGCCGGCGTGAGTGACTGAATTTCCGATGTTCAAGGTCCCGCCTCCTTCGACGTCAGCATTGTCACGTGATTTCATCCGTTCATGTGATTCGCTCGCTAAGCAGCAATCTTTCTCGCCAACTTAAGTTGGTACCTTTTTTCCGACAATCGCCAATGGGCAATATTGTTCCTTTTTATTGCTGAAAACGGTTGGTACCAATCAAAAGTACCAATATTGTCCACCAATATTGTCCCAGATTGGTACGTGTTCGCCTAGCTTTACGAGCTATTAGCAAGTTAGATTTTGTTATTATATCTGACTTTTTCGGGTTTTAGCTAACGGCAAACTCTACCATTAGCACCTAGCTTTATATTTGATGATTTTCGAACAATTACAGTGTTCATTAAAATGGAACTATTTAGATGAACCTTTCCTGTCCAATTTTCATCTGAAGTAGCTGCGCATCACCAGTGAAATCGATAATCTTTTTAACTGTCTCAATTTTTTACTTGTGTTGTATATATTTTTTTTTTTTAATGAAAGTTTTTACACATGTTAAATGTCTTGTTCAATTACAGTGCTTATTTAATCAATTTCTTTCCAGAAACTATACTTATTAGTCGTCAAATATCCGAATAACAATGTTTGAAATATCTTACTAATGAAGATCCAAATAGATATCACAGACCTATTGAAGCCAATCATTGGAAAAACCAAAGCTAAATTGTAGAAAAGAAACGAACACATAAAAAGAAATTGTAATTAAGAAAAATTTAATTTTAAAAAGCAGAAAAAATAAATAAGGATAAATTTATTTGTTATAAATTGTAATTTTTGCCTAGCAATTTAGTAAGTGTAATACTACATTATATTAAAACGTCCTGATTTGAATTCCCCAGGGACTTAGACTATAAAATAAACTGAGATAGTGAAATCCAACAACGAGAATGATATTTGACCAATTTATTTGAATAGGCAAGTGTATTGTTGAGCAAATAAAGTGATTGAAATCATCTATTCTATATCCCCAGTCTTGCTTTTCTTAATTGAGAAATTTTATTCGTATCAGGATTTGGAAGGAAAAAATAATTTAAAATGAAATGAAATCTAAGGAAAACAGTAAAAAAAATAGGCAAGCTAGTGGTTCTCCATGGACCTTAATAAATAAATAATTTTTTTCAAAATAAATAAATTTTTAGGTTTAAGCCTTTTGCTTGTTTATCTTTTTTTTTTAAACAAAACTAAAATAACTTTTAACGTATGTTGATCAAACTACTTTAATTAATATGTACAATAATTCCCACTAAAAGAATTAAAATGTTTTTGCATTTAATATTGCTGGATGATGTTAAAAGGGGAAGAAAGTATGAACAATTAAAGAAAGATGCACAGGATAGAAGAAAATGGAGAACGTCCAATTGAAACCTGTCGTAAAGACAGTTTACACCAGAGAGAGAGAGAGCGAGCATTTAATATATAAAAAATAAAATATACGATACATTAAAAATGTGCCTTGGACGGTTTCGAGGAAGACATGTTCCCCATCATCAGCAAGATGTTTAATACTTTTAGTGTGAACTATTGTGCATATTAATTAATAATACAGACTTGAAAATAATTGAAATCTATATTAAAATAATTACTTTTATTTTTCGTATATTAAATAAACTATTAATTGTAAATAATTACGGGATAGAATGAAGAACATCGGAAATTATACATTCAAATTTGTGAACCATTTTCTCTCTAAAGTAAAGTGAAAAAATTGCACAGTAATTTCTCAATCTAAAACATTATTAACGTTTAGTTATTCAATAATTAATATATATATATATATATATATAATTTAATTATAAATATATATAATTAAGTAATACTGTTGAGTAAATAAGTATCAGAAAGATCTAAAACATTTAGAGGAAGAAATAATACTATGTTGATTTTCACCTTAGTGTAATTTAGTTATGATGGCAATATTCATTGCCCTGCGAAAAATTCCCGGATATCTTCCCTTTTAATAGAAAGTATAAATGTTCGGATACTTTTGGTTGGACAGTGTAAATTTTTTCAATATTGCGGTGCTGGCTTCGAAGCGCTGCTATCGGTTCCCAAAACAAGAGAATGTCTCACAGATCATAAATTACTGTAATATCTGTCCTTTAGGACGTTTAAGGGAGTCCGGTTTTACAATAATCTCATCGCTAATATTTCAAAATAAAAATGAAATAGAGGCCTTTACATGTTGTATGATGGAAATAAGCTGTTTTGTGGCCTCTGCGCTCTTGGGTTTTTGTGAAGATTTTATGGAATAAGTTGTCTCCCGTGAATTCCCCAATTTCCCTGTCCTTTCTTTTTATCAATCGACAGGGAATCGTCGAAGCGATGAAAGTTTGCGGTCAGCTTCAGCTCCCGACCCAAAGCTACGGCTTCTTCATCTTCTTTCTTGTGCCACCGTCTCATGTCTACGTCTGCGGTCGGATTACCGCTCCGGTGGTCGCTGTTTATTCGAAGTTAGTGATTGGTGGCCTGCTGTGTTTTCTAATCCACTACATAAAGCTGCCATGAGGGTCTAGTAATGATCGCCGAACGCCAACTCACTTTCCTTATTAAAGTAAGAAACACATATCGATCTAATCAAGCGATAATCCTTCTTTATCCAAAAATATCCTAACAAATTCAAAAGAAACATACCGACAATAATACTGCAGTTCGCAAACTTCTTTCCTAATGATTTAGGGAAAAAAATATGACAAGTTTACATATTTTTTTTTAAAGACTACATATAAAAAATTTAAAAAAAAATAAAAATAAATAAAAAAATAGCACAATTGTGAATTTGAGTTATCGTGTTTTTATTAATGATTAAATTGAAATGAGCGAGATCCAAGAATGGGGCGTTTTATTTGAATTTCCAAATTACTTAAAATTTCCGTGAGATGCCGCTGACGACGCAAGGATAAATTGGCTTTATTCTTGGAGACAGAAATTTGCTCTTTGAAGTCGATCGTTAACAAATTCCACATTTCTAACCGGCTTTCTACAGCTTTGTAATATCAGTTATTTTATTCCTATATTCTTTACTATTTCAAAATTGCATTGATTGAAGGATATCTTTGCCAAGCGAGACTCATAAGTGCAGCTGTGAGTTTTTTCATTTGTCATATATTTTTTACTCTTGTCACGTGCTCTTACAAAGCCCAGGTTTAAGCATTGATGCAAATGATCTCCTGATATTGGAATTGACAAATCAGTTTAGTTATGAACTCGTTAGTTGTAATAAACAGACAAATTGGGAGTTGTTGTTGTTGATAACAACAAATTTTTGGTGTTATTGTTGTTGATAAATTAAAGGTGATTCATTTACATTTATAAATGTTCGGTGTAAATATGTTCGAATGTAAATATAAATATA
>JAFIDM010012231.1:119930100-119976818 GCA_023159025.1 Thereuonema tuberculata | reverse complement strand
GTTAAATAAATTTGTGTTTTTGAAAGTTTTGACATATTCTACTTCAGTGTTATTTAAGATTCTCTTAATAAAGTTCTTGAGTTTCCATATCGTAAAGCATTCAGACATTTACATATAGGATTTGCTGTTGCTGCTTCAAGAATTTAAGCTGCAAATATGGGAAATTATAGATAGGCACAACTTAAACCCATAAATTTGCCTGAAACCCCTTTGTTTGTGTATAGGGTTTGCTCGTCTGACAGTTGTGCCACAGCTATTGAGAGGGACCAAGGCCTGGCCTGATTTATAGTCAAATAACGCTGGAACCACACAAGCGAACCCGGCATTGAATATTCAAGTTAGTGCGACTTCGTCGGCCAGTAATTATGGCCGCAGCGGCTGCATCTGCATCATTTGCTTCTTCTGGTCAGATTGGCTTCACCCGGGAGACAGGACTGTCCGTTTCCTCAGCTCTTCTCGGGCGGTGTCTTTGTACGCTTGGGCAGGTCACAGCCCCTACCCTTTGGATCAGGCAGCAGCTTCTAAAAATTGAATCTCCAAATCTTATTAGGTGGTCGGCGATCATAAATCAGGAGACAGCAACAATTCGAACCATAATTACGAAGGCAAGCAAAAGGGATTGATTAAAACTCCCTACGCCAAATGGCTTTGAATGTTTCAAGGGTCTTTCTTCTGCTTTTGAAGAAGCACGTTCAGCAAAGGTATTTCCTCTTGCGTGAAAAACTGTTCTTTCCACATCGTGCCTCTCTTTTCGACATTCGAGAAAATTTTACTTCTGCTTCTGAATTCTAGGTTTCTGGGGGGAAAATTCAACGTAAATTGTCCAATGCAAGTTAATGGTTAGTCCAGTTTGTAGTTAATTTTCATTGTGTTAAAGTAAACTATCAGTAAATAGTGAACCAGTTTAAAAATTACGTTTCAGTTACTTCTTCATTCTAAACAGGAAAAACAAATCTGTTTTGTATCTTATTTAAATATTCTTTTTTTTCTAAGTGACCGTTGTATCTTAATTAAATATTTGTTCAATAAAAAAAAAAAGAAACTTCTGAAGATGTTTAACAAATTAAAATATCATAAATAAAAATATTTTAAATAATTTAGCAAAATTGCTCGTTAATACACATACTTACTCTATTAAATTCTTTTCGAAATCAGAAATTTTATAAATTTTAGTTATATCAAGAATCATTCTTAAGAAACCATTCGAATAATAGAAATAAATATGATTAGCCTTAAAAAAATACCTTTTGTACTTTTTTCAGTAAGTTGGGCTTGAAATCCAAATTTCCAAATGACACAAATACTTATTTCTAGACATCTAGATCTGTCTGTAAGAAAACTTTCTAAAAAGCGTGCCATATTTCTAACATCTATGAGAAAGAATTACATTAAACATTGTAATCGTTTTTCATCACATGGGTCACTTTATTACAAAATGCATTAGGAAACAGAATGAACATAACAAATAGGAAGGTGCAACAATAATATTCGTTCATAATATTCGTTTCAGTGTTTACACTAAAAGTAATCTTTGAGTTATTATGAGCTTAGCGTTTTAAACACAATGAAAAGTGCTGATACCTATGTATATTGGTAAGGGATAGCTGTTATCCTGTTGTAGCCTCTAGAGTTCACAGGATCGACGACTCAACGGCTAACAGGCCTATTTAGGATCAGATCGCGTTTAAAACCAGCAAAAGAAAGCCTATTCCCACAGACTGTTGGACATATCATTGGAACCCGTTCGGAGGAAAAGTAACCTGGAAATTTTTATCGGATATTGATCCTGGCTTCTCCAATTCCAGATGAGTGCCTATACTATTAGGCCGTGTGACCTCACAGCTACTATCCCATCCATAGTATTCTGTTCGGAGACAGGTCGACATTCTATGGAATGCACTTGGAACTCCCAGAAACATCTGGGGTAAGAAGGTGGTTTCCCGAGGTCTTTCTAAGAAGAGGCTGACAAACACAGGAAAGGAAATTGAAACAACCAAGCCACACCCGGGATTCGAACCCGATACAACGTCCGCACGACAGACCGCTCGGCCAAGTCGGAACGGCCGCTCTATGTGAATCATAATAAATAATCAGGAGAAACATGTAAATTATTTGAGTACTTTTGAAAGATTCCTTATGTTTTGCTCTTTTTTTTATGTTTGTTTATTATACAGACTTCAGAATGTATAGTTTTGTAAGAGTTGGGAGATAATCACATAATAAATATCTTTTTTTGAAGCATGTTTTAACTTTTCAGATAAATAATAGTTTTACTGAAAACTGTTATTTATATGACTTTCATCTAAATTGACAGGCTAAGTGACAGGCTTACATCATGAATTTTCAATTCTAGTTCAATTTATGTAAGTTTTAAAAATTTAAATAAGCGAATTAAAGAATGAATAATTGATGAAATGTTAAAACTAAAGTTGATTTCATCCTTTTACAAACAACTGAATATTTCATAAAATAATGTGATTCAATAATAACTTCCAATTCCAGTTAGTAAAAATTATCCAATTCAATCTCAGAGTAATATAAACAATTTCGATTAATAATAATAGAGTTAACAGTGAACTCTGTTTTACTCGATTCGACTTCAGAAATGTTGAAACAACTTGAATATATCACAAACTCATTTTAAAACTAACAGCGATTTTTGAAATCAAAAGAGGAAACAAAACTTTCTTACGAATTATTAATATCTTACCTCTTTTTTAGATCTATCCTCTTCACATTACTGTCATAAATTCAGCAGCACTATCTTCAATAAATTATTTATTAAAATAATAAATTATTTATTAAAATAAAAAATAATATTCATGCAAATTTTTGGAATATTTCCTTATTCCTTTCTCAAGCTAATAAAGACTAATATAACAAAAGATGAACATTTTATATGACATATTAACCATGAAAACAAATAAATAACACAACCCAATAATGGTATAACATCTATGTGATCCAATAACACTACACAATTCCGAATTAATTGTCTGACAATAAAGGAATTACAATGCCATAAATTAACAAATCAATTCTTTGAAATCAATAGACTGAAAAGACAGTAAATAATCCTTCGTCAAACTGTTAGCCAAAAAAATAATTTGGTTATTCACTTCCACACCATCATGTCTATTTAAGTTCTGTGTCTTTGTAGTCCTGATTAACCCGTGGTTTTCCTTTTTTAACTATCGTTTTCATAAGCTCACTTTTTAACTCTAGTATCCATTAGATGGCCTTTCACTAGGCAATGCTCTGCTATTTCTAATGTATCTTTAAGCTTATATTTTCTATAATAAGCGTGTTTTCTGTAGGAAAATCAAAATGCAGTTGTTATTTTAAGAGATATTAGAATTGCGAAGAAAGTGATACAAATGAGTGCCATGAGTTTAGTTAGACAAGTTCATCTTGACAACAGACAATTTTTGTATTAGAATTTCATGTGAATATTGTTATTTAAGATACGTAATTAATTAGTGCAAGATGTTCAATTGCTTTAGATGTAAATCAGTCGTTCTATTAGCTTTTGTTGGCGCATGCTTAGCAGGTGTTAAAAGCAAGAGAGATTGTTAAAGTGTAAGTCTCTGACGTGCTATTTTGGGAACTGCTTAATTTACTAATAAATGTTTTTTTTTTTTTTTGTATTTTTGTCCAGAATAGATTTGTATATTTTAATTGAAATTATAACAAAAATAAAGCAAGTAGCAATGTTACTTTTGGCCACCTAACAGTAGCCTCAACAAATTTAATTGTAGAATTGGTTATTTTAGGATAAGTTTTGGTGGGTAAGTCTATGAAGATTAGGACATCAATTTTCCCAAAATAAAAGCATAGTTACATTACAGATATAGCCAGGGGAAGTTAGTTCAAGAAGACTGAATTTGATTTCATTTGTCTTATATTTATTTAATGAAGTAATATCTGAATTTCTTTTAATCCATATTTCTAAAAACTAAGACTAAAATATATTCTATATTTCCAATTATTTGAAAATATAAGTAATAAAAATCTTTTGACATTGCCTTAAATGTGTTCATCTGATGTCATGATGAATAGATATGTTGAACGTTGATTTTACTAATTACGGGATTTTTTTACGTGATTAGAATAATGAGTTAAAGATTAAAACAGTGAAAATGTATTACAAGTTTAATAAAAAGAGACAAAATGTGACTTCTTGCGACTTTGAGTTTCCGAATTTCCCTACCAGATAGATGAGAAACGCAAATAGATAAATAAACTGAAAAGTAGTTTTATTAAGATAAAGTTTATTTTATTTATTTTATTTTATTTAAGTACTAATAAAAAAACTTTTTATACAAATTTAATTGAAAAATATAAGAAATGGTTATTGTAAAATTTAAAAAAATTAGTGAAAAAAATTGATTATGAAGGAATTGATTATGTAACTATATTGATATGTTTTTATATAATATATATATATATATCAAGGATATCGATGTACTAGGCTTGAATTCATTTTTTTTTGGTGTGTATGTAGCTTTTTTTTTTTTTTGAGATAACAAACCCATTCATTATAAAAATTGAATTTTATAAAAATATTTTTATTATAACTATCGAACCTATGAATTCAGTTTGTTTAAATAACAATCCAATCATATGTAAACCAATTACAATCATCAATCTAAGTTGCTTCCAATTGAGCACCAGTGCCATCTACAAGTAATGTTATGAAACTATAAACAGTGCATTAACAAAATCAATAAAATTTGCTTCAAGGCCTATCCTATTGCATTAAACTCTATTAATTAATTCAATATTCAAAATAATTATTATAAAAAAGTATTTCCCGAAATAATTCATGTAGTACTAAACTACGCGAAACAGTAAGATAATTGCTATACGATGCTTATTTAACTAACTTATCGGATACTTATACTTCATCTCAAAAATAAATCAATAAATAAATCAGGATATCTAATTTGTCTATTCAATTAAGCAATTAACATGAATTAAATAACTTCATTAATTTTATTAAATCCGATAAAACTCCAAACATTCAAGCAATTAAGACAGGATTAAACATCAAATAATAATAATAACAGTAAAAGTTTTGTTGTGATAATGTAGCTTCTTTTGTTTACTACTTCTACTATATCTTGAAAACCAATGGTTAACATAAAACCAATTATTTAGCCTCATTATAAATACCAAATAGGTATTTTCAAATTTCTATATGTATCATAAGGTACCTCAGCCATATAACGCCATGTATACCTTTAACGCCACCTATCTAATTCTTCGTAAATATAAGAGATGGCGGTACTGCACTAAAGTAGTTTGCATTGACAGGCCATCTAGTGTTGAAGTGAGTTACTAGCAGACCACCAACATTTTCGAGTGAAATTATGTGTGTGTCGAGGACTGGTTCTGAAAGGCTGCTACTATATCAACATAAGATAAAATATAGATTTTTTAATGTTCAGCAAAGATTAACTATATAAAACTATATATTTTCTTGATTCTTGAAGATTCTTCTATGTAGATAAGTTATCTGTTATTTTTAAAATTCGGAAATTGTAGACAAACAAAGTGTACCATGTGATCCATGTGCTCAGTAGCGCTTTAACGCCATGGTGGTGTTAATGGTCTACATATACGATTTTAGGTTACATACGACATTTATAAGTTACTAATATGTTTCATGAAAATATAGATTTTTATCTTATTTATTATTTTGCTTTTATAATCGGAAAATGCCGAAATTAATTAATTTTTACATTTCCTCTTTTGTTTTAGCTACAGATTAAAAGACTGCGTTAATTTTAAGTGATTTTGTGTTTGTTTGTTTTTTACAGAAAGTCAAATTTAGTTGCTTTTTAATGTAATTTTGTACAAATAATGTTTACAATGATGGAATAATTTTTAATTTTAAATAAGTTAAGTTACTATAAAGTAGGTGGCTTGGACCAGGTGTTCCTAAAAATGCCAGTTTGCAAAGTTTTTTTTTATTTGAGTTCTAATACTTCTCCAGTAAAAGTTATCATATGTTTCATTATAGTATGCTTCAAACAGAAGATTAAACTTTCTTGGTCATAATTTTCGTGTTTCGATACACCTTATTTCCAGACTTACAGTAATTTAAATGTTAAGGTGGCGTTATTTGAGCAAGGTACCTTATTTTTTGTTATTTCTTTTTACATTGTGAAACCATCTTCTTTGTCATTGGATTGCCACCCATAATTTATCAGATATGAAAACAGAAGTTTTATTTAATGCTATTTTCAAATAACAGCATCCTTTTATGTATTCCTTTAAAAAACAATAGTCAAAAATTAATTTAAATGGTTTAACAACGCGAACTACCGCAAATATCGAGATATTATTGGTAACGAGAGGAATTGTACAAAGTTTTTTTTAAACTTATTTTTTAAAACATTAATATTTGAAAAAATTGATGTAAGAAATGTAATAACAACTTCATGATGAGGAAAGGAATTTTTAGGATCCGTGAAAAAATTCCTATATGTAATGCAACGTAACTGTTTTTTTTTTTAAATATTTGTCATAAATTATATTCAATATGAATCAAAAGCTGAGTTTTTGATCTTAATATTTAAAATATAAAATCATTGTATCTATTTTAAAACAAATTGAATCAAAAGCTTAAATTTTGAATCTCTCCAAATTTAATATTTATTTATAGAAAAAATAGTTTTTCTTGAAATATTACTTTCCCTTCTTTTAAAACCGAACAATGTAATAACAGAAAAGAAAGAGGAAAGGGATTGGCGCAATTTTCGCAGGCGAAATCCTTTTTATATCAGCCTTCGTTACATTTCGCAGGAAGAAGGGTTAATAAAGATGAATGGAAACTCGTAACCCCAAACCCACACTCCCGCCCAAAACTCCCTCAAACCTGGCGGACCGAAATATGATATCCATAAAATAACGGTTCCCTCTCTCCAACATCCCCGAGCAAATCTCAAACTCTGCTATAAATTACTGCATTCCCGAATTTCCCGCGTTAGTTGGGGGGAAGGACACGGATATGACCAACGCCCAAATCTTGCGACGGTGTTGCCGGGTCAGTGGCTTTATGGGTGCATTTAAACTGTAATCGAATGCGTGCTGTCCTCCCAATCGGATTTAATAACTTAATCGATATGTGAACCGAAGCCCTCCTTCCTTTTGCCTTATCTCCTTCGAAAATCCAGGCACGATCGAAGTTGAAGAGAAGTGCAGGCTCTGGAAATCCGGGAATGGGCAACTTTTGACAGGATCATGGGAAGAGTAAAGGGGAAGGCCGCTTATCTAAGCGCCGGGCAGATAGACACTAGCGTCCCCTTCTGCGGAATTGGAGCAACCAGATCTCGTAAAGTGAAACACCATTATCCTTTTGTATATGGGTTCAATCGCCCAATTGTCGAAAGGCATCCGTAATCTTGTCCAAATGTCGTGTTTGTGTAGTCGAGAAGCTGAGAAAGTAAAGAGACTGTCGCTGGAAACAGACCAATTCATTCCTTCTCCATATCTAGATCTCGGGAGTCAGTTTTACTTGCTAAGGGCTAATGATGAAGATGCAGACGAAAACCGATCTTACAAAAAAAAAAAATAACTCTTCAATAGTTTCTGTAATTCATACATTGATAAAACTTTTAGTGGTAAATTTTAGAGAAATAAATTACATACAATAGAAACCTTGACATTGTAAATTTATACATTATAGTATAAATGAACGTAATCATATAGTAATATACTGTAGATTTACGAGCACACAACTAACAGTGATAGCATCTTGGAAGTTCGTAATAGTATAACAATATTTTCTTCAGGGAAATTTCATTAATTTCATGAGTTTAAATTACTTTCAGACTCTTGAGAATTTAATACATCATTTTGTTGACTTTTCGATACATTTCTTAAACAATAAAAGTAAAATTCTCTTTGATTATTTTTGTCATGATATTGCAGTTGATAAAAATTAAGATTATTGCGGACAAATCTACTTTCTCTTCTAATCTAAACAAAACGCTTAAAAACTCTTCATTTATGAACCTCTTGATTGCTACAAATAGAAATTTTTACAAATAAACTGTGGTCATTTGAACATTGATCAATTATTTAATTCGAAGTTCTGATATTGAACCTTTCCATTAAGATGTTGTATTTCCCTTTTTCTTTTTTTGGTTAATCGAAAAAACAATCGCTAGTTCTGTATATATTATGCCTGTGTAATTTGTGCTATAATGTTGTTGCCTCGACGAAAGATATATTTTTACAACCCACTTCCTTTATTTAAAGAATCGTAAAAAAAATAAATATAAAATTCCAATAAATAAAGAATTAAACAGATGTGATTCTTCATTTATTGGAATTTCATATTTCATATTTTAAAATTAGATTTTTCTACAAAAGATAAAAGAACGCAAATGTAATTTCTTGGAAAAAAGAAAATTTCAATCATTAGCCTATAACGGGTGAGTTCTCGAAATAGTCGTAAGCTAATCCTGGATTAAATCCAATTGAATCCAATAGAGTTGCGACTTGCTAATACAAATACTATTTGGAGAAATCGGCCGTAAATATCAGCTCATACAACTTTCTATTGAATAAAATTATAATTAAAATGTATAAATGATTCACAGGATTGAAATAAGGCATTGTTATCTTGTAGAATTCTTGGAATGACATAGAATGGTTCATGTTTAATGTTGATTTTTAGTATCATTTTACACCAACTTATCTCTCCTTAGATTCCTAAATATCATCTAATTTTTACAAATGTTAGTACCAAAGTTATTTATGTACACTTATTTTTAAAAGTATAGCTCTTTAGGATAAATCCCGTAATTAAAATTTTATGTTTATCAAAATCAATGATTAAGAAACCGAATGACAATTATTTAATCTTCGCAACAAATTAAAAAAAATATCTTCAATTAATTCAAGAGTTTCATTGCTTTCTTTTTTTTACATTTGCAATAATTCTTTACAATAAAACGTAAAATTAGAAAAATTTGCAACATGTAATGTATTTCGTTACAGTGGCCTTTTGTTAATTGACTGTTCTGTGCAATTGACTGTAGTGTTGTCATCAGCATTGATTCCATTTCATCCTAATAGACTTAAAAGTCTCTGGTCACTGTTGCAGACTCTGATCATTGGAAGCGTCCCAGAGAAGCTGGAACTAACAGTGGATAAGTTGTAGTAGCAATAATAATTATAATAATAATTACCTGTAAATTAGTTTATTTAAATTGCAGCTATGTAGAAATGACTGAAATCATGGTTGATTCTTATTTACCAATTAAACAAAAAGGAAATGTCTTATATTGATCAGAAACACCTGGCACGGATTTTACATTAAAGACAGAATGCCTTTTTTGAATCGATAACAACTGAAATTTGTTTGTTAGATATTAGGGGAGTAGCAATTGCTGAGAGGAATTTCTGATAAAATAGCTTAGAAAGAGTTACTTGGATAGTGGATAAAAATAAGCAAAATATTGTATACTCTCAAATGATACCTAAATCAATTCATTATCACCTATTTAAAATATGGCATCCATAATCCAGCATTTAAAATCTATTCGATAGAGTGAAGATTGGAAGTTTAATTATTGATGAAGGCTAGAGGATATGCATATAAATGACAAAGCATTAAGTCAAAATCGATAATATAGCTAAGTGAAAGAGTGAAATCAAGAAAAGGAGTACTTATTGTGAATATTTTAATAATGCAATTCTTTCCATTATTATATTATAATATTATTAACAACGATAATAATTTTAACTAAGAAAATAAGTTACAAAAGTAAGTCGTTTTGTTTACATCATTAATTTAGATAATCCTTCAGAATTTTAGTATTTTTTCTTTATGAAAAATTAGATATTAATAGATTTTAACATAATATCGCTGTATTATAGTCAACGGTAACTTAATAATAATTCTAGAATTGTAAGCTGAAATTTTAAATCGTGTTGGCTTCTAAATTGTGGATTCCTTATTCAGACTCTGCTTATGGTAATTGACATATTAAATAACACCTTTTATATATATTGTCTTTTTTTCATAACCATCTCATCACTGCTTAGAATGTAGAATCTATGCTTCCTTCGTTTAATATTAAACAGGGTGCATTCCATATTGGATGGAATTGATCTTCTTCTCCCTTCCCTTCATCGCTTCATCCATCAACCTCCCCATGTCCGACTGCTTTTCCTTTGGTCATTCCCGACATGTGGATTATTGTTTTTATGGGATTTAATGTCAGTTTCTCACTTTCCCTCCCTTTTGCACTGTTATGTCTCTCTATTCCCCTACCTCATAACAGAGTCTTCACATTTCATAGAGGAGTTATTGTCTGCTCCGGATTTGAAGCGATGGCCATGGATTTGGTATAATGTGTCTATTCCCTGAGCGGTAGAAAAATAAAAATCGGGATTTTCTGACTTTTCGTTTATTGTCACTTAATGTATATTTTCTTAACACCGAATGCATTTATATCGTGCGCATTATTGCCTTTTCTACTTCTCCTTCTTTCACTAAAAAAGTCCTTTCAAATCCAAAGGTTTTCTCCTAAATTTAATAAACGCCTGAAATATAAATGTAGTCATTGAACTGTGCTTTATAATTTCTACTTGAAATTGTTAACATGTATTAAATGAAGAGAAAAGAAGGAATTGTCACTTACAATTTCATAACTTTAAAGTGTATGTAATAATATATACGTATTTGTTATCAACTTGTTTTAATTTTGAATATCTCAAAGCGCAGTTAGATCCGACATAATTACTTTAAATGTTGCCGTAGATTTATAGATATTTCCAATATATAATATTAAATGGTTAACATTAAGCCAGGCTTAGCAGATGGTAGTTGAAATAACAACAAAAACACCTTTTTTTTCGAACTGACAATTTGGCGGATAATGATGCTGTGGATGCTTTATTGTGTTAAATTACACAGAAGGTTCATTTTCTCCGGAATTGAGACAAGATGCAATAATTAGCTCTCTGCTGTTCGTGGATAAATGTTTTTTACGAAGCATTTAGTCCAGCAATGAACGTTATTTCCTCATACTGAGCAACATCATTAATCACAAACTTAGTTTCAACAAGCCGTATGTTAATGGCGCATTCATTTCACCAACGAAGATTAACTAAATGAAGCATGTCCTTCAGATGTTGATATTATTATGGCTTTTATTTTTAAATAAGATTAAATATGCCGGTCACTGATACTGTGGCACGATGCTTGTTAAAAGATGTTTCTGATGTTTTTTTCCTACTATACTACAAAAGTCATTTTTACAAAGTTAAAACTTTTCCAGAGCATTTCTTCACGATACAGATACCAATACAATTTCAGTTCCTGTACATCCTATTAATGTTCAGAGAATCGGAATCAACTTGGAAAATTTCCTCGATGATATGTATGTTATCGTCTATAAATGACAATAATTTATAGAGAATGTCTACAAATTGATTTGATGTGGACGAAATTTACCTGTGTCAAAAGAAGTAAAGGTGTAATATCAGATAGCTTTGAATACATCTCGATCATAGATCCAGAAATCTAGAGTTTAGATCCTGCGGCAGCTTTTCTAAAGAATTATACGTTTTCAAATAATGATTCAGGCAGTGTTTGAACCTGGAATTAGCATAGTCACAGTTCAATTCATCTTTCTTCGAAATTACATCTTTCTTCATTACATTTCATTGAAGAAGCATCCACTATTTATAATTGATGGGGGCTATTGGAAATTTCTATCAGGAAACCATTAATTGTTTCCTTAATAGCCCTTTACTTGAAGACGGGAAATATGGATCTATTGAGCTAATATTTCTTATCTCGTTATTGTTTGTGCGAGAGGTTTGGAAAAAACAAATAGCCTAAGCTCCAATACTGACACTGGGACAGTTTTAATACAAGTTTGGATGGAGAACTATTAATTGTACTAATACAATCTTTACATAGATTTTGAGTTTTATATAATTTTACTATAAAATTAAAAAAAAAAACTGCCCAGTAATCTACATGTAAACTATTACAATCGAATGCTCTGGAAAAAAAAATATTCTTGAGATTTATTAAATAAGTTTACTTCTTTTAATAAAAATATTGCAATCATAATTAAATTCAAAATGTGAATGTGGCTTGAAACGAATTATTAAAATATTTCTCTTACATGTTAGCTACTGAATCCAACATTTAAGTTCCACATTTATGTTCCCTTTGAAGTTTGAATGGTAATTTCACTATGGAAGAAATTAACTTTGCAAAGAAAATGAGACGGACTCCTCCTTAACATTTCCAGGTAATTCACTCTTCAGTAGATTTTATTATTATTCAGTTAAGAGAAATTTTAATAAGTATTGATATGAGATATAAGTAAATAATTACGATCTCGAATTTCTTTGATCATTATCTTTACAGTTTTCTTTAAATGTTTCGAGAACTGGGTTTATGGACTCATGATAAGATAGCATTTTCAAAATAAATAACATTAAAGATCTTTACATTATATCAACTCGCATACTATACTTCTCCCGTTAATAAAAATTGTTGCCACTGCAGTGAAATGAATTAAAGCTGTTTAGCTTTAATTTAATTTTAAGTGGATTAGAAAAAGGTTATGAATTCTCTAGGTAATGAATAGAGAAAAGAAAGTGAAAATTAATAATTGAAACACACTTTGTTTGACGACGCCACCGCAGACTAGACGTGCTTGGAGAGAAAACTAACACAACTATTATAGAGTCTGCATCAAACTTGATATTCACCACAGAAGATTTTTCCTCATGATGTGTAGCTACAGAACGAGAAATCCCCTATTAGATGGATTCATTATATTTCATTTTTTTAAAGTTTTTTAATAATATCAATTATTTTTCTTTAATTGTCATTGTTTACGCTAAGAAAAATACTTATATTATTATTTATTTACTATTTATAAGATCATCCTTGATATTTGAAAAGTACTTAGCATTACAACACTTTGTGATAAATTTATCCTTATATTTATAAATTAATAAATGACAATCTTATTTTGAACCATTTTAATTTTATGTACTGTCTAATTGCCGCAATATTATCAATATAAGTTTGCCACATATGTGCTTGGTCAAATAATTTCGGACTGATCGTAATCTCAAGACCGAACAACAATAATTCATTCTTAGTTGTTAAGTTTGTTATTTAATTCATTTAAAGTGATTAAAACAATTAAATTTTGTATCTCTTACATAAATGAATAAAAATTTCATAGTATTTGCATTTTAATATACAGGCTGGCCGGGAAGTTCCCGTCCTCCCTATTATGTTATTATATTAAGGGCCACCCTGTATGTGACCCTGTATTCCTAATCCCGGCCACCCTGTATGTAGTGATGTTACATTAGCAACTAGTTTAATACGCAGGCAGGGCAATTATTTTTAACGAAAAATTACTAAATGTTTGCAATAAAAGCAATTGAAAACATCTAATATTTAAGTATTTTTGTATGGATTTCTAAAATGAAACTTTTTATAGGTTATTAAACTATATAAGTAGTGAAAAGTGAGATGTCACTTCCAGCGCTTTTTCTTAATGTGAAACGAAATATAGAGGTTTCAATTTTAGGAAATTTCTTTTAATCTGGAAATTTACCAACTGCTAATACACACATAAATCACCTTCTAATATCTAGACTGAAACATAAAAGTAAATTAGAACAAAAGATTGTTTTTTTATTTTAAGTAGGTAGTGTTTTTACTGTAATTTAATGTGTAAATTAAATTAATGTATTTTAATGTGCTTAATAGTGTATAAATTTATTAGTTGTGAAAATATGAATTTGGCCGTAAACAGATATTTCCGCTTATTGATGTGGAATTTGGCTGAATTTAACTATTAATTAGAGTATTATTAACAATGTTTATTGCCTTTTGAAATTGAAACAAATATTTTGATTAAAGCTGAGCGTTAAATCAACCATAAATTATTCATTCGTTTTTTCCCACAAAGTTCACAATCAAAACATTACCGTTTTCAGTCAAAAATTACGTTTTCTTTGCTGCTCTATATTTTATAACTTTTAATGCTACCACTCTTTCTCTACATACCAGAATCTCAACATTACGCTATGAGATGCAGTGATAAACAAAAGACAACTTTAATAGAGAAGTCTGTTATTTGCAGATTTAAACGTGTTCGCTCAATTACATTACTTCAATTAGAATGGTTTTAAACTAATAAAGTCAGAATCGAATATGTCTTTATTTAGGAAGTATCATTAAAAATCCCATTATAACTTATCAATTCGCAAGAGCTCTGAAAAAAGTGAACAAAGAAAGGTTTTATTAAGATTTTCACTGCAATTCAGCCTCTTTGTTATCTCTGTGTTTTAGTGTTTATTCCTATTTGATTTTGATGAAAGATTTTAAAAGTCTTTTTATTAATCACCGAAAAATAACATAATGACATTTTGTTGAGGATATTACATCCAGAAGGCCTGTAAAGGTAAAAAAATATTTACAAAAAACTTAATTCGGAGAAATCGTTGTCAAAATTATTAAACAATACTGCGCTGTTCAGCTCAAATCGTATTGGATTGAAGTTGAATTATGTTTCAGTTGAATTGTGTTTCATTCCAACATTTATTTTCTTGCATTATTTATAAAAAAAAATTTTCCTTGACTATCATTAAAAACGTCGCTTTGCACCATTTTGCCATTAATGGCATACCTTGAATGTTGATATAGTAATTCTACAGCACTATTGTGTTTCTAACTTTATTCTGCAATCTGGATCAAAGTAGGAACCGATAGATTGAATTCTGCAATTATTTTGAACATTACTGTTATTTCCATCTACACAAATTGAAATCAGGATTTGTTCCACCAAGTAAAAGCCAACTTTCTCAGGACAGATATAACCTTGGTCATAACATGCTCTAGTGACGACATATGCGTTTAACGGAACAAGCACTTCTGTTACAGAAATGACGTTTAAAATTTTTTAAAACTCTTAAACCATTTTATCTTTCTGTTTTATGACAGCTCAAATGTCCCAATGCTCTTTATGGCTTTTGTAATGTTTAAATATGAAATAAAGTGATTCTTTTATGGTTTCAACTACACTAAAAACGATATTCTATCACCTATAAACATGTTGATATGTAAACCATCATAAATTTTGAAGGATTCTTTTTTATATGTAGAAATATATAGATGCATAAAGAAATATAAAGGTAGATTATGTCCACTCTTCGAGAATTATGAAATTTTTTTATTGCATGAAATCAGGAAGAACTGAAATTTTATATTTCCAATACCTAACAGCGATAAATTTTGTTGTGGCTTAGATGTAAAGGTTTATTAATCATTTGTTTCTTTTCATTTCCTCTGTCTAAATAGGTTTGCGTAACTTTTGTTTTTTGATGGGGAATCGGAGACTGAGGAGGAGTGAGGGGAATTCTTTTATAGCTGCAACCAGTGGAAGACCCAGCATTTGTCTGCTGCTTCGAACCTTAAATCGCTTGGTCTGACTCTCTTCGATTGCTTTTGATTTCCAGAAGACCGAAAAAAAATAGCAGGGAAGCACAGAGAAAAGGGAGATAGAAAAATCGGTTGGAAGCTCTAAGATCCTCCGAACATGACCAGCAATGTTTCGCAATGGGTCGTTCTCTCTTCCATTACGTCGTCTTGTCAAGTCGCGATGGGTCCGTTTACCTGCGGATCCGAATCAATTGAATCGCCAGTGGATTTGACGTTTTTGTTCGCGCCAATGTATCTGGCTGACGAACGGGACTGTATTGATTGCTCCTGCGGTGGGGGTCCAGAGACCGGAGGCGGCGAAACGGGAGACTTCAGCAGGAGAAATTGAACGAGAAACAGAGACCCACGCTGGGTTCGAAGTCAACAACACAAAGCTTCAGCAGACTAAGAAAAGTTGGATGATAGTGAAGCATATGTACTGTTATGTGCCACACATCGAAGAGTAGCAAATCAATATGAAAACATTATAAATACTGTATAAAAATATATGGAAAATAATACAGAAATAATAATATGCAATAAATAATATGTAATGCTATTTAGCAAATACTTTAAAGAAATTATAGAATGAATCTATAATTGTAATCTATAATTAAAAGCTTTTTAGTTAGTATCAGTAGTGTGAGATTAACTCCTCTTCATTGAAAATAAATACTAAAATACATTGGTTAATTGTACAAGAAATTTTGATTATTATTCGATGATAACAGTAAAGGAAAAAGGAAAGAGAAATTTTTGTTAAAATTAATCTTTGGGTGGTATTTTCTCAAATTCATAAAAACTTATTCGATAAAGTATGTGGAAAGAAAATACTACAATCTCTGATCTGCAAAATTATATGATGATAGATCTACGTCAGTTAAGATTACGTCACTTAATATTTTTTGCCATTATAATTTAACTTCTAGCTGTGGCTTAATTTTGTAGTAAATTCTTTGTTTTTAATAAAATTAATTTGGAATTATTGGAATTATTGTGCAAATCGTATATTTGTTATTTTGGAAAAAAGTAAGAACATACTTTTCTTAATAATAACAAGAACAATACAAATTAATTATCTCAACCTTTATTTATTATTCTTTGCACATGTACAAATATCCTTATATTAGTAAATGTAAAAATAGAAAACTGTCACCCAGAGCAAGGAAAATTATATTATAAAAAATTTGCAAACATCAGTCAGCAAACATGTCAAATTCCCTGTTTAGGAATATGTCTGTTAATATATTGTATTTGTGATGTCGTACGAATGGTCCATCGTTGCTCTGTCCTATATTAAACTTCTCAAAATGATGATTATTACTCCGTTTACAGAAAATCAAAAACAATACAGAAAATCTCATATAGAAGTTCATATATTAACGCCTGCTATTAGAGAATTTAAAATTTTTTATGCATCTAATAGACATTTTAAAGGAATTATGTTTTAAATAGTGTGGGCCCGGTAGCCAAATGGTAAGATTTTTAAGTTGGGATTGAAAATAGGAGGGTTCAATCCTTGACCAAGACGGATATCGAGAATTTCTCCATGCTAAATTCAGCTCCAAACGGATCGTAGGGTCTACCCAGCCCTCTGTAGAATGGGTAATGGCTTTCTTTCCCGGGGAATGGCGGACGACAGTAAGGCCCCCTGGGATAAACCTAACTATTTTCTAAATAGTCACTTACACTAATCCTGAAACTAAATGATAAATGTAAATAATATCATTTTCAAAAAAATCACACATCAAAAAGTAAATTCAAAATGCAGCAGACAAGTACAGATGTTTCATGCTATTTGGAGATCATTGATAAACAGTCAGATCTCGATATAGTTACTTAATTCAGACTCTTTCAATGGCAGTTCACTGAAGTATGGTTTAAATAATTCTTTGACAGCAGCAAGTCTTCATCAAAGAGGTATTTATTCACTTTTATTTATTAATGTTGATGCTCTAGTATCAATACTAGTGTATTAATACTCTAGTACAACAGTTTTATAATTGCTAACTATCATCAGCAAGACAGACTATTGTCTACTAGCCAATCTCAGAGTTCTTATTTGATTTTTTTTATTCAATTCTTCGATATATTGCAAAATACATCCTAAAATAACTTTTTAAATACAGAAGATACTGATAGGCCTAAATCTTGTTAACAATAAATTTGTTACAAAAGCTATTAAGATTTTACTATGAAAACATAAATCCTTCGTCAACGCCCAGAACTGAAAAGCCTCGTTTGCTTTTATTATCTGTTGTTTGAAGTGAGCATCGACTAACGTTTCAGAAATTGGCGAATCAATAAAATGTTGTGGTGAAATAAAATTTATGATGAACATTTACAGATATGTCACAGAATTTTAATGAAAAGCACCAATTCATTCTTTGCCAGTAGTAATTTTTTTTAAATTTCTGTTCAGTTATTTTCAGGTCCCTTCACAATAGCATCTTTAAACTCCATTATCGTTACTAAGAACGTACAGTTCCTACTTATTTTTTTTCCGTAGCTTTTTTTTTGAAGAGCTTGAAAAGATCCTCAGACATTGTCTTAGGACTCCGATCACCTCTGACATTTCATATTTGTTAAAAAAAAAGTACAGTCGAATTTCTAAAAGAAAATGCTACTAAATTTTGGAGTGGAAGTGTTCAGTAATTTCTAGTATAAAAATGCTTCAAGATAACTGATATTCAATGACTTGTGATCCTCCTCGGCTCAGCTAACTCAACAGGAACATAAGATTTCCCTATACAATGAATATTTCGATACACCTGTCGTATCGAAAAATCGATACATCTCGAGTTATTAAGTTATTATTAAAAGAAGTTATTATACTTTTTATTGACATTAATTAATGTCCGTGGAATCCACCTGACTGTTTGGCCTTTAATATATCGTAGTTGGAATTGTATTCCATAAAAAAAAAAAAAAAATCAGTTATCTTTGTTATCAATAAATACTTCATTTCCAAATTAATTATTTAAACAGAAAATAGATTGCTCAGGGTTGTATAATATTCTTATTGACAACTTGAATCAATTTATTAGAAGCTACTATTAACACATTTCTAATGATTCGAGCCTGTTTAGATGAAACACTGACCTGCTTTACTAAAAGAAAGATTTATTTGCAAAAACAGACGTTGGGTAAATGTGTTGCACGGTGTATTTGATTTCTAAACTGTAATACCGTGGATCCAGATACCACGAACTTTCTATATAAGACAACGGCTTTATTGATCGAAGAATATTGTTCGAAGTACTGTTATCTATTAGATTTATATCATCTATGATGAATGCTCTAGTTATAGATGACATTTTTCATTATATTCTCCATCTTCTTTTTAGTACAATATTTCGATTACAATATTTATTTAACGAACATCTTGTCCTTCAACAAAAAAAAAAAAAAAAGAAATAACATCTCTGGAATTACTTATGTAGCAAATTGCAAATCGTTAGCAATTTTTTCGATGATTCCATCTTTGTAAGAACTTTTGTAAA
Organism: Thereuonema tuberculata; assembly: GCA_023159025.1. Taxonomy (NCBI): domain Eukaryota; kingdom Metazoa; phylum Arthropoda; class Chilopoda; order Scutigeromorpha; family Scutigeridae; genus Thereuonema; species Thereuonema tuberculata. The sequence continues at coordinate 119,957,828 of JAFIDM010012231.1, read as the reverse complement.
GTAATGAAATTATTGCTTCTAAGAAAACTAACTCTATTTCGTTCATATTCGTATTGAATTAAATGTAATGACGTCCTTATTTTAATAAACGTAAAGAAACAAATTCTCTTCTGAACAGAGATTCCTGGTTATCGAATCCTGGATTCCTGATATAAACATTTATTTACGTTCATTAATTCATGCATTTTTATCAGAGTTTATTCGTTTTAACTTAATTCCTCTTTCTGTTTTTATTCATGAATCAAGAAAAACCAACAATCACTAAATATCAAAAAGGTAAAACTTTTTTTTTTCAAAATTAACCAATAGGATTAAGTGGATATTTTAATTTAAAATCAAATTTGTATTTCGGTTCTTTGCGAAATTTGATATTTTTCAATTTGATGCTTTGATGTTGTAATAAACCTAATTCTAAAATTTACTTCTATCCAAAACGAACCAATCGATTATCGAAGCTTTTAGTCCTTCAAGTCGTCGTCGATAAGGGCACTTAACCAGAAAATAGCAGATGCCAAGGATAAAGCAAAGCTGATAAGAAAACGATTTTAACGATCCGTTTGGTCCTTTTGTCTTTCCGGGCGATTTTTCGTTTTCCACCTGTTGGTACCGATGTTTCCCATTAGCACCTTTCACGATCCACTCGGTCATCGGAAATCGTTGTTCACCTCTCCTCGGAGCCATCGACTCGCTCGTCTGACATATTGTATCTGTAACCTTCGGGCTGTTGTTCGACTTGAATAGCGTCTCACAAATCATTTGCTTTGGGGTTTTGTTTTGATTCTCATATTGAATCAAAAGGACTGGAACGATTAAAGGACTGTTACGCATAGATCTCCTTGCCCTGTGTTAAGTTTTCATAAAGGAACAAGTGATCCAAGTGACCTCATCAGCTTAATACATTTAACTCTAAAAGACATCGAGATTAAGCATTTTAGTTTCAGTCGTCGTGAGTAAGCTATTTCATTATTGGAATGCATTTATAGATTTTTTTTTTCTTTTCTTCGAAAATAACAAATATAGTTTCCAAGACAATTTTGATACTAAATCCCGGTGAATAGTAAAGACAGCAACTTACTTTGACAGATGTATCATCATGATTAACTCAATATTTAAACAAAAGATAAATAAAAATTTAAGAAACAAACAACTTTTGCGATTGCAATTTTATTTAGTTTTGTAACTGAGTTTTTTTAATTTTTAACTGAAATTACATTAATTTTAATAATTAAATGTATAGATATTTTCAATGATAAAGTTAAACACTAGAATTTTGTGGAGAAAAATTCAGCGTGGAAAAATCCCTAACCTCGACTGAACCCGACTCTGATTGAACCCGACTCCTGAAGCCCGCAGTCAATCGGCTTACTACTTGACTACCGGTCCCACGGTAGATTTGATATTTTAAATCTAAAATAATTTAAAGAATTTCTGATCTGAAATATTGCTACAATAACATATAATTTTAAAATTAAATTTAAATTTAATGTAGCAGATATTAATTTATCTGATTTAAATCTGTTATTTATGATAGCTGAAACGCAAATACAGGTGATTAAGAAAAAGGTTCAATTAAATTGTAGATTTGTGAAATAGAAGAATCCTATTAATAAAGTCTCTGAAGTTCTTCAAAAAAATGACAATTAACTTTGGGATACTTAAGTATAATTCAACTCAAACTTATTTAAAAATAAATTTTATTAGTTTAAAACAAATATTAAAAATCATATATATTTAATAGAACAAAGCTTATCTTTTGAAATTTTGATGAATATCTTTCAAAATACAATGATGGTATTTTCTCTGGCCGATATCGTCGCATTTCGTAACAGGCAGCAGTACTAAAAAAGAAATAATAATTGAGTTGGTGAATGTTGCTGAGTGAGCATGAAATTCAATCGTCATTGTCGCTTGAACTTCACGGTTTAGGCCTTCGACGTACTCTGTTCTCACATTTCTATATTAGCTCTTGATTTTCTAACGGACTGTTTCCTAATGATTTATATCCAAGAAGTAATTAAGGATTTTGTAATCATCCATCTGTGCAATGTTTCATCAATTTTCTTTTTCTTTCGTTTCTTAAAATGTCATATATTTTGTATCACCAACGGTCAATAGAAAAGTTTATTCGGTTTTAACTCTGTTTCCTATCTTTTACTTTTTAATTATATTATTTCATTTCGATAAGCGTAACTTAATGGAATTAAATTTATTACAGTAAACAGTCGGAAAAAATGAAAATTATCAGTAGTAAAATCTCATCCGCTACGGTGGATACTTAAGTCACTTCTTTTCATTTATCAAAAATCATTGTTACAACCACTAGTATAATATTTCAGTGTAGCTATATTGAAAAAATAGATAAGTATTAAAACCTTTATGGTGAAATTTCTCATAAAAATAATTGCAATCAAAAACAATCACGGCGACCCCCCAGAAAACACTTTGCGACAATTTTTTTTAAAGAAGATTCGTAAATAGTTACTTATGAACATGAAATGTTTTCCGTTTTATAATAAGGATATTATTTACAGTAAATTAAGCATACTTTAAATAATATCCTTATTATATTCGCTGACTGAGGGCTGAAGGAGCCAGGTTCAATCATGGCCGAGGTCCGGGAATTTTCTACAGACGGGCCGTAGGATCTACCCAGCTCTCTGAAGAAAGGGTATTGTTTCCGGTGGTTAAAGGCTGACGGGCGTCTGACTGATCACCCGACACTTAATCTCATTGATTAGGAAATGCCGGGAACCTTACATCCCTCGATCACAAAGATCACTTAGATCACTTTTGTTTGTAGGATAAAATCAATTTAGAATGTAAAACAAGAAAAATCATACAAGAACTTCTTAAACACTTTGGAAAAAACAACTAAAAGCATTGATAACTCAAAATACTCTAAATGCACTCAATTCCTTGGTAGATTAATTGAACGTGTGTCGTTTATGCGAATAAGATAAAAATTACCTTTGATTGAATTATTAGCAACAAATTGTAACCAGTATTTCTGCATTTTCATAAGTTTGAAAATCTGTTATCAGGTTCCGATTATTAGTTTAAACGATTAGGATACATTCGGAAAGATTTATTATGGAATGCATTATTACAAATGAAATGAAAATAATAATTAAAAAATAATGTTTTTTTCAGTTTATAGCGCTTTAAAGATTTTTCTTTACATTTTTGTAGAATGTAAAATCGATAGATTAATCCCCAAATTGAATTTAGAAGTAATTATACAAATTCAAATTGTACATTTCCATTCTAATAATAATTTTTGCAGAATGATTCAATATATTTGTCCATGCTACAATTAGCAGAAATCTTATTTCATTGAAAATTTAAATGTATGTGAATAACGTAACAGAGAGATGATCTGGGATAAATTAATTTAATTTAAGTGAAGATATTTGAAAAAATTTCAGAAATACAAATAAAAAACTACAGATTTTCGGATAAATGTGACGTATTTGAATATTTATCTTCAAAAAGTGTTAGGCCTACAAGTGTTATGCCCGAATGTCGATTCAGAGTAAAGGCAAATGGATTTTCAAATTAAACATCAAGAAATGTAATTTTTTTATATTAAAAAAAAATCATTAAACTGGTTTAATTATAATTAATCAGACATAAAAGTGATAGAAAAATCTCAACTTTAAGCCTTGCGAGGCAGAACTTAATCAAAACAGCACGTAAAAGTTTAGTTGGGGACTAGAATCATTGTTTTCAACATTTGTATTTTTTCAAATTGGTTAATATATTATTTAAATATTTACAATTATTAACTAATGTTCTAAAAATTTTTTGTAAACATGTTTTCGATTTGGTAAACATTAGACCAGAGTAATTAAAAACAAACGAGTAATTTAATACAAATGAAGACAGCTTAAAAAAATAAATCCTTCCTTCTTTTCAGCGTTGGCTTCGCATTTCACCAGAAAACTGCAATGAATCAATAATTAATAGCTAAAACTGGACTTTTTATTTTAACAAAAAATTATAATGTATAATCTGAATGTAAATTAAAGTTTCTGATTTCCTTGCTGACATTGACCTATGCAATAATTAATTGATATTTTACATCCCATCAAGTTCAAAGTAGGTTTTTCATAGAAGATAGTTTTCTGTAATAGCAATTCTGCAAAGAAGAAAACCTAAATAGCATTTTAGACTTTTGACATTGAAGATAAAATTCTAAAATTTTTTATTTCACTATATTATAAGTAAACGTGTTACTTATAAACTCTTCAATCTCTTTCAAGTAATGGAAATAATGTTTGTTTTATTATGCACTGGTTGACGAACATTAAATCAATCCAATTCCAATGTTACCAAATGGGTTTTCTGATCTTTTTTTTTTTTTCTATTTCAGTTTCTTCGCTTTCACCTTTTGAATCGATTAAAAGCAAAAGAACTTTTCTCTCCTGAATAAAGCACGGTTGATTTTCTTTTCTATCTTTTGACTAGAGATCGATCATCAGACTTTGTAATGAAAAATGGCTTAAGAAACATCGGAAATATTACATCAGTCCGATTATCGTCAAATATTTTAACATTTCAAAATTTTAATTCCATTCAGTTAACACAAAGTAAGTGTTCGGAAATCCGAGACGAAGAAAGGAAATAGACGAAAAAAGAAATTGTTGTGAAGTATCTATTATAGTCGTTTATTGAATCTCAAATAGCATATTTTTATCAAACTAGAGTATCAATAAAAATATTCTCATGAACTACTGAGCAATGTTTATTTTTAAGCAATTTGTTTTACAAAAAACAATAAATATACTCATTATAAATACTCTACATTGTAACTTATTGCATGCATTAGTTTACAGATAACACCTGATCTAGGTCTAGGCTAGAAATAAAGTCTTAGTAAAATAATATATTACATTGCAATACTTTAAAACCATATTTATCATATTGCTCTTTAGGAAATGAAATTGATAATGAATTGTGATAAAACCGTAATAACAGAGATTAGGATGTTAATCAGCCCCAAAACAGCTGATTTAGTCTGTCTCAGATATACAAAACTTAAATACTTCATACAAAGATATTATAATTATCATATAATAGTCATATTAATATTAATCTTTCATCTTGTAATATTATAATGTGATATAATTAAAGTAGCATAATTTAAGAGTCGTTAAAAAAAAATAACCAAAGATTTCGGATTTGGTTACCATATAAGTATTCATCATCTTTTTCTTCTTCTCATCTTGTATCTAGCCTGGTGGCCTGTATGGTCTCTTGCCATCTTTGATATGGTCTCCCAACAGATCTCTTCCCTGTAGATATGTATTCAATTTCTGTTTTGGAATCCGAGAGTCTTGTATTCTCTCAACATGTTCATTCCATTTATAATAAGTATTCCATATTACTGATAATTCATAAATTGAATTAGGCTATTGCAATGACTATAATATTACTGAACTTGGGAATAATGTGACACTTGGAACATTTAAAATAAGCTGTCGTGAATATATGAAATAAAAATAATAATTAATTTGGATATTACAAATAAAGTAAGTTCAAAATTGTAAAATTATTATCTTATAGTAAAAACTATTTAAATTCGTTGCTGTAATGTTGTAATTTGACAAAAAAAAAGTTTTTTTTTCTTTTTATTTATTTATGATTATATTGAACCAGAGGAAGTTTCTTAGATCTTAAAACCCATAAACCCACCATTTGAAATTCAAAGCATACGCTATCACGTTTTTTCTTACTTTAAGAAGGATTTTTTTTCTTCTTCATCTAAAGTGCCTCGAAGAGTCCTCATAATGACAGGTCGCTGCGGTGCCGGTCACCGAACCTTGCTTCCCGCGGCGCCTGAAGCCTCGGCCGATCTCGCGTTCTTCTCCCTCTGAGCCCGGATCGGCCTAATACCACGAGCGAAGGCAGACGGAGGACGGGGTCATTATTGTTTAATAATTTATGAGGACCGGTGAACGTGGAAATTATTCCCCTACAACGACTCCTTCTATATTTATATATTATTTCCCTTATATGAACAATCCATCACAGACATCCAACAATCCAGAAATTTATTCATAACGTTTTCCCGTAAGGTTTCAATCTCCTGCAGATCCCGGATTGCAAAGAATGCTCTACAAAAGGGAACGCGAATGAGTGGTCTTTTTTTTTCTCTTTCCGCTTTCTCGTTTTCTTCTGGGAATACTTTTTCCTTTCTCTTACAGCATGAAATCAAAGGATAAACGGAACGAAAGTGTATTCTTATATTTCTTTCTTTCTTCCTTTCTTTTTTTCTTTACCGTTTCCAGTTTTTTCGGAAAAAAGAAGCAAATGAAGACTAAGCTAAATTTTTTATCAGCAAATTGATGCTCCAACAAGGAATGGCTTTCAACAGAATCGTTTGTTTTTGTTTATTTGGGACGAAACGAAGAAAAAAAAACAACAATTTAATAAATGAAAAGAAAAATCCAAAACATTCTTATTTCTGCTTTTCTTTCAGAGGCTTACACGAATTTTTATCGCTATTAAGAGCACCAGCAATCCGTCCGTCCGTCCGTCGTCTGCATTCAAACAGTGGTTGTTTGTTAGATTAAAGAGAAATAGTTGAAGACAACTTTTGATCATGTACTGTAGATCAATTATCTTGTTACTCGAATGATTGTATCAGTGCTAGGATTTCAAGAAGAACAAATGTTTATCTACTATCCTCTCGCCTCTGAGTTCGCCGTTGGATTCTACGTGGGTTTCGTACTGGACGATCTGTGCTGTGCAGGTTTTCTAAGGGTTCTCCGTTTCGGCTACACTATTTCCATCATTCCTTCTTCATCATTCCTTTTGTCTGTCATTCTTTCTGTGAGTATAACACATTAGATGTAAGGCTGCTGTGCTCTGCTTCCTTAGCACCCACATTTACATGTAACATGTAGAGAAAATAGCAGTTGAAAATTTATACATAGGTATAAAGGCTAAATATAAAAATTTGTAGCCCCAAAACAGATTACTCTACTAAGTAAATGTTTAATCATCTATTAATGCATAATTGAATCAGAGTTATCTTACTTGAGGCAATTTTTCTAATTAAACTAAATATAAATATTTGAAAAATAATTATTTATATTTCATGGGTTTATTTGTTCAATAATGTAGAAATATCACTGTGTTTCATGTGTCACAGGCCTTCAAGGAGAGGACATTTAAAAGAATCTGGCTGGAAGCAAAATAGTGTTATTTTTTGATCACTATCTCTTCCATGTATGTAATTTACTTGGGGTTGTTATATTTTGTCAGTTTTTGTTTGCGTTGCCGTTGTTATTGAAATCAGAAGTTTTTTTCAGGGAAATTGCAATTTAATCGTTCTTAATTTTTAATAAATTAATTTTGCAAAGTATCCAAGATACAAATTTCTAAACATTTTTCTAAAGCTTTCGTTTTTAAAAAAATTCACTGGAATATAGTCTTTATATTCTTCATGTCATAACGTATTTACTGTTATGATTTATATTTAATATTTGTTTTATTTTTCTAATTACAGGTAAGAAACTTAAAGCTGTATTTAATTATCTCGGTTGTAGAGGGCAATTTAAAATAAAAGGTAAGTAAAATAAACAAGGTATTTACTTTATTTTCATTATAAATATCTGAATCATTAATTACAGAAGTTTTTTTTTTCTTTTTTAATGTTTTACGTTATTATTGAACCCAATAAGTACTGGAGAATGATTCTGTTTTATTCAGAAACATTAAAGAAGTAAGATATAAATCAAACTATCGTATCGCTATTCTGAAAAAAAGAACTTAAGGTTAATCTTTTTCATATGAAAATATGAAAACGTTTTCTTAAAAGTTATAGAACGGATTTAGTCTTTCGTATTTGTAAAGGTGTAATGCAGAAAGAATTTCGTCGTTTTTCATTGTAGACAATCGTAATTAAGGCTTTCAATTAGAGTTGTTCTCTAGGTATTGTAGGAGTGATTTTGTAGGAGTGATTTCATACGAGGTGTATGAAAACATCATTTCCTATTTATATACACTTCACTTGCGCTGTACGTAAGTTAATGTAAATTTAATTTTAGAGTCATTGTAATTTCTAAATTATTGAATAATGAAAGTTAAAGAAACTGAAATTAATATAAAAAAGACAGAACTTTACTATGTAGTGTCACTGCATACTGATTGATTGATGGAGTTTGTGGTGTTAGGATTTACGTTACATAAGGTTAGTTGTAGGGCTGTGAAGGTCAATTCGTGTTTCTTTAACCTCCTCCACCAAATTACTGTCATTTTCTAATATTTTAAGGGCGACTTCTTTATCCAAGGAAGTTAATAGAATTATGATGCCACAGTGTCATCTTATAAAATAATATTTTTACAGATTATGATCAAAACAATTCCCACGGTTTGCATCCTTTCCCCCTTTAAAGCAGTTCTTAAAGATCTCATTTGAAATCTCTCATAGACTATTTCCCAGTAAATTTTTTTCTCATTTTTGAAACTGTAAAAATGCTATGTAAAAATGCATTGTTAGAATTAAATTTACTTTTAAAAAACGCTACCTGTCGTAACTCAACATTGTGATCGGTATTTCTTTCCTACTAAATCGCTTCTTTTGATCTTCCTAAATGAGTTTTTGTTCATTTCTTATCCAGTTTATCGCTTCACAACATCAAATCAAGAAGGTAACTTTATTCAGCATCATTAAATAAACTGCAAAAGAATTTTAAGATCTTTATTGAAAGAGCGTCTGTTCTATCGCTTATTTTTTTAGTATCTCAGTTGAACATAGAAAATGATTTAACTTTTATTAACATCATTTGATATTAGATATCTTTTAGGTCCATTTCACAAGATATTTTGAAACATCTTTCTTACTCTTCTCGAAATATTGCTCATAAAACAGATAAAACTATGATCATAAAACAGTGTATGTTTGAAAGTCACATTTTCCAGTAGCCCTTTCCGTTTGTAGAAACATTTTCTTTAGTTTCCGAATATTTCTGTCTTTTCTACATTTTCCGCATTCATCAGCATTACATTCGCGTTTTATTGCGCCGGAATGGCACATTCTTCAGAGAAATTCATTAAAGTAAGGGATAACGTGTTGCACGATTATGACAACTCGCATAAAATATCGTCCAGTGATCATAAATCTCTGGAACCAAGAATGTGATAAAATTAAATCACCTTTGAGGAATTGTAAGCTTAAAGTGAAAAAAAGAAAAAAACGATGGTCTTTTCCATCAAAAATAGTGACTTCCATTGCTACTAAGATCCAGACTATTTTATGTTTTTTTAAATGAAAAAAGAAAGTTTATATGGTTGAATTCTCGTTTTCACTTTAATGCAGGAAATATGCTACCAATTTCTAACTTTTCGCTATTCTGAAACACAAAAGAATTTCTTTAAGGTTGATGGAGTACATTTACTAAAACTTCGACTATTAAATGAAATTGTGTTGTCATGAATGAAAAATTAACATCTAGATTTAACGGTAATACTGTTAATTCTTAAAGTTGCAAAATTATTTGACATTGAATTGTAATACAACTTGAAAATGATAAGCAATGCTTATGAGTATTTTAATGTGACATTATCTAACCGTAATCCTTGCTGCTTTTCTTCCCAATTTCAAATGTAGTTATATTTCAGAGTTACGATCTCTACTTTCTGTGTTGCTGGGAAAAGTCGTATAAGAACTCGCCTTTTTGTTCCAAAATTCTATTTAATTAAAATACTGTGAAGCCGCACCTAATGGATTATTGTATTAAGAATACCAAAATCGGAAAAAATCACAAGTTGAATAATTACTCAAATCAGGAAGATTCTAATTAAAAAGAAAGAACGAAAGAGAACTGCAGTTGATATGCTAATTTTTCAATATTTCTTCCAATTATTCACTTAAAACATTTCATGTAAAATATTTTTTGTTCTCACAAATGTATGTTTCTATTACATTGTACGAAACTTAAAGGCAGAGTTTATTTCTGCTATTTCGCCAAGATAGCTCATTTGAATTATCGTGAGCCTTTCTGTTAAATATCAATTAAAAACATTAGTTTTTCACAAGATGCTACATAGAATCAAAAGACTAACGATGCTACATATTGTATATCTAACTTCTAAGAAATATTTCTTATATTTCTTGGATGAAGAGTTTTTAAGTATCGCGGCGTAGTAAGGACAATCTATATTGATGATTTTGCTTCCAAAGTTGCTTGTTCCAGTGCAAATATAAAGTATATTACCGTAATTAAAAGGAACCTAATATTAGCATTAAAATTTGAATAATTTGTTATCAGTACTGACAGACATATTTATAACTATTAAAAACTTTATTTTAATATTTTTCTATTCAAACTCTTTTCGAATTCTCAGTTGAATTATAGGATGTTGCAACTTTACATCTTATTACATTCATTTGAATATAACTTTGGATACAAAAATTCAATAAGTGGATTATATCAAACTAGTGGATTATATCAAACTAGTGGTCTGAGTAATGTAGAGCAAACTGCTACAGTTTAGAAAGGTAGAAAATTGAAAATGGACACCTAGAAGAGGAAGAAAGAATATAAAAAAGATAAACCTAACAGTCAGTTAAATTCCATATGGGAGTCGACATGAGGCTTTGTTGATGTGGCTGCACTTCGTGACAGCCATTGCCGAAAGGCACCATCCATCGCCAAACGGTTTTGCGCAATATGATAAAGAAGGTTGCGGAAACGGAAACAGGTGTTGTCTGTAGCCTCTGGCAGAGAACGGCGACCAATTGCGAAGGATTCTGGGAAGATATCAGTGCTACTGTGCTGAGTAGGAAATCGACATTCAACCAGAGAAGTTGCACAACACTTCAGTTTCCCTTGGTCAGCTGAGTCATATAACTCAGTAGTGTGGAATAATTCAATTCTTGCTCAACATCAAAGTTCCGCATTTTCTACATATTTTGGCGAATTTTTATTACATAATACAACAAAGATCACAATCGTCAGATTATGAAAAGGCATGTGAAGCACGAAGGTCAAACTAAGTAAACTAAGTCAAATGTACCAAAGTCAACTCCTAACATTGATTAGAGTCAAGGCAGATTACTCAAAGTAAAGTTTTTTAAGTTGCCATAACATCACAATTCCATAATTTCATAACTTATAAGCAAGAATATCTACCTGCAGTCATCTATTCTTGACAATTTCTTCTAGTGATACATTAGTGATAATTTCTTCTTTAATTTCAATAGTATTTCAAATGATGGATCGATTGTACAGTGTTGAGCTTGAAGAAAGTTTTCTGCGTTTGTTGTAAAAAAATCATTAAATAATTTCTTTCATTTTAAATTTTATCATCCAGTTGCAACGTTTTATTTCCATTTATTTGAGCAATTTCCTAGTTTAGTTTATAGTTCATCTATTATTTACCGCGTATGAGTTGTATAACTACTTATTTTGTCCTAAATGACAAACAGATTTCCATGCTTTATTTTCTAAGTAGAAACTTCCATAATCAAGTTTAATTGTTGAATTGCAATGAAAAACTTCCCTCTAAAAGACCTTTCTGGAATCGTTTATTTTATGCTTCCAGTATTATTAAAATCTAATTCTTTTCATGTTTATTTTCCTTATCGACAATAAAAACCCAAACTGATAATAATAAGAAAAAGCTTTAATTAAACATATCAGATTAAAATCTTGAATACCATGTGGATATCGAACTCAAGTCTACAAGAATTCTTAAATTTGTGCACGACGATACAAAGCTCAAGCCGAAGTATGTGATAAGCATATTGCCATACTCTTCTAAATTGAACGCAGCTCTCTTCTTTGAAGCTATTTCTCTATCGAAATCAACTTTAACTTTTAATCTTAACTTTGCTGAAATCGTTCACTGCATTCTTTGATATCTATTTTCACTCTGGACTTATCTTCCGCGAAATCGGAATTTAAATGCTGAAGTTAAGTCTTTTAGCAGAAATATGTATCTTCCTAATTTTTATTTCTTTTCAAGCAAAGGAATACTGCTAATATTACAATAAAAATTGTTCACACTTGTTTAGGCTGCTAAATCTTTAGGTATCTTGGGAGCCTAAGATCAAATTTTTTGCCCTTGTCCCCCTAGCTTTGAACGTGTTATAAACACATGCAAACAATACAAAACCATATATAATAATTTAAGCGCTTATTTGAAGAAAGTAATAAGGCTTGACAAAAGTTTCTTTCACTAAGATGAAAAGCAAGTTCGCTATTGAAGTTAAAATAAAGTTTTAAAATAAAATTGTTACTTTCCTCTATCTGGCTCTGAAGATTTAAATACATTAAATTTTATAAGATTTTTTTTACAGCTTTTAGAATGCAAATTATTACCTTGACGAAGCTTTATAGTCAAATTAGGGTTGTCAACCTTATAAGAATTTATTCTGAAAGTTTTAAGTGTTGGGTTATTAAGAAGAAACGAAATGTCTTTAATGTCACCTCAGCAGGTCATACCTTCCACTTACTTCTTAATTAAGAATTTCTCACTTGTGTTTATGAACCGCTTGACCTTTGGAGACCCTATAGTTGACCCATTCCAACCTCCTTACTTAATCTCAAGAATAAATAAAGATAAAGCCATTTAGACTTTATTAAATTTACTTTCATGTTAAAGAATGGTCAATGCTGGAAGACTAGCAGGAATTTTTGCAAAGCAATTGATTTATTTATATTTTGTTTTTATCTAAATAAGATGGAGACGCGTTAGTCCAATAAGAGCAAACTACATAAATTATTAACAATGATCAAATATTGGACTAATCATGCTTTACTGTGTCTTAGAAGAATCCATTAGGACAAAAATAATGAATTCAATAAGCTGTGCAATATTTTGACATTTTTTAAAATTAAAATTAAAATTAAAATTTGTAAAACTTTCTCCACAATCCTTACATTCAAATTTCATATTTATATAGATGTATGCAAATACTTCTTTATTTATTTCTAAAAATTCAATTTCTTAAAACTTTCTTGAAAGATAATAGAATAATCCAAGAAAATATTTATGCTCCGAACTTAACAGAACTTACGATATCTGGTCCTTAAAATATGTTTATACGTTTTTTGAAGTCTCCGCAGTCAGTTTTGTTTTTGTGTGAATACGTATGTACGCGATTTTCACGATTCTGCATCTATTTTAAGGACACTTACATAAAGACATAACCACCGTTCCCTTTCTATGGTCATCCAATAATTCAATTGTATACATTAAATTTCACATATAAGAATATGGATTGTGGGAAGATGATTAGATTTCGGTATGGATATATTAATGAGTGTTATTCTTATCCAGTAAAGTGTGTTTTTATGTTAAATCTCTAGTAAGGAATACCATTCAGATACCTGATATTACATGGTAATGTTGAGGACTGCTTTGATAAGGAGTAAATACACATGGAATAATTAAAACATCAGAAAGTCCCGAATTCTCTTTAAACACGTAAATATAGAGAAATTACTGTACTTCGATTGCTATTTCTTTGTATGTAACATGCCTTTGCTTAGACCTAAAAAGATCTTTTCTTTCTTTTTATAGAGATCAAGCATTTTTCTTTTTAATTTTATGATAAAAATTATTATTTTGAAGATAATTTGCAAAAAACTATTTTTAAATTGTATACTATCCTAATAGATTTCGACATTTAATATTCTATTACAAAAACTCAAACCATGGCTTTCAGAGGTGAAAAATTAGAAAGATGTAAATTGATTGTAGATGAGAACTCAGAAAAATAAATAAGAGAATTCAAGTATTTTGGAAGCATCGGTAGCCCAGTTAAGAAGTCGATATTCAATATAAAAGATATTTTTCTTAGATTAAATGGAACTAATTATTACCATTTTGCTTGATACCTTAAAATGTTATTGAAATTATATTAAATTTACTCCAAACCTGCCATAAAATATGGAAACGGAACATGGACTTTGGGAGAAAAGAATGACAAAAACAAATTCAAGAACAAAAATGAAATTTATATAACATATTGCTGAATATACAAGATTAGATAAAAAATAGAATATGAATATTAGAAATGCAAAAAAATAAAATAAAATCAAATAAAATCGTGAAGATGAGACCAGTAGCCAAAAGGAAATGGAAGTAGATGTGTAAGTCAGTTGTAATTTGTAAATTTATTACAGTGATGTGATTATTTGTAGTAAACTTATTATGTAATTTAAACGTATGAACTGAAAATAATGGTTTAAAAAAAACAAAAAAACAGAAAGAAAGTCATTACTATATGAACATTGGAGTTGATCGATCTATCGCCTAACATACTTTTTATAATAATTTACTTGATAGAATCTTGTCTGATGGATTTTCCCACTTTGGGGCGAGGTTTACTTGATATTTCGGTCTGGTGCCTCGGGCCTTCTTCAGGAGTTGTATGTTAATTACATTTAGAAAGATGCATAACTAACAACTTCATCGAGTAAACCTCACCCCAGAGTGGAAAAATCCCTCAGACAAGGATCTATCCAGTATCATGTCCTACTCCTTCAAGACCAAACTAAATAATTTACTTATTGAAAAAAAAAATACATAAGAAAATAAGTAGAAAAACTGTAATAAATTACCGTTAATACTTATAATAAATTAAAAGAAGTATTTTTTTTAATAAATGCATTTAATTTAACTAATTTCTAGAAAAACATTTTTTATATCAACCAATATTCATTTATGGGGTCTTTCTAAGGTAAATTATTCGTCTGTTTTATTCAAAAGCTTATCAATTTCTGTCATTAATACATTCAAAGTTGCAACCAGTAACATCACTGTATTTATTTTTTGAATTGCTCTAAGCCATAGTTCAGAAAGCGGAAAGTGTCTTTCTAACTGATACAGAAGATGAAATGAAAGTGCCTTAATCACGATAAGACATTTGCACTTAAACACTTTACAATTTCATCGTTTGTAAATATATAAAGAGAAACAATTTGCACCCGTTGGACCGAAACTTCTATACATTAGTTATAGAAATGTGGATACTAAATTAAAAACAGCAATTTTGGATTACGTGAAGAATAGACAAGTCTGCTGCTTCTGATCAAAAACGTTTAGTTCGTAAATAATAGGCTTCGATATCTGAATTTTCGACCAACCTCCTATCAAAGATTCAATGATATTTCAAACTACAGATTTTTTGAAATTCAACCTTTATTTATTTTTATGTTTGATTTTGCTTCCATTGCAGTAACTTTAAATATCTACATTGATGAGAGAATCAATGAAATGGAGTCTTTAAAAAGCTTGCAAAAACATCATATAACATCAATAAATTATTTAATTCTGAATTTAAGATTGTTAAGCAAAATAGTAAATAAATAAATAAATAAAGGAATTTCGAAGAAAATGAAATTATATAAGACTTGTTCAGTGTGTTTATCTAATATATTTTTAAAAAATTCTCGGGAATATTCAAATTAGTTTAACATTCAGCTCTAAAATTGCGAAGAAAGGTGGGCAGAAAATTTTATTTTAAACAAGACAGTTGAATAACATTAAAATATTAATTGAGTTTAGAAACTTTATTAAAGGAAAAAAATATTCTTTATGAAAAGAAAGGAAATAAAGATTTGAAGAATGTATATTAGAAATTGCATTAACAATAATTTTGAATCTTTAAATTGATCAGTAAAATAACATCGGAATTACTATCGTTGAAGTGGGGTTTTTTTTAAGTCGATATTAATATACACTGCTGTGTGTGTTGATTACTTTCTCATGAAAAGTTTTTATTTATTTAGTATTTGTTCAGGGGTTTTTTTTTTGTTATTTTAAATTCTTTGTATCATTTGTTCAGATACAAAGTAACTCATACAATGTTTCGTAAAGAAATCATGTAACTTTTAAAAAGTCTCTAAACTAAAATACCACGTTATTGGAAGAAACATAGTTTTATAATGTTATCATACTTTAGTTAATTAGAGAAAGATATTTAAAGACTGTTAAATTTTATAAAAAGATAAAGAAAACAATTTGATTTATTGATTTTTTTCACAGGATCCTTTTAATTAGTCTAGAACTTGTTTGCTATATAGTCTTTGAAAACTTTAAATCTCTCGAATGACAGTGAAGTGGAAGGACTCAGTAATCTAAAATACTGCTGGTCTCCCGCTGAGCAATTGCGTGCTCTAATTAAACCATTTCAAGTTTGCTAAACATGTATGATAATGGTTTGGATGGACGCATTAGCTAGAGAACCTATTGCCTGAAGAGATACATACAAGTCTGCACATAATGAACTTTGACTGAAATTGAGATATTCTTTTTTTTGTTTTCCTTGTGGTTGCAGCTAATGGAAGAGTTATGTTAGCTCCTCCGTATTGAAGTCCACACTGTACTATGCTAATGATATACTAACTTACTTCTTTTTTTTACCTCTAGTCAAAAGTCAGAAAGTTTCCAGCAAAATGATCTTTAAAGTCTATTTTAGTTGTTTGATAAAAGTTAATAATATTCATACATTTTTTTTTTCAAATGCAATATTTAAAATCTTCAAATTTAAGTATCTACTTTGTTCTATATATTGTGAAATTAAAACAAAATGCTGACCCTTATTTAAACTTTTCCAAGTGAAGAGTTATTCAGAAATTATTTTGAAAAGTAATAATAATTTCTGAAAAGCTCTTCACTTGTAAAAGTTTAAATAAGGGTCAGCATTTTGTGTTAAATCACTTACTCAATTATGTATTTTACTGTAAAGTACAGTAAAATATTAAAACAGAAAACATGACAGAATAAAAGTTTTCGAATTCATGGTTTTTCTGACGATTGCAATGGGTAAGTCAATTCTTTAATACTAAGAAAATGACATTGACATAATTTTATTCTCTGTTATTCAATTTAATGCTGACTATAACACTTACTACTGGTATTGGCCGCGTGGTTGGCGTTGTCACTAAGACACTGGCTTCTCACCTCTGAGTCCCGGGTTCGGTTCTCATGTGGGTTTCGTTGATGGTTGCAATCCGCGCTGGGCAGGTTTTCCCGGGATTCTCCCGTTCCCCTGCATTTCTCACACCATCCTTTCTCAGTTTTTCTCTCCGTCTGTCCTTCTTTCTGTGGGATAGTATAAAAGATCTTTCAGGTCGCCGCGCTCGGCAGTCATGCCACCCACTTTCAATTAATCTAATATACTACTGGTATTTACAAAAGCGAAATCTATTAACTTAAATAACAATGTGCTTGTTTGAGGACTAGGAAGAGTTGGTTTAATAAGGGAAAAAGGATTGGCAATTTTTTTCCCCCTGGTTTCTCTTCCAGACAGGCCTTAGGGTTCCCCCAGCCCTCTGTCAAGTGCTTCTTCTTAACTAAAGTTTAAACGGTAGACGAATCATCGTTCTGGCTGTCCAAGCTAAACATGTTTACTTAATGAGCGCTCCTGTGCTGCCTATTCAAATGTTTTAAATAAGTCTGGTGAATGAACTTCATCGTAATCGTGATGTTCTGGTAATACTTATTAATCTATGCACTTGTTTATAGTTATCAGAGACTAATGCTAATTTTTTTAATATTTCTTTATATCTTAATTAAATATACAAAGACTTGATTTACCATATAATTGTTCTGAAACGACACTTTCATTTTGTTGTATTTCTTCTTATTTTAATTTTAATTACCTTAGCTTTGCTGTTAAACGGTTTTCTGTTATTAAATAGCGCGCGGATATCATGATGTATTTAATTTAATATAATTTATATAATTTCCGATTTTTATCAGTATTTTATAATTAATAACAGCATTCAGTAGCTTCTGTGACCCATTAGAAGATATTGGATTAATGGACATTAGGATCAAAATTAGCTAATTGTCATCTTAGTTTTAGCGACCCCGTAGACGAAAGTGTAACGGGAAGAAGCTCTTATGTTCATTCTGATCGTCTGTCTGCCTGTTACCACCTCTACAACCTATACTATGTTCAAGTTAACATACTATGAACAGACACAAGTCATCCCTTATGATGTGTGGAGGTTCCAATCTGCTGTCCATTCTTGCTTCAGAGGAAGAAAGAAACATGTACAAAAATATACATTAAAAAAATATCAGAAGTTAAGTTACCAGTTAGCAATCAGTATCACTTATAAGGAATCTAATCATAAAATTCTAAGAAAATATAAAAATTATTAAAGAAAAATACTTTTCTTTTCTGAAGAAGCCACGTCCTACTGTAGTGAAAGCTAGGGACTCCTGTTTTTAAATTTTTTAAGTTTTAAATTTTAAATTTTTAATGTAACAATTTTTAGACTTTGTGCGCGGGCTGGACTTTTTATCAAAAATGCTTTTTGTTTTAGACTTATTTCTTCAAAAAGACAAACAATTATAGTCATTGAACTGACGTTTCAACCTTATCATGAAGTACAGGAAAATACTAATTCTTCGGTATTGCCAATGCTAATTTATGTAGTGTATATAGAAATTAAAGATTTCAGACTGAAACTCTTGAAGAAATTGCATTTTTTAAATTAATCATTAACAATAAAACTAGGAATATTATTTAAGAATTAATAATTGTAATGCTTTGAACTGAAAGTTTAAAATTAAACTAAACACTAAAAAAAATTAAGCAATTAAAAAGAATTTCTTTCTTTAACACTTAACAACTCAAGAATTTTTTATAAACTTAAAATAACGATTCAAAATTAAAGATAGAATAATAATAGAACTCATCAGAAAGATTATAAATCAAAGAAAAATTCATAGAAATGAAAGTTCAGTTTTAATTAAAAGGAAGATATAAATAAGTTATAGAATATCGAAATTCTACTTCAATTCCTACATCGAAGAAAGTGTTTTATTTAGAGTGATTTTATTGTTTTTGTTTTTTGCACATTTTCTTGGAACAAGGAATAAATTTCCTATCCAAGTATTAGGCCTCCCACTGACTTCTCCCATCGACATATAGAGAAAAAAAAAGGTTTCTTCCATAAAAGAAATAAAATGGAGGGCAGAAGGAAACAGTGTAATCGATTTATCGAACCCGTGGCAAAGTCCCTCTCATATACTCAATCGAATGGAATTGCTGATTTCACTGACCTTCATTTGAAAAGACCGATAAGGTTTATTTTGATCCAGTGAATTTCCAATTTGTCTTTCCGCGACTAAATGACTCACGTCCTAATGACAGTCCAATGGTTTCTTTCTTTCTTATTTCTTTTGAGGATCTCCTATTTTTTTACCTCTTTCTTTAATCGGAAGATAATAGCTCAAGCAAATTTCATATCAAGCAAGAGAAATTTCCTTTTTTTTGTTATTGAAACTTTTCAAATGGCTTATTTTTCCTGGAAATGGATTTTTTTTTCTTATTTTTTAATCATCTACCAACATCCATACTTGATACTTGGGTATTCAAACTTCAATATTCCTTATATCTAGTGATTGCTTAAAGTTTGCTTCTTCTAAGTCTTTAAATAACATCTTCCTCGAATTCTTCTACAGAACATGTTGAAATATTTATGAACATTCTTCATCTTCAGATACGTTTCTGAAATTCAGAAACTGTACAGGTATAAATGACATTTTTCGAAAGTCTGCGTAGAAGTGACACAACCTAAGCCAGCCAAGCAATATGGTATTCATTTCGAATATTACAGCCTTAAAGGAATTGAAATATTACAGAATGTAGGAATGTTGTTGGTTCCAAAATGTACTTCAAAGAAAACAAACTTAATTGTATACTTATCCTGCATTAACTTTATACAGTAGTAGGTGTACTGAAGTTTCATTTTCGAATTAATTCATTTAAATGTATTTTGAATGTTATCGATATTTTAAAGTTGTACACTTAAGTAGATATTTAAATTTATATACATAACGGATCTGTAAATGTTAATTAACAAAAATACTGTTTTTATTTCGTTTATCCTATGCGTAACATAATTAATGCAGCTGATCCCCATTTTAACATTACTCCTTAAATATACATTCAATGACTATTTGCAGGAAAATTTTGAATGTAAAGAAACCATTATTTCACATTTAAGTTATTTAAAGTGAATTATTCGGAATTTCTAGACTTTTATTTTTGTTTTAATGGTGGCTAAAATAACTTTCACAATAACTTTAGCTTGGCATTGTTCATTATGGTAATTAGAATTGAAGCGGCATTGAAGATACAAAGAATCAACGGTAAAGTTGAATTAGTTTATTAAGTTCCTGGAATTAGAGAAAAATTAGTAATAAGACATTTTTGTCTGACAACTAAAAAAAACCAAATTTTTAGTCTTTTTTTTTTGTTACAATGAAGTTACACTTTGAAATTCCTATTACCACTCAGTAACACAGTAACGTAGTACTAAATTTAAACTAATAATAGTTTTGATAACAATGTTCAGTTAACGAATTGACTAACACAAACTTAAAAGATTTTTTTTCACGAAATTTTCCTAACAATCCGCGCTATAAACATCCAAATTACAGCCTTATTTATGACTTTATTCCTTGTAATAAGGAATAATGTCATAAATAAGGCTGTAATTTGAATGTTTATAGCGCGGATTTTGAGCAGAAGCTAACATCCAAGTCGAAGTAACTTTGGATATTATTGTATGTTAAATCACCAAATCGACAAATTAACTAAAGTGAAAGAAAGAAGTATCATAATTTGAATAATGATGGGTTTTAATTGGGCCCCTGCCAAAATATTCACATCCCAAATCATCTTCCCGTTTTTTTTTTTGGTTGTTGTCAGAAAAACGTTTTAATACAATGTTTCCCTTGTATCAGTAAGAATTTCCTATAGATTTGCCCAATTATCTTTATATATACAGTATATATTTTTAAAAATACATTATGCTGAAAAATAAATTAGAAAACATAAATTACATTAGCAGCGATATTTTTATGAAACGTTGCCAAAAAATGACGATATTGTGGTTTCAATTCTGAAAGCTTAATTATGATTAAATGATTAAAAATAAGTTAAATCACAATTAAAAGATGATAATAAAATTGTAAATTCAATTGTAAATTCAAGCTTCTGAATGTAAGAAAAAGTGTATAAAAATACTTTCTGTTGTAATTCTTCATCTTCACAAAGAAATCACGAAGTCTTATTTTTTACTTAAAAATTGAAAAACAAATATTTGTGATTTTTTTTCGAATTATAAATTAATTGAACATTTTTATTTGATTATACATTTTACAATTAGTGAATTAATGAATAAATAAATGCAGTAGTGAAATGTTTTAGTAACTCCGAAACATTCTTATGTGATTCACATTTTTAGACTTTTACTAAATTTGATGGGCAAAAATGACATCATGAAAACAGAAAGTGGAAAGAATAAAGCTTAATGATTAAAATCAATAAAAATATATCAGGTAAACAAAAGTATTGCTTAAAACTTTTTAAAATGTATTTAAATATAAATAATTGGTACAATAGACACTTGCGTAGGCAGTACTCCCCAGCCTCAATATAGAATAGAATAGAATGAAATACATGAAAATAAATATTTTACCGATATTGCAAGAAAGTTATTTATATTGAAAAAAAAAATTATGAGATATTTATAAATGCCTTTAAAGTAGAAAAGAATAGTTTTTCTTTTCACTTAAAAATAAAAAAATATCGTGAAAAAAAGAAAAAAAGATGTAATAATATCAAAATTGTTTTTTAAATTAGATTCAATGTTACAAATTAAAAAGTATATACAAATTAAATATACATATACTTTTGCAGATATACACATATATATAAATATATACTTCTATGGATCTCATCGCTTTACGAAGTATTGGCTTTAAGATATTTCGACTTTGCAATGGGGCGATTGCGATGAATATTTAGTAGTCGTCAAACTTTCATTTTATTCCAGGGCTAGTAACAACAGAAGAAAGTATCACTACAGTACGTACAGTACATGTATTATCTACACCATCCTTCCGAAAATGTAAAACTTTTTTTTTTATACAGTGCTGCAAATGTACTGATTGAATAAACTTGTATTCATTTATTTATTTTTCAAGTGCTGGAATTTACAGTAGTTAAAACAGTAATTATTTGTTTATTTACTTATTCAGTGGCAGTATTTATTTATTTACATTTTTATAGTATATATCATATCATATTCATATTCGAGATATGATATTTTCTACTTAAAGATCGGTTCTTCTGAAATTACCCCATCTTACAGCGATGAGCATCTACAAATATATACATACAGGATGGAATCTTTCTTGAAGGTAATCACTCTTCTGTATGACTTGTCATTATGCTTCCTGAATGAATGTAAACATTAAAAATGCATGAAAATAAAAAATAAAAATCTAACGCCATTTCGTTGAGACTCAACTTCCTTGCCATGTTACTTTTCATTGAAAGTTCAATTTTTCGAGCAATGTTAGCTATTTCGAATATGAATCTTGAATATGATAACAATTACTAAGTTAGGTAAATGTCTGTAAGTGCAATTTTTAAAGCTTTTTTTTCCTATTTCGAAAGAGTTATATCTATCAAAATAATAAAAAAAAAGTTTATCATAGAAGGTATAAGGTCATCCCCATTTCGTCAAATTTCAAGAGATTTAGTTTAAAAAATACTCCGCTTACTGAATATGGAATGATATGAAGGAAATCACTAAAATAGAAAACAGGAAGACTTGTATACTGTTAAATATCTGACACAAAATGAAAAACTAGAATTGAAAGTTATCATAGAATTCACATTATGACAAAATGATATTACTATCTAATCAATGTTTAATAATAATTGTTGGTGTTATTTCATAAATTCACGAAGTTGAACTTTTCAGAGATTGAAGTTTATATTATATCTAGTGAAAATTCATCATGTGGTTTTGATTTTGGAATCCATAATGTTGGCCAATTCTTTTCTTCTTAGCCACAGGTCCTATCCCATGAATCCGCTGGATATGGAATATTCTGGCTAATGACTCATAAATTTCGCTTTATAGGACATAGAGTTCAACTGAATTGATGTCCTTCTAATAAAATATAGAGATGTTGTGTACCCTAAAGCTGAACAACAAAACAATGTGAATTGAAGTGCAGCAGGAAGTTTAAAAATAAAAGAAAAAAACATGAATTAACTAAAGAAGTGCATAATCTCTGTAAAAGTCATACGTCAGGGAAGAAACTTTGTTTGTTTGTTTTTTTTTTCAATAAATAATTTATTCAAAATTCAGAATTCAATTATTTATTGAAAATTTTTTACGACGAAAATAAAAGAAAACAATATTAATCGTAAACTATAATTCGAATTATAAAAATTGGACATTATTAAAATTCTAAGTTTCAGTTTTAAGTAGAATTATACTGTAGATTAGGCTACATTGGAATAATAATTTCAGTTAATGAATGTTAATAAAAGTAAAATTACAATACATTATCTTATATTATTAAATGAGCCTTCTTTAATAAAACTGAAAATTAGGAAAAATTAACCATTTAAATTGATTTTAGTAAAAATTTTAAAGCTTACAGTTTTTCCCAGATACCACATCTAGGAATTATTATTATCAGTAGTTTTTATAGCTATTAATTATTATTAATAATAATTAATAGCTATTATTATTAATAATTAATAGCTAAAAAAACTAATATTTATATCCTGGTATCATCATCGCAATTATATTTAAGAAATCTATCAGATTAAGAAAAAAAAATTCGTGGGCTTTTGATAAAAATTAATAAGAGTGAAAACAAAGTTACTTGGTTAAATGAAAAGCCAAGAATTTTTAAAATTTTAATTCCCATTCAATTTCTGAAAAAAATCTTTTCATAATTACTTGTCCTTATTGTCATTGAAAATATGTTGTATCTTTCAAGTTAGTTGAAATGCTAATGCTTTTGGATTCTTTAATGCACATTATTTCATCTGCACCTAACGTTTAGTCACTTTGCAGAACATCTTACATCATCAACTCTTCCAAGATTTCTTTAGGAAGCATTTAAGAGCTCGAATTTAATTTCAGAAATTTTGTTTTGTTGTTGCTTTTTTTTTATTGTGAACAATCATTTTATGCAGAGTTAGATTCTGTTAAATATTCATAAGTGCAATAAAACCCTCTTTTCATTTATTTCTTTGAAATAGTCCAAAATATTTCTGACGAGATCCTAAAAGTGATTCTAAGAAGCGGTTTTCTTGTAGCGTTCCCTTACCTTACAATTTCGTTCCCTTAGGAACGTTCCCCACAATCAAAATCTTTGCATCCAACGATCTTCGATAGACCCGCCTAATTTGCATTGCATTTAATTCCGGAAAGCGATGTAAATATTTCGAACTTAAGTCATTAGATTATTTTTAGTTAAGAATTGTTCAAATTGAATTTCGCACCTAAAACATAACATTACCTTTACAATCAGATTCGTTACATCTTCGCATATTCTTCCTCAGCTAAATCATATTTGTCGAAATTTTTCCAAAAATATTGTCAAACTTGTGAGTTCTTTTTCATTAAAACTACTCTTTTCTACATTTCATCCTTAATAGTCTAAATAATTTATTGTTTTGCTTCCAATTTTTCCGAATGATTTATTAGGGAAGAATAATCTTACCAATAAAGATTCAATGTTCTTACAGACCATGCACGTTATATTCATTTGTTTTTAATTTACAGTTAAGGAGGTGTTAATTTTGTAAGTTACATCGTTGACAATAATTCCTTTAAGGTCTTTTTCTTCTATTATAAATAGCTTTCTTGAAAAAAAAAATATTGTGGGTTAAACATTTCACTACTTGTATGTTTAATTCCATTGTAAATCGAAAATTCCCTCTTCCCTACTCTCCCAACTGATTTTAGTCTGTTAATAATAGAAATAAAAAGTTCTATTGTTGTTATTCTAATTCAGATTTAAAATATTAATTTAAAACAAGTTAGGAATACAGGTTTAAATTGTAAAATATTTCAGAATTTAAATTGCTAATTTTAATTGATGTTAGTTAAGAGGAATTAAAGCTAATGTATTAACAGAAATAAAAACACTAGGTCAAGTACTAAACAAGATCAAGTACAGAAGATGATCAGAACAACAAATGCCGTAACTCTTCCGAAGTTAAATAGACTTCATAATGAACAAATCACAACAAGACAGTTATCATCTTTTAAATTATAATCGTTAGCTTAGATGAAAATTTAAAAGAAGAATACTATTGTCCTCCAAATGAGAAATGGCCGCCCTGTTTTTGTGAGATCTGCGCATGTATGATCGATTAGTCTGGTCAGGCACTTCCGTCTGATTTTATGACAGTACGCCGCCATTACGGTAATTGTTAGCAACTGGTATTGAAATAACGCTAAATAGTCGAGAGAAGTTTTAATTTGGCGTTATCAACATGTCTTTCTCAGTGAAAACAGACGGCGGCGTCCATTGTGACAGGAAAACATAATTGATCAGCTACCGGAAGGGCTGCGCAATTCAAACTTCCGCCGGCCAACTTTCATTTGGAGGACAATAAGTATAGCTTAAATTCGTTCTTTTAAACGACAGCTCTTCATTTCTGGATAACTTTTTTTTTAAAAAAAATATCATGGATTGTCAAATCTGCTGAATAATTTTCTATTAAAGCATTTTGACGGGAAATTTTTGTACCTCGACAAAATCTAGAAATGCTTTAATGAAAAATACACTTACAGGCAGATCAATCAGGAGTATCACATCGATGAAGAGAAAAGATCTTCTACAATGACCTCGAAGACTGGGAGGAGATGACTTTTGTTAAAAATTATTGACTGAGAAAGTTTCAGGAAAGTTAAGGGCTTATTGGCTGGCCGAGGGACATTAGTGGGCATTGTAACATCACTTTGCTTCCGCAAAAAAAAAAAAAAAAGATGAATGAAAAGAAGATAAAGTAATCATTGTCATAAAAAATCATAATGGATTTCTTTTTTTAAATGGTCGTTGTAGGTTTTTGTTTGGAAGATTGACGTAATGTCTTCGTCACCATCAAAATTTCAAGGTAGTCTTTATGTTGAATGTTGTCAGCTTCAGCGAACCAATAAACTCAAGAACTGGTGCGATATGCTTCAAAGTTTATTGTTTTTAAATTTCAGCGATTTATTCATCCCTCTGTGTCACGAAGATGATCGGAGGTACTTGATTTTACAGCTTTTTTTTCACATCTATCTTCATCAATATTTTCATCGACTGCTGCAAATCTGGTCACTGTAAGCTGAACTGTGAAAAGAAGTTAATGCTGAATTAAAACCGGAATTCAGATAATGACTTGATTAATGGAAAAGCGAATGAAAACAAATTATTCAATATCAAATCAAAATTATTCTGAAATCAGTTGAAACATTTGATAAAGTACATTTGATAGTTGTTTCAAAATGTCACGAAATAGCATTTCTAAAGAATGTTGTAATTCCTGAAAGTTTAAACTTTCTAATGAAGTGCCAAAGACACTTTTAGAATATTTTTATAACTTAGAATAAAGTACAGAGTTTAGGGATTTTTAAATACTTTAGCTTGTTTCTGGCTAGAGCCCAGATTTCTTTCTTTCACTTTTGGATTATGTCCTCATCATATTCATTATCATTTTTATTCAAGAAATTTAAAGTAAGCAAAGCTATATGATATTTGTAGATTCTGAAGACATTCCTTTTGAGGAATATATCAAAAGAAATAATTTAGGTGTCGCTACAAAAGTAACGATCAGTTTTATATAATGCATAGCATATAGTGTGTTTCGTAGCAAAAATACTTCAACGAAACAAATGTTTTAATTGATGTTGAAAACTTCTATTATTCCCCAGATTGATACGATTTATACATACCCCAGGTTGATACGATTTATACATTCCCCAGGTTGATACGATTTATACATTCCCCAGGTTGATACGTAGTATAAGTTACAAAATCTGTTGTCTTAAGAAATACAGCGATATTTTCTTTAATGTTCCTAAAGGTTGATATTTTATAATTGCGATTTCAGATGACTCCAGATAAAAATAAATCTAAGATCTAGGGATTTTATTTAGCAATTGATCGGCAATCTACTGCAATCAAACGAGTTAGAAGCAAAAGGTTATATAGTTTCAGCATCTTTCCATCAAAGTGAATTGGTATTGCATTTTGCTGTAAGTAAGAATCCACGTTCTACTGCAAATGGCATTTAATCCATATGTAGTTTCAACACAATAATCAATAAAAATGTTTGGATTTGAATTCTTCTAGAATATTGGTTTAAAAGATTGTTGCCATTGCCGCGTACCATACAGTCATTCCTCAAATAGATGTAATCCTAACAAGCTGAATTTTTTCTAGTACACATTGTTTTCTTTCAGATTGGTGATAAGTTGTGACATGAAGTTTTTGTTTTTTCTTTCAAGTTACATCAATTCCCATGAAATGCAGTATAGAGAATATTGATCAGCTCCATTATTTCATAGAATACATTTCATCGTGGAATTCTTTGATGATTACATTGTTGATTTCGAATGTGGATTATGAAATTTACATTTTATATATGTTATTTTTTTTTATTTTTTAGTATTTATAAGAGAATGCAAATCAAATTAGGTGTACAAACCCGTCTCAAATACGTCTTACTCTTAACTATCAGGTAGCTGTAAGCATTTTCGGTGACAAAGAACGTCGATGTATAAAATTCATTATTATGTTAATGCTAGGTAGGTAGTAAGTATCTACAAATATTATCTACAAGCATTACTACAAAGTTGGAGAGTCAAAATAAAACATATCTCTGGACTTAATTAAATAATCAACTATTAAAACACATTACAATTAAGACAATCTAA
>JAFIDM010012231.1:119915427-119930090 GCA_023159025.1 Thereuonema tuberculata | reverse complement strand
TCGCTGTCGATTCAAATTTTCAAGCCGAAATTCTGAAATGATTTTGATTAATAATGTAACATTTTATGAAAGCATCCACGAAAACATAAGGAAAAGATGCCCTCCGATCGCGAAAATCATTTTTGTAATCGGTAATTTCGAATAAATAGATACAAATCGATTGGACTTCCAAGTTCTACAATTCGTCACCAGGAGCGCTATTTGAAGTCATTAGATGTCTAGACATTTCTTCGAAAATAGCCCAGGCTCTAAGCTCTCCATTTACTGGACATCTGTGATGTCCAGGTGATGGCGAGTGAAATGTCCAGGTTATGGCGAGTGAAATGGTAAATGTAAAACAGGCTTTAGAGCCTGGGCTATTTTCGAAGAAATGTCTACATCTGATGGCTGGACATTTCAAATAGCGCTCCTGGTGACGAATTGTAGAACTTGGAAGTCCAATCGATTTGTATCTATTTATTCGAAATTACCGATTACAAAAATGATTTTCACGATCGGAGGGCATCTTTTCCTTATGTTTTCGTGGATGCTTTCATAAAATGTTACATTATTAATCAAAATCATTTCAGAATTTCGGCTTGAAAATTTGAATCGACAGCGACCGAGCATCTCGAAAAGATCTCGCCATTGATCGAGATTTAACGAGACTGAATTATTTATCGAAACTGATTTATCGAAACTGAAAACAAAGAACACAAAACGATGAAAAAAACATGAATATTTCCTATTTTAATTAATTAAAAACATTCTTTCACCTATCCGATGCATTGACTAAATGGTTTTATATAAATTAATGCTATTTTTTCCGTAAATAAAACGTAGGCATGATTACAATTGAGAAGTGTAAATGTTCCGTTTGATGGAAGGCGTTATGGTAAGTGTAAAGCGATGCACTAATCACTCACAATCTACCCTGACATGACCTCCGTTATGGCTTGCATTTATGGCGAGTGAAATGGTAAATGTAAACCAGGCTTAACTTAATGAACATGTTTGAACTCAACTATTTAAATATTACCGTAAAGCATATTGAAAAATGAAAATTTTCGAGATAATTTTTTCTTCTCAGCTCGGAAAAAAAGAACAATAATCTTTTATCAGAAATTTCGTTAGAAAAATTTTCCTGTATGTTCTGAATTTTATTCTTACAACTACAAGCGGTGTAGTAATATAGCTATTATTCTTAATGTAAAATATTCTTATATTTTAATATACTTATAATTTCTTTGTTTCTTAAATTTAAGTTGTTAAATGTTATCTAACCATTCTCTTTGATTCTATTATTTGTGCTTAAACACTGAGACTGATTCACTAGAAACCAAATTCTTCTTGAATCAAAATCGATTTTCTTGATTTATTGACTTCAATGGACTTTGAAGGTCTTTTAACCTTAGCACATGTTACGATTGGCCAAATCTAAAGCAGTTAAAGGTTTTGAACTTTTTACTTAATCATTATCGATTTTAGTGTAAATATCCAAAATATTCTAAGTTTTCCAAATAGCAGAATTAAAATAGAAGTTGTAGAATAAAAGGTAATAATCAGTTTAAACTAAAAACGGTGGCCGCCTAACTACAAAACGTGAACTGATTTGCTCTGTTTCAGATAATTTCACAAAAATCAATAAGTGAAGCTATAGAAAATTGTTCTTTTTTATCAAAAAAGCTAACTTTAATCAAAAGAATTGCAATCAATTGGTGAAAAAGAATAATCGATTCAAATATCTTCCGATTATATAAAATAATTAAACCTGATTTTCCGTTATTGTTTCCTGTTGATACGATAATATGTCCCCCAAAAAATTTCTTTTTCTAATTTAGCTGACCTTTTCAGCATCTTAAAAACACCTTACCACAGTAGAAATGCTATTAAATAAATTACATAAAAATTAACTTTTACTTTACCTAAGTAACAGATCAGAATTTTAACATTGCTTTAACGACAAAACTGCAACGTGGAGTTATTTTAGATTCTACAGTACGGCAATTTTTAAAAAATTATTCTACGAATATTCACAGAAGATATCTTAGAGATGCTAATTCTCTTTATATTTTTTGTATAATTATGAATAAAATAAAAATAAGTATTTTTTAATAGGATACACCGTTGTCAGTATTAAAGATAGTAGTCACTGATATCTGTAATAATATGTATTATCCATATTTATTTGGGGCACTCGAAACTAACAGTTTATGTAACTTGTGCTACATAATAATAACGACGCAAACTGAGATTTACGTATAAATCAATTATGAACCAAAAATGAACTTTTATTGTTTGTTTTATTCTTTATTAATAATGATAATTATAGTAATCCAATATATTTCTAACAAGAAAACATAATAAAGCATAAAATTAAGGACGACTCATTAAATCCCAAGCGGACATTGAACGTGTGCTTAATCAATTTCAAAAAAATAGAAAAAAAATGAAGTTTGCGAATTTTTTCCTGAACAACTACTGACCCGATAGACTTGATTTAGTTTAGAGTGTCTTTTATACAATGAACACTTTTTTATTCTGCTTATCCGGAAAAATGCGGACACAGTCGACTGTTTCCGGAAATATTATAGATATGTTCGAATAAAAATATAGATTATATAGTAAACACTATAAACTAAAGCATATCCAAATTTCAAGTCGATCGGGTCAGTAGTTGTTGAGTAAAAAAATTGTGGAAGCAAATAGTCGACTCTGTACGCATTTTTCCGGTTATGCGGAAATAAAATATCCCATTCCTATCGTGTTTGGACCTCTGATCACGATGGTGAAGTCTGTTTGCCAATCCGATTTTCCGTTCGGGAGATTTAAGTGGAACAGATACGGACAGACTGACGGACGGACGGATGTACAGGACCAAATGGGTCGCTTAAAAATTGCAAGTTTTACAAGTGTACAAATATATATACATTTCATATATTGACGTAACATTTGATATTACTAAACATGACTACAGGAAGTACAGACTGCTTGATGGTTGGACCGCACTGAAACCAAGTACCTAATCAAAATGTTACTTTGATGACAATCGTGGATGTGCTCTCAATTTCTGTACTTTCAGACAAAGAAAACAAATTGTAGGACTCCCATTTAAGAATAAGACATACCAGCATTCTATTCAAGGACTATCAGTAGGCATAAAACGAAGAAACGACAGATCACGATCAAAATTGAAGATACACAAGGTAGTTCTTTGATATTGAATAGTATTTCCAAAATGCTGCAGCAAATGTAAATATGGAGAAATACGTGATATCTTCATATATTGTCAAGAATATCGATTAGTTACGTTTCTTTCCGTATTCTTCGTTTAAGACTATCTGCAAAAGAGTAAAAGAAAGTAGTAGAATAGCCAAATGTGGTTCAATATCAATTCAACGAGGATTGAAGTGTAATTGAAAACAAAACAATATCATAGTAACTGGAAAAAGTAGGTGAAGTGTTAGAATATGTGGTAAGTATTCTATGACGTTTTTATTTTAATACAGTGTGTTTACTGTATGTGTGTCAAATTAAATAGACAGCTTTTATAATGATTCACTTTTGGAGAAAGTGGCTAAAAATAATATATCTTCCTTGCCAGTTTTTGTTTCTTATATTTCCTCGAAAACAATACAACAAGTTATATATGTATCTCAAATACCACTCTGAGCCGATACTGAAAAATTGCTAATTAAAATCTATATATTAAGATTGTTCATTAGTTTATTATCATTAAGTTTAAAATGCTTAAACAATAAATAGAATAGAAGAAGGTAATTACTTTATGATAAAAATTGCTTACTTTTTTTTATAAGCTTACCATTATTAATTTCTTTGGAGTTTTCAATTCAAGTTTTTATTTCAATTTAATTGGCCTTACAATAATTAATTGAATAATTTTCACTCACAATATCTTAATATAAAAAAAAAATCCCTTTTGATAAGGAGTGTTGGATTTAAATATTGAAAAAGCCAAGGAATTGCATCGATGGTTATTTTTTTAAAAATATCGAAGTCATTTTATTATTAAAAAGCAGAAAGCTTATAAGTATTAGATACATGAATTACACATGTCAAGGCGTTTTTTGATTATTACACAAGTATGTATTTATTTATCTGCTTTACTTTCGTTTTAAACAGACTCCTATTATTTACGATGTGCTTCTTTGATGTTTAAATTGGTGGACATATTACAATGATATTCTGCAGAATCACACATTCCACCTTGTCCGAATTATTATCAAGTTAGATCTCCAACAAATGAGCTTTCCATTAACCTCTCCCCCTCCCCTTTTCCACCAAATCCGGGATTCTTGACTTTAATTAAGTTCCCATTAAGTGGAGGTCGTGCACCTAGAAAATTGGTCGAAATTTTATGGCCATGTACTTATTCGTTAATAATCGGACTCGTGTGCATATGGTTTCGTGACCTTCCAAGACGCATTAAACTGACTCTGTCCCTTCCTTTTGCCTATCTTCTTTTTTCTTAAGCGAATTCGCATATTTCGCATATTTCAACACACGCCTCCTCCACCCTGGGTTATTGTTGAAGACGCAGGGAAATAAGGGTTAACGATCCCAGGCAAGTTGAAAGCATGTCCATTTGAGATCGACCTGGTAAATAGGAGCAAATGGCGGTGGAACGAGTCGGTCTCGTTGGTCTCTTTATAGTTTCTAAGGAGATTAAATTGAGAATGGATGATCCTTCACACTGAACAAATATACCTTTCCAGTTCCCCGCTAAATATAAATACGAGTGGAACATAATTTGTGGTCTCATTTTTACTTTAAATTGCAGTCTTTTAATATATCTCAGCATTTAACAAATGTTCTCCAGTGGATTTAAAGAGCGTTGGATTGTAAATGAATTAATCCTGACGCTTGAAATTTATAGCTTCTTCTAGCTAATCCACTTTCCTCACCTGGCGCAAAGTAATAATATCCTTAGTATTTTGAAACAGTCGCTCTCAAGACATAGGAGTTATTTTAAAGTTCCTCATCAAAAAGAAGTTGTTGCATACTTTGATAAAATAATAACTTAGTTGTTCAACTTCATACAACTATTTTTAAAAAACTGAAAAAAAAAGTATATTTAACTTTTAAAGTAGAAATAGACTTATAGAAATGAATATATATTGTACTGACTAAATTACGTTTCAATGAACAATATTATATTTTATTTTCGATAATATCACCAAAACTCCCCTGAACTTTATATTAAGTAAAAATGTTGAGCTGTAAATACATTTTTCTTTGGAATTTTTATTTTTAAAGGCACTTATTCTGTTTGCTATTCATCCTTTGCTAGACCTTCTCTAGACTTCTTATTTTTATGTTCTGACTTCGCCTTGAAATTTTATTCAATATTAGTTAAAACAACTGCTTACATTTAGCCAACGCTATTTTATTCGAAAACCAAACGTTTTGTGTTTCACGTTCTTCAAAATAACTAAATAAAACAAAATGATGGCTTTCCGTTTTTTGAAATTGTTTATTCCAACGGCTGAGCTGTATTTGTGGCTTTCTATGATATTTATAAAATGTCTGTCGAAATAAATTTACTCTACAGAACATGTGGAGAGAAGGAGATAGGAAGAATCCAAACTGGCAATGGTTTTTGGGTCTATCACCTCTGTCCACTATCCCATTTGTTTCATAGCAATATCGATTTTTCTTTTGGTGAACTTGATTTATTGGAGGAAATTTAACAGAAACAAATGTAGATGCTACGATTTTTAACCTGAAATATTTCAACTGAAATAAAATCGAATCTGAAAAATAACATCGCTTTACGTTACAACTGAAGGTTTATGCGGTCAGAAGCTTTGATTCAGAATTTATTGTTCAGATATTTAAGTTTAGAAAATAAAATCCTACTTATTTTTTGTTGTTGATATTAAATTTTCTCATTTAATAATTATAGTGAATTTGACAGATTTGAAAGTTAGAATATACAAAAGAAGTAAAAACAAAAATAATAAAAAGAGATTCAAAGAAAAAAAATATACATTCTAGTCTTGGCTACAGAGAGACGTTTGTTTCCTTTTTTTCTTTTGGAAGTTATACTCACAAAGCATTGGCGACGCTAGGAAAACCTTGATAGACCGGTTACAACAGTCACTTGGGGGAGGGGGGGGGGAGTCAGACTTAGCTGTTATTAAAGTCGAGTAAAGTTAATAACACGAATACACAGATTTATACATTGCCCCTCCCCCCGACCCAATCGCTTTTTCCAACAGCTGAATTCTTAGCTTGTATTATAGTATGACTTTATCCATTTGGATCGAAATAATTTTAAAATGACTCGGTCACGATATAAAGTACCGTTTGCAACATTTAGGCCTATGTACTTGAAATGAATGCAGTAAAAAGGCGAGCTATTCAGGAAAGCCAAAAGTTAGAAAAGATGTTTTAACTAACAACAATGGATGAGATCAAATTATTCACAAGTGACATCCTGGAACAGCTGTTTCACGCTCGTTGGCGATCATCAACCAGAAGTTTGAAGTCTTATGCTTTAGGAAAATTCCTTGAGGTCGCTCTCGCTGGTACATGGATTTTCTCACTGGTCTTTTTCATTGGTGAGTTTTTCATTGTGTATTTTTTCCTTTGAGGCACCACTGCGCTTTCGATGTAATGTTTTAACTACTTCAGGCTTTAATCTCGATTTCGGTGAATGTAGCCAGTTTCATTTTTTAAAAATGATTCTATAGCACCAGTCCTGGAACACTTTGACATGATAATAGTGGACCAGAATTGAACGTCAAGCCTCAAACAAAGCTGTTTTGGTTGTAATGGGTAAGTGATTACTTCCTTGAGTGAATCTTGTCCGTTTCTTCATTAAATCAACAATGCAAATATTGCAAATGCTGGTTTTTTTTCCTAGAACAGATGGTGACGGGAAATATACCGAGTAGTTATGTTACTTTAAATGTCGCCATTAGCGTTAGGTCGTACGGAATACGTGTAAAGTAACAATGCGTCCAAGGCAAGCGGAATTTTCACATGAAGCTTCACATGACCAAAATTAATAGGATTTAAACTTAGCTATGTAATGCGGAATTGCTTTTTTCAGGAATTGAAAAATTTAAACTATGTGAATTCAGTAGATATCATAATTTAAAAGTAAAAGAAGATTGTTTTCTGGGTTTTGTTCTATTTTTTTCGCTATTTAAAAAAATAATAATTTAAAGGATCAACATTTCAGAACAGTAAGTTCTTTCAGAAACTTTCAGATAAATCTGAAATGCAAATCAAACTAAAATGAATAAAAACACTATTCTGCGAATATATAAATACTTCGAGGAAAATAAATAAGAAATAAGAAATAAAACAAAAAAACAGCCTAAAGAGAGCATAGGAAGTTTGTGTTTTATTTTATTTGTATGCAGTTGCCTTTATCAAAATAGGTTAGAAAAAAAAATGTCAATCGAATATATCACTAACGTTAAAGCAGATTTAGTAGGACAAAATCGAGTCAAATGTCAGTTAGGATTTCATCAGGTATACGTCTCAAAAGTTGGAATGCTTAGGAAATTTTTAGTTGGAAAAAGCTGGTCAATCTTTTACGAAAGGGCTAGTCGCAGTGAAGTTAATCCAAAAAATTTATTGGTCTAAATTTTCCTAACTTTTCCAACTTTAGGAACGGAAACCAAACCTAATGGAACTTGCGGATGGACTTTGTTCTTATTTCGTCGCTCTATTTGTATTTTACCACTAGTGGATCAAGTTCTCTTTAAGGTTTCAATGGAAATTCGCTTGTTTGGCTATTATCAAATATCACCATTCATATAGCTTTATGACATTTTATATATTCCGTAAGACAAAATTAATCGTTAAGGAATTGCTTTCAGCTTTTGCAGCAACAAATGATGAGATTTTTTCTAATTCGCAGACCTTCAATTGAAAACCAACTGAGCCTTTAAAAACTCTTCAGATAATACGACAATTTATACAAACTAAGAAACAATGATCCTTCAAAAGTAAAAAAAAAAGAAAAAGAATTAAAAGATTAAATTAAAATTCAACTTTTTTATGTAACTTCTGATGTATCAATTACAAAAGGTGCAATTTTATCTTAATATCCACACATTTATTCACTTCTTTCTTATTTCAAGTAGATTGCAGTTCAGTTAGTGTACGTAGTGCTGTAGTTATGTCAGGGTTTTTTATTTGACTGTTCGTAATCGTTTGTATGTATCGCTGTGGAATTATTCAGATTGGATAACTTCCATAGATAGAAGCACTTTACTAAAGAAAAGTTTGAGTGAACGCTCTTAATTCATTCGGCATTCAGCTTCCGTATGCTGAGATATAAATGCTGAGCAATTTTTTCTTTTCATTTTTTTCAGAATGGAGGGGGAGCGGAGGGTAATGATCCCAAAGTAATGATACTCATATTTTAAATTGATCAACAATATCAATCATTTTCATTATTAAGGAAATCAATGCAGTATACATATATTTATTGATCGAAATTTTCCTAACCATTCCAACTTAGGAACCTTGAGAGATTCGAAATCTGAAAGGTGAATAGTGAGACTCGCTTCGCATATTTAGTCAAAAGTAATGATTAACATACGAGTATATTTTTTATACTATTTATTTATAATAATTTTATTAGTCAAAGACTTCTTAGAAATTTTAAAAATCCCTATCAACAAATGCTTGGAAATTACTTTCAAAATTTTTTAAAAGAAAAATGAAAATAAGAACTAAAAAAGTTTTATTGATATACAAATGAAACATAATAATTAGCCTACAACGAAAAAAAGATGGTAGACCTACACATCAAAAATGGAAAAACTGTTATGAATTTTAGATTATTAATTATCAAATTATATGAATTTGTTTTCTTTATTTGTATTGCAGTTACAACTTTATTTTAATTTAATTTTCAAAAATTTATAAAATTTATAAAAGTGTAAAATGACGTTCATAGATTGATAAAAAGACAACTTACATGGTTAAAAAATCTTTTATTGTACATTTTACTTTATTTATATTTTACAATGCTGAAAGATATACATAAGTTATCAAAGGCTCGTTTTTACAGCTCTGAAAAGCTATCAAACTTTTATGTCCACGTGTTCAGTATTACATAATATATATTTTAGATAGCGCTGAGAGATTTCTTCAAGACTTGCAGGGTCTAAACTATTTTCTCCTTCTTTAAACTACAATCATTCACTATTTAAGAGTCCAGAGAGGATTACTTTGGTGCAACCTCCCGGAGCCATTTGCCGCCTGCACAGTTGGCTTCTTCCATCCCTTTAAGTACTTTTGGCCCAAGGATTTTAAGAAGTCCGTTGTTTGTCTTACAAGTGACCTGGGATCTTCTCATCTCACAACGAGTCATCCACCTACTCAATAAATCGGCCAAGGGAGTAGTGTTGACATGGAACTACAGCAAAGTCCAATCCTGAAACCTGTCCTCTGCCCATGAAATATTATTATCCGCCGGGGAAGAAACTGATGAACGACGAGCTCCGGCAAAAATTGCAGTCTAGAGTAGCTCCCGAGAAATGAAAGTGAAGAAGGGATGCTTTTGACCTTCAGCGGACGAACGAACTCAAGCCTTCACTCAATATTGACTTCTATTTCATTCATTCATTCTTTTTTCAAGGTTTTTATTTTTTTTTTCAAGAATTTAATAAAATGATTTTATAAAATGAAACTCCATTTCCTGTTTACTTCTCATAATTCTTGTTTTCTTTTGCAAAATATGGACTACATTTTTAAATGTGTAATGAAATAAAATTCTGAATTATAATTTAGCACATTTTAACGAATGAAAAGATAATCCTGTGTAAATGTATGTAATCTAATAACTTATCAGCGAGTGAGAGGGTCTTCTAGATATTTTGTTCCTATCTACAGATAATATAGGTCTTTGTATTAAAATAATAATAATAATAAATAATCCGAAAATTAGTAAATTTAATATGGATAATTAATAATGTTAAAAGTATTCAACAGTGAGGATTAATATTAAAAACACCAAACAAATATAATTCCAAGCTCTATTCTCCTCCAAACGGATCCTAGGATCTACCCAGCCCTCTGTAGAATGAGAATCGGGTTTCTTTCCCGGAAGTTAAAGGCGGGCTGGCGTGGGGCTGACAACCCTATCTCAACCTAGCCCGTTGGTCATGAAGAGCTGGAAGCCTTACCTCTTACGATCCCGAAGGGCCTGCATAGGCCTATTGTGGGATACTTTAACTTTAAGCCAATATAATAACTTAAAACAAGAGCATTACTAAGATTTGTAAATCACCCAAGGACTTTCCGACCTTTAAATGAATTGAAAGTAATATCAATAATAATAATCAAAATAATAATCAGTAGGGACTTCGAAGCACTAATGTTTAAATTCTTAGTTAATTTTTAATAATTTTCATATTCTTATGATTCCTATATTTACTTTCTGGTCGTATTTTGAAAGCGAATTAAAATATGTACTAGATATATAATGCTAGACACAATTGCGACTACAAATAAATGTTTAATGATTTAATTAACATGATTCACGTCAAAATAATCCTTAGAAATTCACAGAAGAATTGTCAAAACTAAAAATGCTATTCAAATGAATTATACTTAAAGTAATTCAAATTGTTGCAAAGCATGTTAATGGTTGTTGTTGGTCATTATTGTGATTATTAATGATAGTGTATTATTAATATTAATATAATTTTAATTATTAATACAATTTTAAACTGCGACGTTAAAAATAATAATGTAAGATACAACAACAAAAAAAACAAACAAACAATTAAATGAGAATATAGTGCTCACAACAAACGAGAGCAATGCGACACGCTTTTTTTGTTATAGAAGACAATAATGCGAGCTCATATATTCTAAAGAAAAAGAATATATGAATGGAATCAAGATTGATATAAAACGTTCGAGAAATAAACGGATTTCTTCTTCAAAAAGGGGCTAGCAAAATATCTCCGATGGAAGTTCGTGTTTTCAATTGGTGTGATAATGAATAATGTTGTGAACCGACTAGAAACCTGAATATGTGAATGAAAGTTCCAGTTTAATATCGAATTCATGGAATCCAAGATGTTCGTTGGATAGACATCAATGATGCCTACAAACGTCAGAGAAGTATATTCAATGAAATATAACTACGGAATATTGAAATATATAAACATTGAAATAGAAGCAAGAACTGTAAGTAAAGTACATTAATATTTCGGATGATGAAAGAATTTAGAAACACGATACTAGATTCGAAGTGCAAGGATTATATGTAATAAATAATTCATATAGAAAAAGATAAGAAAGAAATAAAATAATATAGTGATCTACAAGTACTATTTTATTGGAAATTTAACAGAATAGTTTGATAGTAAAGTCATTGTAAAAGATCTTGAAAAGTATTCGAATATGTGTAATGCTAAAGTAACATTTCTTAATATTTAATAAAATAATATTGAAATTATGAACATCGAAATAGTTAATGGTGAGTAATTTTGATAAGCTGAGTCAAATGAATATTAAGGACTGAAGAGAATTTTGTGTTGAATACAAAACTTGGGAATTCGTTGAGATACAAATATCAAATGAAATTAAATAATTTATTTTTGAATTATTGAAATTTAATTCAAAGGAACGATGCAACCAGATAGAGAATTAAATATAATTCATATTCTCAACTAAATATAATATTGAAGTGAATTTTAGATCTAAGGAATTGCATGAAAGAGTCGAATTGAAGGATTAATGTGTATGCTACCAAAGAAAAATAAGGAAGAATAAAAGTGTGAATTTGTAGTTTAAAGAATTTTCTCCGATAGTAATTTTATTTAATTAAACAATTGCATCGTAACGCATAAACTTAAAAAAAAAAATCCAGGCGCGCACACAAGAAATTAATTAACAGTTGTAATCAATGCTGTCACTCTAAAGTTAATGGAAGAGAAGGGGATTCCCAGGAGAATGCATGAAATGAGGATGCAGAAGAAAAGACCAAGGGGAAGACCAAGGGATAAATGGAAATGGGAGTAGAGGAATGTGTCCGGATGAGAGGGGAGGACTGGAACAGGGTGACAACGGAGAGATGGTGGGAGGTAAGGACTAGATGGAGAGACTTATGTTCTAAACAGACCCAGCCTGAGGTTGGATACTGTACTAGATGAGAGAGAGAGAGAGAGAGAGAGAGAGAGAGAATTAATGCTGTACAGAAAAGGAATAAAAAAAAGTATCTTCTGAAGAGGAATAAATAAAACAAAGGACTACTTCTGAAAAGGAATAAATAATGTAATATTATTTTGGGTCTTTTATATCTAGATTGAAGAGTGCTCGTTTTCTTTGTAATCTACACGAGAAAAAGGCCACAACCTTTTCTTGCTTTCTTTGGCTGAATATTAAAAGTTTTGGTTTGACCATCACAAGACCACCTCTAACCTCCTCCAAAATCCTAGATACAGCTTTGATTCTATTATTTTAATTTAACAGAAGTTGCTTTACAATAACCTTTCTCCCAATTTGACTTCGTAACAGAGAAAATGGTGGGAAGGAAGGGAGGAGGTAAAAATTTAGCTTTCTAGTGGGATTGTTCTAAGAGCTTTCTAAACTAAATTTGAGGGTTTTCATTGTGTACTTGTTTTCTTTACTTTAAGTATTCAGGAGAAATTTTCAACATTTCTGAATTTGATAATCTTTAAAATAACGAATTGCTATTACTGCGATTGATATATCAGAACACTTACTTTTATTCAGAGTCAAATTATATTATTAATTATTAACAATGAATGAGAAGAAAACGAAACTAGCTACCAAACTTAAAATCACTTCTTATTTAGCACCAGGTAGTAACTTTACTTTGATGAATTTCCAAATGTAAATATTTTAAATTTCATTTAAGATTTCAAATAATTTTGTCAAGTAAATATAAGGGGCATTCAAAAAGAAACGAGCTGGAGGCCTAGGAACAAAAACTAGTACCGGTATGTCAGAAGTATTGGCCCTGGCTGTTAAGGCACTTGTCCCCCTGCAACACAAGGCGGTGAATGGCTGTCTCGTAAAATTCATGGGGCTGAATTGTGAATCAGTTCCGCAAGTACTGCATGACATCGTCGTCCGAGGTGAATCGTTTACCCCTCAGAGCCTTTTGTAGGGGACCAAAAAAATGGCGTAATCGCAGGGAGAGAGGTCTGGACTGTATGGAGGGTGATCGAGAACCTCCCACTTGAATTTCTGCAAGAGTGCCGTGATAAGGGGCCTTGCATGGTCGTGGAGCAGAATCACCTCACAGGTGAGCTCACCTGTCAGGTCATTCTGCTCCACAAGCAAGCTCACCTGTGGGGCAAACGATTCTCCTCGGACGACGATGTCTTGCAGTACTTGC
Organism: Thereuonema tuberculata; assembly: GCA_023159025.1. Classification (NCBI taxonomy): domain Eukaryota; kingdom Metazoa; phylum Arthropoda; class Chilopoda; order Scutigeromorpha; family Scutigeridae; genus Thereuonema; species Thereuonema tuberculata. The sequence goes on along the minus strand of JAFIDM010012231.1, from coordinate 119,916,745 downwards.
GGAACTGATTCACAATGCAGCCCCGGGAATTTTAAGAGACAGCCATTCACCGCCTTGTGTTGCAGGGGGACGAGTGCCTTAACAGCCAGGGCCAATACTTCTGACATACCGGTACTGGTTTCTGTTCCTCGGCCTCCAGCTCGTTTCTTTTTGAATGCCCCTTATATAACATAATTAATACACAAATATCATTTATAAGTTTTATTTCTCATCAAATTTCATAAAAATTGTTTTCCTACAGAGAATGTTGTCTATTAAAATTCTAGAACTGATGTCAACAGAAATCCTACTGTGAATTCTTTGAAAGTTGTTTTTGTTTACGAACTTCGTAAGATACTTCTAGAAATACAAAGTTGGATAAGAAATTTCTTTACAAAAGAAAGGCTTTTCAATGTCTTTTTCTTTGTTTTTTTTTTTTTTTGTTTTTTTCAGAAGTTAATAAACGGTCTTTATTGCTTTTATTTCTTATTGGATTTGAAATTGATAGTTTAGTGAAAAGCTCTTCAAAAAAACTAGATCCAAATAATCGCTTTATTTATAAGTTTGTTATAAAGAAAATTTCAAACAATTGCCTAATTCTGTTGGAGTTTCCTTTTACTGTGAAAATCGTTTTGTCAGGAACTATGCTTTGTTCACTTTATTCAAAATGCATTTTGAAAATAACTATACAATATTAATTCTTCTGAAGAAAGCAAAATGTTCTAGTTTGAATCGTGGTTAAAATTACAACTACTCAGAGCTAATCAATTATCGTTGACTTTCTATTGAAAAAAGTACAGACTTCGCAACATTTGACCAAATTGCTTAATTTTACATTTTTGAAGCCTTAAAATCCTTTATTTGGTTTTTCAAAGCAGATAAATCTTTTTTCTATTTCTGGGTGGATGGAGCCTCGAAAAGGACAATATGCCTCATTCAATTTTTGTTTGAAGAGGAATTAATGACTAATCACTTAGCAAATGATGAAAGATATAAAGCAAGCAGGAAATACACCGATAAAAAAGTTTGATTCATCAGACACTTAGTAAAATTCAAATTTAACTACCAAAAGAAGAATCCTTCTTAATAATATTGTGAAAACTGGATAAACTCTTGATTGCTAAATAGGAGACTGCATTCGTTAAATACACCAGAAAAAGACACTGCATTCAAAACAAAGCATACAGAAGCTAGAATATGAAATGTAAAACAGAAATTTCATAACTCATTACTTCTTATCATACATCTTATTTTAAATTAAATATTCATAATATTTAATTAAATATTAATTTTATAATATTTGAAATTACGATATTGAGCCTATAGATTATAATGTAAT
>JAFIDM010012231.1:119862094-119915417 GCA_023159025.1 Thereuonema tuberculata | reverse complement strand
GTACAGACTTCGCAACATTTGACCAAATTGCTTAATTTTACATTTTTATATTTTTATTTTATTTATGTTAATTGTTTTAATCTTCTTTCAAATTTTTTGTAAAATAATAATTGAATTAATATTCTTATTATTCAAGTTACAATTTAGCTCACATTCACATAAAACTTGGCTAAGATCCAAATCTAATTAAAATTTAAAGATCCTAATAGGTTTTCTTTAAAATAAGCTTAAAGAAAAAGCTAATTCAGCAGTTTTTTAATGAGGTTTAGACAAAACAGGACATGAAAACTTTTCCATCTAATTTCAGTTTTCTTAGAAATCCAAAATCCTTTCCGTAAAGCTTTCAAGTGCATTCATTGAACTCCAGCTCATTTAATTACCTTTCCTAATTTGATCTGATTTTATGAGATTGTAAAAAGCAGTTTTGATATTCCCAATTTCTATCCTGTGCTTGCTGTTGTTCTCGGAGATGAGAAAATAAGGAAAAATTGGCTTTAATGTCACTTGCAGATTTAATGACTCATACGAAAGGTAATGTTTTGAAGGCAATTGGAATGATGCCAATTACGTGTATTTTCCCCACGCTTAATTACTATTCAGTCATTTCCCGCTTAATATTTAATATCACTTCACCACATTCATCATAGTTTTAACGCCTTCAGACAATTTTGTCACGGCAGCAGCAGTTTCTATCCTTTGTACAACGAATACAGTTATTAAGCCTTTTTTCCATTAATAAGAATCTATCTTCTTATCTCCACAGAATTAAACATTTTAATGAAATGCTTAGCGGTAACGGGATTTAGTCTTAATTGAAATGTTAGGATCCAATTTTCTTTTGTTTATTCCGAAGTTAGAAGAAAGGAATAATTAGCTGAAAGACATTGGAAGGTGATAATTGGAAAAAAAGAGGTGGGAAATCAGAATAGAAGCCTACAGGTCTTTTGAGACTCCAGCAAACGTGTTAATATTAAAATTTAACAAAAAAAAATATGAAAGAGCAGAGTTTTTCTGTTTAAAGTTCTTGTTGCAATACAATCTCCTCCTTAGGCCAGGAGACTGAAGAGATGTGGTTATTGTTCTTTTTAGAATATCTTTAAAGCAGAATTAATTATCTCTTATTACATAATTACTATTGTAATGTTCGTAACTTTTATTAGCCAACTTTATGTAAAAGCAATGACAATCTATATATTAAGAGCTTTCAAAATGAAGGATTTTGGTTCCCCTTTAAGGAAAAACAAAACATCCCAAAAATTTTCATAGAATTCTTTTCACATTTATTTATTTGTTTTCTCATTTTTCATTATTGAGGTAATTTTGCTAGCATTAAATGTTCATTGGATCACTAAATCCTAAATGAGAATTTAAAGAAAGTTTTAACATCTGTATTTAGACAATTGTAGTTATTTCAAAACTATCCTTGAAAATATTATTAATATTATCATTTTGTCAAGTACTCTAAATTCAATCAACAGAATAGATTACAAAGAAGATTGTCGAAATAGAATTTTCTGAAAGTTGATGAATTTTCTATTGAAACAGCTAATGGAGTTTCCTTTGCATAAATAAAGAAAGCTAAAAATTCTCTTTGAAAATTTCTGAACCATTCCTAACTTGCAGAGAAAACAAGATTTCTTTATCAAGAATTAGGTTATCACTACAGCAATAAATCTGAAATGTCTAACATTTTCAATTGCCATGTTTGGATTTAATAATTGTGTTTCTTAAATGTCAAGGATAGGCAATTAAATTTCTGGAAGGAAAACATACGGATTTGAAATTTCATTTAACATATCGCTCCTTGTTGTAGAATTTAGTACTTTATTGAAGCTAAGTGCTTAGAATTTCTCATAACCGACCACTATGAAGCCAAAATGTTCTGGATAAATCCAAAGGCTAAGAAGGAATTATTTTGGCACATAACTAAGAACCATGAATTCGATGTATTTTTCATTTCGAGAATCTATCACATGTTCTTTTACATCTTACATTATCGACCGAAAGAACTAGAATATCCGGATATAATCTGAAAACCAATTCATAGATTTTTTAAATGAGTTTTGTTGATTTTAAAGAAACTAAAAATTTTAAATAAAAGAAAATTAATCGAGAATCTTCTGTTACCAAAGTAAAACATTTCAGGTTTCCATAATACCAAACATATTGCTGCTTCAATTATCAGCAAAAGAAGGTCAAATTCTAAAAACAATTACCTGGGAAAGAATATCGTGATTGAATTAAGCTATTATTTATTTATAGCATATGCATTATTCCGAATGTCCTTAGAATTATTAACCTTAACATACATTTGGTATTCGGCGTACTGTAACTTACATATCTTGACAAATCAATATTATTTTTTATATCGATAGTTTATGGTTTTTAACATATCACAACATTCTATTCGTTTCTTAGTCCTTTTCGTTTCACTTAAACTTAATTTATCCTCCGCTTTCTTGAAATACAGCACTTCAAACTTCGTTGATTTAAACAGTAATTTTAGGCCTTCACTATGAATGTATTAAAACTATGAAATGAACTTAATAGGAGTCCTTATGACGCTTTATTACTAAGAAATTACAATTTATTGTCTATTAATACTTACAGTATTCTACATTCTCAATTCCATAAATTGACATTTTTAATTTAAACTATCTAAGCATCATAAAATTTTCAAGACAAATTTTCAAGACTAACATATTTAGAGATATTCGAAGTAAAAGCACAATAAATATTCACGAATTTTAATACTTTAAACCCATACAATACTTTTACTTTGCCATATTGAAGTTATGAGAAAGCACTAAACAAAATTAACCTTCAAAAAGTTATTTTTGACAAATCATTCTATTCAAAAGTCATTCTTTTAGGGCCTGTTGTATTTCTTATACAAAACATAAAAAATGTACATTTTTTTAAATGCTGTAAAGGAAAGGTTATGGCTTCACTTTTCAATGGGATTTTAAGTATATCCTTATGTCAGACAAAGCAAAGAAAAGATGAAAGAATTTCCACCGTTATCACTAAAAAAATACTGAAGAAAAGAAAGAAAAGCCTTAGTTGCACAAGATACTGAAAATCAAATAGTCAAATGGCCAGACTAATTCCGTTCTGTTGGGTTGAAATTAATTTATATATAAGTTTCATTTACATAAATATGGAAAATCATGTATTTAGTTTTCCAATTCTATGTGATTATCTCTGTGTGTGTAAAGCATTTCTATTTGAATTTGAAGATAATGCAAGAATAAAATTGCAATATGAGGAACTGTATTTATGGAAACCAATTAGATACAATGGCTTTATAAAAAGTTTTTTTATTCTGTGTATATACATTTTTGTACCATTTGTTTGTATAATCATCATGTATGATACAGTTCTCCAATTCTGTGTGTATATATCCTCGATGTATAACTCAACAGATCGGAAAGCTGCTCGGCAAGTCTCACAACTACTGCAGCGCAGATGTAGTAGTGTGGGATGATCCAATTGATGAACGAAACTTTCCTGCAGAGTTTCTTCACACTCCCACATTTTTCGGCATGTCCGCTCATCAACTGAGCCTGAAAAAATTCAAATTGATTCTAATTTGATGCTCCTCCTTAATCCAAAGAAAAGACTGTAATGTCGCACGAGTGGTTGTTAAGGAGGGTAATCGCAATTTAATCACAGCAGAAGTCCATTCGTAAAGCAACAGAAGTGAGATCGTCACTATTCCCAGGATCTATTTTCAATCGAGTTATGTCAATTTGTCATTCAAATTGAAGCGCCGTCAGTTTCCAGTAATGCCCGCATCCAGCCTTCCAATAAACAAATTCATTTATGTCCCTAGCAATGCATTCATTTTAATTTTCTATCCATCATAATATATGACGGGCAAATACTCTAGTTCTGAATTTATAATTTAGATTGCGCCCATTTATTTCAACGGTAAAGAAGAACCATTTTCGCTTATAAATTCAAGAAGTTGAATTCACCAAATGGAATCCAATCTTGAACTGATTAGCTATATAAAAAATTAATCTATGAAAAAAAATAATTTTCAGTTTACTAATATAATAAATATATTTATTAATTTGTTTAACACTAGTTTGTTTTCTCTGTAACTTTTTCTTTGGGAATTAAGTAAAGATGTATTTTTTGAAAGATTTTTTTTTTTATTTTTAAATATAGTACATATTTATTTTAAATTTAAGAAAAACAATCAGAAAATATGGATTTATTTTTGAAAGAAATTATTAAGAAATTACAGTAATATTCTTATAAAGTATTTTCCTGTTTTTTTATTTTATCAACACTGACGATTTAATTACCTTACCATCCTAATTAGTTTTGGTGGCTACTTGATCGCTTATCTACTTAAAAGATAAAGAAAATCTAGGAGAAATAGAGAAATGATCGCGAACTTTGTTTTGACTTCTTTATAGGTTCTTTTGTTTTGTCCTCCAGTCTTTCATTTTACAGCCAACTGGAATTTGAACTTTAACTGCCAACATCTTGTAACTCTTCTACCAAGTATGGATGTTTGCACAACAGCTTTCCACGCACTTTCCAATCCTCTCCCCATCCCGCTTACCTTAAAGCTAACAATAGCCGCGAAACCTCTCACCCACGGCCCATTAAGCAACTACGAATCTAAAGTAACGCGTAAATAAATATTGGTTTTGGAAAACCAGGAGAGATAATTAAGTCTGCCACTTTCTTGCTTCTAAGCCTCTTCAGAACGGCTACCTCAGGCATCACAGTGGTGGCAGAAGCAATCAACAATCTTGTGCCGTACGTTGTATTTATTTTTTTCGTCCTTTTCTATGCTACAGATCCGTTTCCAAGACGAAATCGAATCACGTCGTGATCTTCTGATCGTGGCCATGTTTCTGTTCGAGAAAACATGCTTCGTGATTGCAATTACAATAGTGAAAAAACGTAAATTGATGTGAGAAGTGCTCTGCGTCTTAAATATTGTGGAGCAAATAAGGAGGAAGCAGCTACATACTAATTGTCTGTGACTGACAGAATGCACGTTGAACATTTAGCAGAATGTTTCTAGGGTTACTGAGCTGTTTTTATATGGAGTTTTTAAGAAGTAATCCATGGAACAAAAGGGGCTACTTTTTTATTAGTCTCCATTAAATAAAAATGTTAAGGTACTGAGTGTTAAAAAATTGTTTTCGTGTTAACTTGACGTTAAGGAAGGCAGCAGTGTCCAATAAACTGAAAAACATTAACAGCATTAAAGCAGAAATAAATTCAGAAATTTTCGCTGGAACTCACAGAATCAAACATAAAAACATCGTAACGTACTATTATTTCATTAAAAAAATATAAGTTTAACTACTTTTTGACCAAAGTAGGAATCTAAATAGTTTTTTTATGAATTCATTCTACAATAACTTATTGCAGTAGATGTGAATGACATCAATTTGTAAAAACTGTAAATTCTATTGAAACAGGCTAGAAACGGAAAACCGAAATGATAGGCTTAGATTATAGAAAGCTGCTTATTTTGTACATTTAGGACTTATAAATAAGAACACAAGCAGGGAAAGTTATCACTGAAATACTTTGAGTCTCTTGGGTGAACTTTGGTGACAGGATAATTCCTGTATGAAATGACCAGTCGACCTCTGATTTCCACTAAACTATGATCTCTGCCATTGGAAGAACCCTATCCAATCCTTTGTAGATCTAGCAACTGGCTTTTTAATTTGGGCTGAATTATTGAAAGAGTTTCATTTCATTTCAGCTTATTAAGTTTCCTGTATTTGTGTGTATTTTTTCTCTTTACATTAATACTGCTTTAATTATTTTTTAGTCTCTTTACAATAGATAAGAATTTACTAGTTCCGCGGGGCATATATAAATTTTGCTGTATATAAAAACTTAGTTATAACAATAAAATTTGTTATTTCTTGTTATTTAATCAAAGACTCATATAATTAGACCACAGTTGCTTCTTAATTTTTTTCCCATTATTCTACAATTCAAGAGAATGATATAAGTTTCGAACAAATAATAAAAAAATCGAAAATAATAATAAATTGTTTAACGGATTCTACGAAAATAAAAAAAAATCCAATATTTAGATAAACATCTAATTTTAAATTCATTGATTTTGAGCCTTCTAAGTTATCTTGGCTCTGGAACAGTTCATTTCATTTCTTCTGGTTTCTTTCGGAATAAGGGCATCTGAGTTCCTTTGGGAGATAAGTTATCGTCTTACTCTAAAAAGAATTGTAATCATTTGGAAACTTTGCCAGTTTATATCGGAAACTTAAAGAAATGCCCATGAAATATTTAATTATTTGATTGTATTCCATTCAATGTCTACCGACCGAGACAGAAGCTTTTAGCAAAGCAAACACTAAGCGAGTCGAATTTCTGTTGTTCTTTCATCTACCTTCTCTTCTTTTCTATTCCTTAATGTCAGTTTGCAAAGCTTTCAATCATATCAAAATAGATAGAGTTCATTAAGATCAATCTTCTTTATTTCTCTGCCTTCATGATTTTATATTAAAAGCTCAGAAACAAAAAAGCTCATTTTTTTTCTTTTTGCTTGAAATATTACAAGGTAGAGAATTAGAATAGAGACGAAGGAATTTAATCAAGGGATCTCAGCAGATTAGTATAGACATTTATAAATCTTTCGTAGACTTTAATTGATTATTTTTAAATATAATTGTGCTTATAGTCTGATTGCTGTCTGATTAATAATATCTTACAGAGTGTTTTGAATATTGCTATCATGAGAACAAGAATTTAAAAAAAAAATTAAGAATATAAAAAACCTATGGTATTAAAGTATCTTTTCTGTTAAAGCCCGAACCTTTAGTTCTGTTTGTGTATAGATTTTCTTTAAAGTCAAACTGTAAGTAATATCAACATCAGGGTGAAACATATGGTAGACATATAGACAGGTAGATAAACAGAGGGGGAAAAAATGGAACGATTCTCTTCATAAATATTGTTTTGTTACAGTCTATCCTTTAGAAGGAACTGTAATTCAACACTAAAAATACTACCGAACAGACAGAAAGCCAGATAAGATGAAATGACTTATCATTCAACTTTTAAGAAACAACTTTTATTTGTCCTAAACATTTCTTTGCTACTATTCATCGTATTGCCAATCATGGAGACAGAATAGATTAAAGGATTAAAGATATTGTTTTAACATAGGAAAAAAAAAAGGCTTGATAATATTTACTTAAGATCTTTAGAAGTTTCAAATGATTTGTATAGGAAAATAAGGAATTATTTAATAGATTACATGATTACAACAATCTTCTAAAAAATTCTGCAATGCAAAAAAAAAAAAATAATAATGCATAAGTTAGAATGGCTAAACTATTAAACAAGTAACGAAATTGCTTAAGTTCCGAGATATAACATAGATTACAAGAAGACAAAAAAAACCCTGAGATTTTGAGGCAAGTTACCGATTAGATAAATAGCCAGCTTACAATTTTTTTTCTCCTCCAAAATCTGTTTCTTTCTTATTTTTTTCATTAATCTTCTTTCCCATTGTTCATTTGCCTTGCCGTTATTGCCCTCTTTCGGTGAAATAATCATATAAATAATTTTTGAATGTTTAAAACAGTATTGTTATGATAGAAGATTAAATAGTAAATAAATTTATCGTTTTTATCGTTATTAAATTGAAGATCATTTACGATTCCATATTAGTTTGTCGTCTTCAGCTGTCTGATTGATTGATTGATTGGTTTCAAGAAAGTAATTCAGGTCTCTAAATTAATTCTGTATGTTATTGCTGATATGTAATATCATCCAAAATTATGAACATCAAACCAATTCAATTTAAAAAGATGACTGACTAGCATCCATTAAATAAGTAATTTACTTATATCCTTTGTACTAACAAGAATTAAATTAATAGAATATATTCATATAGTAATAATTATCACAATCCTCCTCTAATCTTAATCCTCCTCTTCAAATGATAAACATAATATTAAGGAAAACTCTATGGCTCCGAACATAATATTGAAGCCAGAAAAGAATTTCAACAAATCAATACAAAGTAATAATTCAATAGCTTACAGTAATTGTTACCAAATTAATAAAGATGTTGTGCAACATTATTATATGAACTATCAAAACAAATAGTAAATGGTCATTTTAAGTTATATTGTAGGGCATTAGTCACCGAAATTTCGGTGTTATAGCATCTCATTGTTTTTATTAACAAAGTCTGCTATTGAATTATTACTTTGTATTGATTTGTTGAAATTCTTTTCTGGCTTCAATATTATGTTCGGAGCCATAGAGTTTTCCTTCATATTATGTTTATCATCTGAAGAGGAGGATTAAGATCCTCGAAACATGTCATAAAGTTTTTATAATGAAGTGTTTATATTTATTTTTACTTATTGTGTGTGTTTGGTCCTTCTTTAATATATTCATATAGTGTCATCATTTATTTTGGAAGCTATCTAAACATTTGCCTTTTCCTTTCACATCAAGCTATTAGAATGTTTTGGCCAAGAGTCGTTTTAAACTTTCAAACTGGTTCATAGCTATTAATGGGATAATAATTTTTGCATATTGCTGGAAATGATTGTTTTTCTTAATGAAAGACGTGATCAATTCGTATGAGGAAATTTATCAGTTAAGGTGAAGGGTGAAAAATCCACTGTAGACCACTTGTGCATCTTTAAATTTGATAACAAATCATAGCAGTGACGTACTGAGGAAGGGTCGATAAACGTAACCCTCCCCCCCTTGGAATTGCATCCGAAAATGAAAGAAAAATAGAATTTTGTACTTCTTTTTTTGATCGGAAAATTCATTGGTTTATCTGTTTCCACCTCTCCCATCCGAGATAGGACATGACATTTTTTTTTTGTTAGTTTATTGGTTGAACGACTGCGGCCATCGTAACCCCTCCCATTTACGCCTCCTCATCACAGATAGCATGATACAACTTCGAAAAGTGTCAATATCTAGTTATCAACATTTTAACTTATGTTAAGAAAACGTAAAATAAAAAAGCTTACAGGGTGGCCGAGAAGTTCCCGTATCCCCTATTATGTTACTATTCTACCTCATATTATATTACAAATACTAACTAAGTAACAAATACTAAGATACAAATACTAAGTAACTGTTGATAGTAAATCTCTTAAAACTCCTTTATTTTTATCACGAACGACACTTAGATTGAGACTAAAACAGAATCCAGATATAAACAGATGAATATCTCTTATTGAGCACAGACGCACTTTCTGATGATGATAGCCTACTTTACAAATGCTTTAAGAATGCGACGATGATAATTTGTTTTCTGGTAGGTTTTGATCTTTAAAGACAAATCTTTAAGGGATTAAAAACTTTTAAGATTTGAAGTAAAGAAATTACGAGAAGCGATTTCTTAGAAGAAAAAGTTGTTCGTATATGTATTGGATGCACCATACCAAGAGTCAAACTTTCCCCTACAGATATATTCATGTGATATCCAAGACATTTACTATATAAATAGAAGTATCATAATCTAAATATGTAGGGCGGCTGGAAGTTCCCATCAGTGGCGTAGCAAGGAGGGGGGGCGCTACCTCCCGGGCCCCCGCCTGAGAGGGACCCCAAAAGCCAGGCTAGGGGGCCCCACCAGTTAGCCTAGGGGCCCCATCCACCCAAGTATCCCGACCAGCCCCTTTACAACGTTTTTTTTTAGTTGTTGAATTGGAGATTCCGTTTTTTTTTTTGGTTGTGGAATAATGGAACTCCCGCCCGCGCCCCCAAAGGCGTTGCTACGCCACTGGTTCCCATACCCCTAAATATAATATCCCTTAATGGGGGTACGGTAACTTTCCGGCCACCCTCTAGATAAAACCATAGAATTACGATAAAACTTTAAAATTCTTTTAAAAACTTTATTATGTGTCGGTAAGTTTTAAGAATAATAATTCTACTTATCAAGAATGTTATGAAAACTACGAATATGTATGGCTTAAATGTATGGAAATACGTTAAGGGAAATAATCCCGCTGAAATAAAATTTTAAGGAAACTATGTGGATATGTAGTAATTATCTGGATATGTATTTAAGGATGTGTAATGCTTCCTGATTTTAATTATAAGTACCGTATTGTCCGGGGTATAAGACGACTTTTTAAACCAGGAAAATCTTCTCAAAAGTCAGGGGTCGTCTTATACACCGGGTGCTGAAAGCACTAAAGAATCTGCGGTCGCCGCTTATGGTGGGGGGAGCTCAAAAACGGCCGCGGTCGCATCCCCGCCGTATGCGGCAACCGTATGACAGCAGCAAGGACGGCTCTGTACAAGTACGGTAGAAGAAAATTCACTCACCAGGATTCGTGGAAAGAAGTGACTTAACGCGGTCCCGATGACGAGGTGAGGGGGCGCCTCACCGGGAAGGTGTAAGTGAAGGACGGAGCAAGCTACAGGCGTCCGGGGTATGGAAAAAAGAGATAGAGCGGGGACAGAATAAACAAGGCTACAGTTAAGAAATACTATGATTTTAGTGAAATTCTAAAAAAAATGTAGCATTAAAATAATGCACCAGAATAAACAAAGCTAAAGTTACTTGGAGACAGGGTGAGCTGACCAACCCAAGCAGGCGTTGTATACAACAACCAGCCAATCGCCGGTAAGGTACATCGCTTTTAAAGGAAACGTTTAATCCACTTGCAGTGTTTTATGTTTACATGTTTGATGACAAACAGCGTTATGTTTATAAGTGACAGTTTTCCTGCTAAGTATCTGCATGTATAAGCATTTGAATTACAATTACCACCTTGAAATCAAATCTGAGATTTTTTAAATTTTTATTTGGTGTGCATTGGAAGAGGGGTAGTCTTATACGGCGAGTACATCTCAAACTCTATATTTTAATTGGAAAAATTGGGGGTCGTCTTATATGCCCAGTCGTCTTATACACCGAACAATACGGTATATCTTATTTGTGTTATATTCCTTGAAATAAGTTACAAATTGTTTTATTATTATTGTAAGAAATTTACGTGTGCAAATGCTAATAAATAAGACTTTCAGCCGAACACATAGAGCATGAATATTTCAAAATTTAATAGCACAAACTAGTTCCAAAATGCCAACACAATGCATTTCTTTTACAATGTGACAATACATCCAAAACTGTCTATTTATCCGAAGCTGCACCAATGAACTAGGCGATGGAAGCAGGGTCTACGTCTCTGTAAGCTGGCTTGACCCAATCAGCGAAGATATTTTGTTATTATTGTTAAATAAAACATGGACTCAGGTTAGAGGAACCGGTTCAATTCTCAGCGGAGTTCAGAAATTTTTCCCATGGTATTTCTCCTCCATACGGGTCTTACGATTCATCCAGCCCTCTGTAAATGGGGACCAAGTTTCTTTCTCTGGGGTTACAGGCAAACGGTGGTAGAGCTGACCTTAGTCTCGTTAGTCTTGGAAAGCCGGGAGCCTTATCTCCCACGACCCCAAGGGCCACATAGGCGTGAATGGGATACTTTGAAATCATACACACAAATTCACTGTTTATTCAGTATTTCACAGATAATTTCACTTTCTTTCCAATTCTTCACCCAATGATATCTTTATTTTCATTTTTGTTTTCCTTTGTTTATTTCAACTTTAAAAATACACTGATAGTTAATTTTTCTTTTAAAATACAATTTTATAAAAGATACAATACTTTATGATTTTCATTGTTTACTTGCTAAAAAGATTATAGTTGCTATGAAAAAAAATTGTAGCTTTACTTTTAGCAATATAATTCAATCGCTAGTGAAAATTATTAACATAATCAATTTCCTATCTTATCAGGAAAATTAATAAAAATGATTAGCTACAATGCAGATGTAGAATGTTGATACAAGCTTATGCTCTCAGAAGATGATAGATCAATTATTATGTGAAGAAACTAGGAAGTAGTGATTTTAAATTAAGTTCAATGGATTCAAAACTTTCCGATTTTTATTTCCAGCGAATCGGAAAATTGGCAATGTATAAAATGGTATTTAAATATTATCTTTTTATATAAAATGCAATCATATTTTCAGTTTCTGAAATATTCGATAAAAAAATCAAATATATGCACATTTTGAATGAAAAGCTTATGAATTTTTCACTTTTATTTTTTTTATTTTATTTTTCCTTAATGAAAAATTTATATAATTTAAATATTTATTTGTAATTTAAATAGCCTACTTATGAAATATTAAAGTACAATTTTTAGGATCCGATTTATTTCTATTAAAGTTAGAACTGCAATTAGAAATTACAGTTAGAATTCAATTAGAGTCCAACATTTTAACTTTCTTCTCTATCATTCCAATAATTTCCGTAGGTTTTTTTTCCTAAAGAAATTGTCTGATACAAAGAGTTTTTTCAAGAACATCCGGGATTCTTTTTTTTTTTTTTTTTTGATTAGAGTAGTCTGTGGCTATATTGCGACCTCAAGTCCTGTTATACATTCCAAATTAGTAATACAGGTTACAAGCAGCCCGAAGTGGAGACAGCGAAGGAGACAAACATAGGAAAGAGGGTAAAATCCGTGCTATCCATAGGGTTCGAACTGAGATTGATTTATATATATAGCTTAGTTCATTAACTTAATATGTATCAATCTTAGTTCACTGTTATTTTCTTGGCAAACTTTCCGGCTACAGAAAAAAAAAATCGCAAAACATTAAGTCTGGGTTTCGTATACTCTTTTCTTAATCCTCAAAAAAATATACATTTTTGGGGAAACAGTTGGCAAATAAGTTTTTGAAAGATTCATTAATGCATTTTAATATGTTTCTAGTTATCTAGTCTCTTTGATGTCACAAATTTGCTGTACTTCGACTATTCACCAGAGTAGCACGTGACTAGATACGTATACCAAATCTAGATACAATTTTGGTTATGATTTTATGCTTAATTCTTTTTTTTTTTAACTTTTTATTATTCTTTTGTAGCAAATGGATAATAAGTAAGCTTCAATTCACTGAATCCACATGTTTTAAAAGTTATTGTAGCTAAGGTGTAACAAGAATTTTCAAGTATAAACGAGTTTTCAGACACCTTGCAGTTCTATACGGGTTTTTTTTCTAGTGTTCAAATAATTAGAGATGGCATTTATATCCTTCAATCGATTATCTCACATAGATATCTGAGAAAATAAACAAAAATATTAAAGCTATCTAAATTATCAAAATAAGAAATTTCAACAATTGGAATCTGTAGCAGATATAATTTATAAAGTATTTGTAAAATAGAGTTTATTTTCAATTTAATGAAAGAAGCTGAATTAAAGAACAGTAAAATGTTAATTAAAATGCTAAGGGTAAAACAGAATCTTCAGAATTCCAGATCCAACTAAATCATTGCCTTAATAAGTTTCAAATAATTTTATTGAAAATTCGAATTACAGAAACAACACAGGTCTTCAACATAACCTTCAGCGTCTTTTTGTCTAAAACATCCTATATTAGGTTTGTATTTTTACTGTAATTCTCCTTGATACTATCCAAATTTAATTCATATTGTCCAATTGCTTTTATATTTCCAAATTAACTGCATTTATTTTTCTTCTTGGAGTTTGGATCACAAAACACTCTGACAATACCTTTTTCTGCATTACGATAATTAAAGTTATTAGACAATTAAAATAATTTTTTAAAGATATAAATTCATCAATATATCCTTGTTAATAATTTTATTACACTTGAGTTGTATTTGACTTCTTTTTTTAAGATTTTAAGCCTTTCTGCAATGCTAGGTAAAAGTTACTTGTTAAGTATTTGTCATTTGTATTCTTTAAGGGAAATTGCTACATAAAGTGGCCAATGCAAGTTAATAAATGTGGGATTACTAGAATAATTGTGTGATACAGTTCTGGCAGCCCGGATTCAACTCAGAATGGCGGACTTCGCTTAATCATGTGACCTAGGTCAAACCTAGATCACCGTCTTTTAGTCAAATGGCGATGCTTTCTGTAATTTGACAATAGCGCCGCCTAGCATTGAACAAGCGAACCCCAAGTAAAATGAGCAAATAAATAAATACTAAAGTAATTGTCTTTCTCTATTAAAGTGAAAAGATTTCAGTTAACAATTTTAAATTCGATATATTATTGTGAATTTCAGAAAGAAAAGAAAATATTTCTACGAAATTAAAACTCATTTCCACAGAAGAAGGTTTGATACCTTAAATTCCTGTGGGCTTTTTTGTTGCCGTAACAAATAACTTAAAATTAAAACAAAATAACCCTAACAAATTAATGAGTAGAATGTTACTTATTTATTGTTTATGTATTTGTAAACAATAAAAATCTGTAAATTATATAAAGTTCTATTATTTGATTTATATTTCTCCAGTATTTTCATATTTAAATCAATACTAAGGTTTTAGTTTATTAATGTTTCAATATCCAATAAAACATTGAAAATGAATTGCTCAGCTATCTATGTACGATATCAGATCGAACTCATATTTTTTCCACTGGGCTCTGGGACACCTGGACTCATTATATCTGGCGTTAAAGAGAGAGAGAGGCAATGCTGTTTGGCTGCAATGTGACTGTTCATCCACTCAGATTATCGCTCGGATATCTTCCTTAACTTTTCGCATTGGATTGTATTTCTATAAATTATTAACTTATGTTAAGTTACTAATTAATGACTACTAAGTTATTTTTTGTAGATTTCGTTTATTTAATATTTGGTAGTTAGAAAATGAAAACGTTTGTTTCCTAAATAGCTTCATTAAATATATTTTTGTCATTTATTCTCTACTCTTATATTGTAAAGAAGTCAATTCGTTGCGTTACCTCTTTAGTTTTTATTCTTTAGTCATTGTTGCTGCAATTTACATTTACCACGTTCATATGGACACTTCCTAATCTAACAAAATACGCTTTCTTTTCCCTTTCTTTTTTTAGAAAATTTTAAGAGTATTCCTATTGGCTAGTAATTTAATTTCGATTTTACTTTCCGATTATTTTATCAGCATGAAACCTAAATTTTATTTTCTCTGAAAAATTATTTCTGAATCTAAAAACAGATGATGAGCAGTTTTATCAACAAAGAATTACTCCATTTCCATTGCGATTGATATTTTTTAAAAAATATGCAAAAATACATAAAGTTCTGATTTTTTTTTCTGGCCGCTCCGATGATTTTTTTACTCAAGAGTTGGTTTCAATGTTGTTGTCACCCTTTTGACATTCTGGTCCCCATTTCAATTTATTTGCTTTGTAAGTGGTTCGATAGATGGCGATTGAACTCTGACCCTATCTCTAAAGCCTTTGTCATACCATAAATAAATATTCAATTTGGCCCAAATTTTTGAAACGCATATGTCAATATAAAACTGTCAACAATGACTAATACAACCCCAAAACGGAACCTGAAGATCTATTTCGCCAAAAATACATGCAACTGTTATAAGAATAGAAATAACTAGGTAACGCAAAATCGTATTTGAGAAGTATTTAAAAAAATTATCTCCTGATTTAATTCTACTCCATTTATTATTGTATCACGATTAACATATGATTAAAAAATTTTTACAACTAAAATTCCTCGATTTTTGTAATTCATGTAATTCTCTTATTTTCATGAAATTAGTTAAATAACGCTTAAGATTTAACGTTCCTACTATAAAAGATTTAAGCACAGAAACTTTCATCTAAACGATAAATTATTATTCTGTTTTAAGGTATTTAGAAAATTATTATAACTTTTACGGAAAGTTTAGAAATACATGATTTAGTTTATAAATAAAGAAAATTAAAATACTATTGATGGAATGTAGTAGAAGATTTCTTAAGTCTGTATATTTAAGATTTAACTTTTGTATCAGATGAAACGGTTTTGACAAAACTAGTGGAATCTGATGGAAGTTTGATATGATGCACAGATGATTCCTCTACTTACAAAAAATTACAAAATGCTGTGATTTCAAAAAAAAAACAAAAACAAAAAAAAAACCAGTTGTGAATTTTATGTATTAAAACATTTATTTTTCTTCGTAGGCTGAATGTGTTTCTGTTTGGGGGTTTGTGTTACAGGATCACATGGATGGAGAGGGATTTGTTTACAGCGGATTTTCTATGAATCTTTAAGCCTAACAAATGGACACTTTAAGAAAAATTCTGGACTTATAGCTTACATGAATATCATTACATGTTCTAATATATTCCATACTATAACTACAACTTATTTGCAATTAGTAACCAATATCTGTTTGTTATTTGAGTTGATAAGTTCGCTTTAGTATTCAGAAACTTAGACATTAATAAAATGAGAGTAAAAAAAAAAATGCTCTGTAAACTCATTTTTCTAAATTAGACAATGAATCTTTTAAATTACTTACTAGCAAACCTGTGATCACGTGATCTTGGATTCTGAAATAATATTCCTCACTACCCACGACCAGTCTCTCATAATTCGCGGGTTCGATTTGCAGACTGTCTCGGAGACCTCATGTTTGATCGTGAATCACGTGCCTTCCGGTTGACCCACACAGATAAAAATGAAAATGTGAGCATCCTAAATACTATAACTTAACATTTGACACCTTATTTGTATTTCTGTGTCTTATGGTTTCGCAGGAGATAGGGACAGAAAAAAATCAACTTTTCTTTTAATAATATAGATTCTTTAAAGTTTCATCTCCTAGTTTGGAACAACATTTAATTATATCATACGAAGGTAATTTCTTTTTTGAAACTAAGGATTGGAATCACATCAGAGTTAGAAGCAAATCAGAAACATTAAAAATTTGATGTATTTTTAATACTGAAAAGATTAGTCTAGAAGGTAAATCATAATTTCATTTCATTTAAATATTGTTTTTTTTTTCATATAATGTCAGGTTTTAAAATGAAAATTGTGTAACACTAGTTATTAACCAATTCTTTGGAGAGTGCCCTTTACATAAATTACACACCAATGTTTCTGGAAAAGTTCATTTTTAAACCTAAACAATACAATTTTTTTTATTGTCTATCATATACCAAAAATTCATGTCGATTACTGATTATGTTCTTCACTTCTACAATTTCCTATTTACACAATAATTTTTACGGCATCAAGTTGTAAAGTTTCTTGGTTTCTAGTAAGCTGTACGATTTTGTCTTTCCACGTGATCTTTCCATGTCATGATGAAAAACATATGAATAAGATTCCAGTACAATGTAAAAGATATGCTGTTGAGAGGTACAGGCGTTGTAACAATTATTTTATTGGTCTTTCTAGTTATAGAAATAGTTCATTTTTTTATATTGTGTAAAGCTAATCCTCGGGTTTTAGTTGTTTTTTTTTTCCTTATTCTAACAAAATTTTCTCTAAATGTTTCGAAATACTAGGAAAAGTAAATGCAGGAGTTTTGTTCATTTAAATGTAATTCCTTAAGGACTGTGCAAACCAAAGAAACTTCCTGATGGTAGAGATGTTATTTGTGGCTCAAATCTACTGGAAGAGGCAAATGATGCCTGACTGACTCCGAAAATCTCGCATTAAGCAATGGCTCCAACAAAATTACCGAAACGGCTTCCAGGCATTTTTTTCCTCTGCCCAGTGTCTCAAGAAAGACGTGTGGAGACCAGTCAAAGCCACCAAGAAACTTGGTTTCCTTTCCTTTCCTTTTTTTTTTCTATTTCATCCATTTTTGTCATAAAATCTGCAATATAATTTTTATCTGACTTTCTTAGGAAAATAATGAGGCTTATCAAGTCAGTCAATCTGTATATGTATCAGCGTTCTCCTATCCTTATAACTTTTAAACCTCTAGATGGTTCTTCTTGAAATATGGCATGAATTTCTAAGAACTACAGATGACCTAACTTTCATTTGAAAGCTTTCCAAAGTGTGTCTTAATAATAAATCACAGATATTGTAAATTTAATACTGGATTTCTGTCGATGTCTTACACAATCTTATTTGATTCGTTCTTTCAGAAAATGGAATCGACTGTATTATTTTAAGCAGATATTAAAAAGTTTTTAACGTGTGTTTTTTTATACTTTACATTAAAAAACAACTAGAACTCATACATAAATCAATTCATTTAAAAAAGGTTTTAAATAAAACATGCTTAAATATACAATACATTAAAATGTTCATAGGACAGTTTCGAGGAACAAATTCCCCATCATCAGCAAGATGAATTACAAAGTCATGAGAAAAGGTTTAAATAAACAATTTTTAATATATTCAAAAAAGTTCAGATGAGTCCAGATTTGCCCTACAACCCGATGATAAGCGTGTAAGGGTCTGGAGGGAACAAGGCACATGCAATCGGCCCCAGAGCATCACCGAACATCACGCATTCCGCGGTGGAAGCATCATGGTCTGGGCAGGGATTTCATTGGGATATCGAACCGATCTGCACATCTACAGGCGAGGTTCTGTGACGGTTGTACGGTATCGAGATGAAGTCCTAGATCGAGTTTCCCATTGGGAAACTGTACGCTGCAGCAGTTGGTCCTTCTTTCGTTTTAATGGACGATAATGCGCGTCCCAATAGAGCTGCCATAGTTGACGACTTTCTGGAGAGTGAGGGGATTGCGCGTATGGAGTGGTCAGCTTACTCGCCGGACCTTAATTCAATTGAAAATCTTTGGGATACCCTCGGCCGTGCTGTATGTCGACGTTTCCCACCTCCAGCTACTCTCCAGATTTGGAAACTGCCCTACAGGAGGAATGGCGATTACTGGACTCTGCGGTGGTTGATCACCTCATAACAAGCATGATCACACGCTGTAAACTTTGTATGCAGATGATGGGTACCCTATTAATGTCGGTTTTTATTGTTTGATTTGAATTTAAACATCACTTTGTTAATGACGCAAATATGACGTTATCTCATAATTTATGAAAATTCAATATTTTGTTTATCTCCGTATGAAATTCTTTGTTTTGTTTCATGAATAAACATAGAGCTACTTATTTGCAGCATTTCATGTCAATCAAAGCAGTACTTGTCCATTTTTTCGCATTTTACCGCTCCATGCTTAACTTTTGGAAGTGAGTGTATGTTATGGAAGATTTGTTTTATGATACAATTTATAAAACTTATAGGAAAATCACTCACTATGAGGATTTTTTTGATTGTTTTGATTTCTTGATTGAGGATATGTTCATTGGAAGAATAAGAAAAAGCTCTATCAATAAAAATTTTGATTATATTAATCTTGTGTTTTTTCGGAACATTTGAATTGAAATTAATAGTTCTACCGGAGTATGTTTGTTTTCTAAAAACAAAAGTAATTAATTTATTGTTATCTCTTTGAATCAAAATATCAAGGAAAGCTATTTTATTTTCTATTTCAATTTCATTTGTGAATTGTATTTGTGTTGAGAGTGAATTGAAACCGTTATTAAGCAGATATTGTAATCTGAATATAAATTTACACATTTCTTTTTAAAATAAATAAGTAATTATTATGTTTCTTAAAGTCTTGAAAATTAAATATTTTCCAGACTTTAAGAAACAATAATAATAATAATAATAATAATAATAATAACAGTAATAATAAATTCCTTTTACTATACATAAAGTTTTATGACTACAGAAATGACAGTTTCTTTGAAGAAGGCGTACCTATAAACTTTCCTGAAATATTATTTATTTAAAAATATTGCCATTTTTGAGAATTAGAATTGGAAAATTTTAATCAGTCCTGTTTTGATTGAATGTGAGAATAGTGTTTTGATTGAAGCTTTTCTAGTGTGACTTCATTTATACTAAATACGTTAAATAGATCTCATAATAAGATTATCAATTGTTTAATATTTGTAATTCCCATTAATATTCTCAGAGCAAAAGAAATACAAATAGAAAAAGAGATTTTTAGCAGATCATCATTCGTCGATCTATGAAAAATCATGCAAAAAGTATTTCGCTTAAGAAATTTAAAAATAAATTAATGATTAATCGAAACTTCTAATTTGACTATAATACTGTAATATAATAATAGTGTATCAAATTACACTATTTTGCTATTAGAGTAGTAACAATTGACAGAAAATAAACAAAAAAAAACTTTTTTACTCAATCCTTTTGCAAAGGGTAATCGTAAGCCAACAGTAAGCTACAGTTTCCAGCATTTGAAATGATTCCTACTTTTCTGTTCTCAGAAAGAGTTAAAAGAGGCCATTAAGTATTTCGTAAGCACATTTTAGTCCTTTTTGAATGACTCCATCCCCTTGTAAGCAAAAATAAGCAGATGCCCCTCCCAGCTTGTGCTTAGTAAGATTTGTCAAATTATTAACAGTAAATATCATTGAAATATTGAAATACACATGAAATACTGATAATGAAAAAAAAAATGTTTGTCTAACGTAAGCATTGCTCTGATCCGTCCATTCCCTTTGTCAGCAAAACTAAGCAATGCTTGAACCCTTGACTGCTTACGTAATACTTGAACAGCCCCAAATGAATAAACTGATATATTGTAAAAATATAAAAAGCATACTAATGGCGGTGTGCACCAAACTTCAGTTAACTTAAAGGACTGCTATTTGGACGGAGCTAAAATTAGTGGGGGGTGCTGCTCCACAAAAATTTTAGCTTTTGTTTTAAAATTGTGTGAAAGGAAACAAACATGAAAAAAAAGAAATTTATCAAGTTTTTGAATAAATTTTCTTTTTATACATGTTTCCTTTCACACAATTTTAAAACAAAGGCTAAAATTTTTGTGGAGCAGCACCCCCCACTAATTTTAGCTCCGTCCAAATAGCAGTCCTTTAAGTTAACTGAAGTTTGGTGCACACCGCCATAAGTGATTTTGAGTTTTGATGCTCCTTTAGAAATTTCAGTTGAATGAAAATTTAAGCCTGTTACTTTTGACAAAATTTTATAGGAAAACTGTTTCAAATCTACTATTATGAGCTTAATTACAAATGCATAACTTTACAGCTTTTACAATAATGGTGAGAAATTCAATGCAGAAATGAGAAGATAATTAGGCTGCATAGCGAGATATTGCCAAAACCAAGCGCAGCCAACAAACAATGCAGACAATGTTTTGAAAATTGAAGATTTTTTAACAATCAAGATTGTTTTTCGTAGAACGTTCCGTTTTTCTGAACAGACTACATTTTCAAGCAACAATCATTTCAAAAAAATCAATAAATTGACATCAACAATCAACTAATACATTTCGCTAATATAGTATGTTTGAGAGTTTTATATTCATTTATATTCATTTATACATTCATATTTGATTAAAATTTCAAGTATGTATTTAATGTCATAATTCTAACTTACAAAAATTCTTAACTACACGATTTTTTTTTCTTTTTTCTTTTATTTTACGACTTCATAACGCACCACTTGATGGTTTCGATAGTCTGGGGGAATTACTGGTCAAACCATTGGGGTCTGAAGTCGTATAACAGTTAAGAACCCTTTATCTTGTAGAATAAAGACCAAAGCTTAAAACTGCAGAAACTAATTTAAAGGGAATCTTTATTCAGAAGGATATCTTTCAGCAAATTTTAAAGTTGCTTTAACCAAAACTTAACGAAAAATATTTTATCTCATTCACTAACAGCCAAATCTGTTTTTATGTTATTTTCAATTTTTAAAATTTTACTTTGAATGTTTGTTTTTATTGATTTTAATTTTGGTTATGGATAATTTTTTGTTAACTTCAAATTATAAGTCTTTTAGGCAATTTTCAAACCTTGAAGAAAAGAAAATTTAATAAAAAAGGACTGATATCAACTTGGCCAAGTTCGTCTGTCTGCCTGTCCGTCTGTCTGTCTGTCCGTAACTCGATATAATTAAGCTATTAAGATAGATCCAAGGTTCTCAATGGTACCATTGAATCAAGGGTACTCAAATTGGATGAAAAATTAGTTTATTTTGTCATTCCATGTTGTTTCCATGAAATTTTATCTGAAATTCTAACAAAACATACGTTCAAAACCAAATAATTTTGTTACCACTGCACCGATTTTAATGAAATTTGGATACTTACTCAGTTTTTTACACTGATTTTGAAACTCAAAACCATTTTTGCCGTAGAAGTTCCGTTCACAAGTTAGCGCAGTATTTAGATTATACAAAGTTGAGTTTTAAATGTCTTTCGGCGTTTAAAATATTAAATAGTAATATTTTTAAATTTAATTCAATTAGGTCTGTATTTAATTGAGCAATCACAAATATTTGCTTGAAGTATTCATAGTTCACCATACTGTTAAACGATTACATTAGAATGAAATTCAAAATAACAATATAGATTATTTACATAAATGAACTATTAAGTGACAAAATTTTAATAAACAATATGTCTGAAAAAGATAATCGACAAAATTTATTATTTTTTTAAAGAACGTAAATCACTTTTAAAATTATCTTCTTAGACAACTATATTTAGAGGCTTTGTTCGACTTTCTTTAAATCCTGCTGATCCTCTACAGCTAAAATTATATCTTTAATAAACTTCCAAGGAGAATAAAATTATTGCAATTTTACTGTTTCTTTATGATCCTTTAATAATGTTTTCTTTCATCTGACTAATTTCTCAAAAAAGGTTTATCGTTCTTTAGACAAATGTTGTGTTTACCTCAAGAAATTTGAGATTAAATGAGTTGGTAATTCTACATTTTCTTTAGTTAGGTTAGGTTAACTCCAATGCTCCCGTAACATGTAGCTTTTAGAAAATCTACGTACTGGTTCTATTTGTTTTGTTATTTCTTTTGGTTTTTTTTTGGTGGCAGAACACATGAAAAGGATTTCCTACAAAGCTATATGATAAAGTATAGGATTCGTCTAATAATTTCCAAGTTAGCAACTAAAAGGAGTTTCCAAAATTTAGGGTTCTGTAGCTTTTGTCACTTTATTGTAACATAAATTTGTTTAAATCAATACATTATTTTTTCCGTTCTTCCAAAGAAAAAAAATCAAATAAATCCACAAAAAACTGAGACTGTAAATTATTGCCTTGGTTTTCTTTCCACAAATCAGAAATTTATGAAGTAAAACGGATCTAATTCAGAATGTTATTAATATTTCTTTACTGCTATTCCAAGTTTAGCCGAATCAGCAAAACATAATTTTCTTAACGAAAACAGAGATTCAATTGCTTAATCAATATGAAATTCTTAAATTTTATTTAAGAATAAAAGAATATTGCAAATTCACTGTGATTTAAAATTTTTATAAAAAGTATTATTGTTATATTATTTTTATGGCTAGGCTTTAAAGTTTTAGCTTTGAAGACCACTTTAATTCGAATTTATATATTCTCTACTTAGGGAATGTATTTGTTTACGTTTTTTAATGCTAGATTTACTAAATATTAAAATTAATGAGAATTATTCATATTTTAAGTAAATTCATGTAAAAAAAATGAAGTTCTGGGACAATGATTTAAACGGATAACTCTTTCCCATTAGAGTTAGATGTTTTAGGTTAAACAAGCAGGACTAAATGAAAAAGTCACTAAAGAAAAAAAAATAATATCCAAAATTTGAAATATCAATAGAATAATTAAAAATAAGGAATTTAATTGTATTATTTCTTTCCATTTTTACATACTTTTGGAATATATTTTTTCCCAATAAATTTACGATAGATCGTTATTTTTAGCATTTAGATTGATTCTGATTAGATTGATTCAAGTTTGAATCCTTAGTAAGTAGAAAATTAAAAATAAGAAAATAAGCAATATAAAAAACTATATGCTAATTAATTAAAAATGCAGAAAAATACTTAACTCGTTGTAATTATTAATCAGTAATAAAGTACTTTCTCCTAAAAGAAATCGAATTTTAATTTAGAGCAACCTTCAATGTAAGTATTTGGATTGCTTAATAAAATCACATATTGGAAAATAATCTCCGCGAACAGTCAATATCATCTAAAAAAAATCCTATTTAAATAAAATGCGGATCTATTATTCAATAGCAGTTCAACTCTCCTTTGTTTACCTTGGCATCCCATTAACTACAGCAGGTGCAATTGGAGTGAATTGTGGTCGAAGGCCCTATTGTACTCGGTCATTGTAAACGTTCCATTGCAGATTATCATTAATTCCCTTTAATAGGTTGTTTATCATGCATTAACATCCCACGACCCTGCACGGACTAAACCGCAATCAGGTCACAGGGAACCGTTCCTGGTAAAAATTGAACCCATTAGAAACTGCGACCATTAAAAAGGCATTTTGATACCAGACATCGAAGGTATATTTTATTTTTGACAATGTAAGATTCTGCAATTACCTTTGCTTTCAAATTTTTTTACGAAAAGAAATTCTTTTCATTACAGAGTACAACGAAAATGTCCTCCACTTTAATGTTGGATTAGAACTGAAAACATTAAAAAAACATAAAACAGGCATTAGAGTATTAGAAGACTGCTCCTCTTCTCCTTTCATTTGTCAAGTCTCTTAACTTAAGATCACGTAGGATTTGACGAAAGACTTAGTATCTAAAATATTTATCAGTATGAAAATAAAATTTAAACCTTAATTAATGTTTAAAAACGAATAGTTTAGCAAATGTTCACGAGGCAAGAGACTCATTCCTGATAATTTATTTCATTTTTGTGCTTTTATGCTTAACTGGCTTACGAGAGTATTACCAGCTACGTTAATCTACTGCGAAAACATTCGAAGAAAACGATTCTGGGCACGAAGATTATATACCACTGAAAACCTCACAAAGACAAGAAATAATAATTGTGAACGAATAATCTCTTCAGGAGCATAGTAGAAAGTCCTCTAATGAAAAGCAGAGGAATTAACTGCTGCTGTGTCTTCTGGCAAACACCCTTCACCAGATAAAAAACTTCATCTATTATTGGCCAAATGAGTCCAGGTGAAGATGGCGGTAAAGTCCTTTGAAATTTGCTTTTTTTATAGTAGCTTACGAAAAGTATCCATCCAACTTCAGCAGTTCATAAATCATTCACAGAAAATACAGAATATGAAATATTAATAACGGTTATTCATTGCTTTAAAGAAAAAGTAAAAGAAAGCTATTCCTCAGTACAGTTAAACATCTCGTTTGCATATTAAGCTAAGGTGAGGAGATCCAAAGCAAGCAGTAACATGCACCTCTACGTTTTATATAGGATGTAGCTTATTAAGAAAATGGAAATTATGGACTTAATAAATCAGAACAAAAATACTGAATTACAGATATATCCGAATATCTATAACAACATTCTCTTACAATAACATTCAAGTGAATTATTATCATAATCCATTTAATTAATTAATCAAGTTGAAATTAATAATTTAAATTAAAAAAACGAAAGAAAACTAATGCAACTAAGCCCATTACTGCTAATATGTTTAACAGAAAATGTTATCCTCGTAATTTAGGATGAATTTCGTGATAAATCGAGATAATTCCGAACGTCCTTATTAATGTTGAACCTACTACACTGGGAATTTTCAAAAAATTAATATTTTAATCATTATAAATTTGAATAAGCTCTTGTGCAAAACTGTAAAATAAATCACGCTATTCCAGTTTGATAAATGTCGATATGGTTATTTTTCTTTTTGCTGAATTTTACCTTTGTTTGAAATAGTTTTCTGTATTAGTTCTCAATGGGAGATTTACGTATTCTTTGAGTTGAAGTGAAATTGACTTAATTGAAAAGAATTACGTTAAATAGAGATTGGAAGACACTAAATGTGAAAGTTTCCGTTTCAATAGCTTTTAAAAATAAATAATGTTTCATCAGATAATCATTACTGGTAGCTAGCTAAAATTCAACGATAGCAAAGTTAAAGATTGCAGAATTAGATAACTTTGTTTTAATTCATTCTAGCGTTCATAAATTATTGAAACTTTTGTGATGCTGAATTTCTTTAGCAGGATGCTGTATTAAATTGGTTTATTGACATCGTCAATTTGATTTTGATACTCTGAACTAACTGACAATATATGGTAGATGAACGCTAATATACTAATGTGCGTCATGGTATATATTAATGCGTAATCCCAGATGTGAATTCTGTTGTTAGAAAACACTTTTGTATTGGGCAAAACAAACAGTAGTGAAACATTCCACAACTCCACGCTACAATAGAAGAGTCTGAACGGCACGATCTATTTCCATATAACCGTATAGTAACTAGTATTAGGTTTTGAATCAATTAAGGCAATAGTGTTTCTGAGCACAGAAGAAAAGGTATTAGTCGAATATTACAACCGTTCATACGATCTAGGATGAAAAGATGGAAGGAGCGGTTTCATATGTGAAGGAACGGTTTCTGTTTACGTTTCGGAAATACGCTCCAAGTAACAGTGGGATTCTTGACGTCATTAAAAATTTCGATGGACAGGTAATGTGCTGACACAGAGTAAAGGGTGCACGGGACGTTCACGAACTGTAACAACAAACGAAAGTTACGGCCGTCTCTTGAACCAGGTGATTACCTGTCATACGGTTGTGGTCTGCAGGCAGTTTCTTTATGAAACCTTTCCTGGTGGTGTCATCTCAAGGTAGAAAATTTGCAGGAACGGTATGAACTGTGTGTCCGCCGTAACAGCGAACATTTAAAACATATTTTACACACTTTAAATGGATGATGCTAAGTTATGGTATTCCTGTACTATCAGGGGATCTTTAGTTAAATTTACTGCTCCCACTCCTGGTTTCTGTTTTTCACTATTGTTTGCTTTGTCCGATACTGTGTTACCCAGAAAACATCATCAACAGTGGCAAAGAATCGCCCAAGATCACACTAGCTTTTGGAACAGGTCAGATCTTCTAATTAAGAGATGTATTGTGTAGGATTTTTATTCTTTATGCTATAGAGCATCATTCTCAGTATGAATTTACAAGGACATTTTCCGGAACCTATTTTTGAGATGTCTTACTATACTCCTATTCATCCTGTCATTCGAAGTATTGTAAAAATATATAAATGGCTAGTATGTAATAAGTAAGTAGGTAGTATTTTTGACAGAATTTACCCGGTACCTAACATAAATCTTGTATTGACTAATAAACCCACTAATTTTATTCCATACAGAATAAAGGTCCATTGAAAATCGTATAAAATTTGTTAATTTCATATTTTAGAATGATGACATTGTTTTTAATTTAAGATTAATCCGTTGTTTCTTCATTCATTTCTTGAAACTTAATCCAATTATCTTGGATTACATCCTATATCACATACATTTCCTATAATGATTGATTATTCTGTACAAATAATGGAACATTTTTAGAATTCAGGATCTCTATGATGTCACTTGGGCACCCTACGCATCAAAAGTCAGTAAACCAGTACAACAACCAATGCTAGCGTATAACATACGAACGATGTCATCAACTAAACCAAAATTCCCTGACACTTATTATATAATGTGATATATACCAGAAAAATACTATTGAAGAAAAATATGATAAATGCCATTTTCCTGTTAGCTAAGAAAACTTAGGAAAAGTTTTATTTATCTATTTTAACTTTCTTTTGCATCTGCAGATTCATCAGCAACATCCATGAGTGTGTCAACAAAATATCCGAGAGGATTGAAAACTGCTAAGATTACTTTTAGCTTCTTCTTGAAACAGAATTTTTTTAATATATAGATGGCTCATTATAGAAATGGAGAACTGCATCTTATTAATTAAATTTGTTTAATACAATTTAATAAGAATCGTTTTGACATATGGCTGTGGATAGTTTAGAGAAATTACAGTATTTGTGAAATGCTGATAAATTAGTTTATATTTTAAACTTACTAAATATAAATTATCATGGTCGAAGAGGAATCGATGGCAATGCAGAGAATTCTTGATCAATACCAGCAAGTTGTAGCGAATGATTAACAATAGTAACTTTGTGTCTTGTAGTAAGGGCGAGGTTTCCATGTTACAACACCAGCTGGTGATAGCAGATAGCATTCTCTGGTGACCCGAATAAATCTCACTCTCCTGTATTCATTATAATCGCTTTCCCCGTTGAAATTGTATGAATATCTCCATTTCCACGCCGTCGAAATAGCTTATGCAATAACATGTGCCAGAAGGAGCTGAGAGGTCAACAGAACTTGTAAAACTATAGAATTTCTGCAGTTAAAATTACCTAAGCTTCTTGGCTATAATTACACAGGTATGATCATGAAATTAGATTTTCGTATTAAATTACCTTACTATGCTATCTCATAAATTTTAATCGGCTTTTATTCCCAAAGCCGGCTTATAAATTCTAGTAAATCTACTCAAATTTAACTTGTCGAATTTTAGTGCCATAATTAAAAAGATTTACAATAAGCTTTGCTTGACTACAATAACAGTTCAATTAGAAGTTTCAATAAATCAGTAAAGGAGGATAAATTGAAATATTCAGAAAATTATATTTTAATATCCAAAACTAATCCCTTTTATATATGTTATTTTTATTAATAATTGAATAATCAAGTATCAAGTATAATCTAGTATTAATTTGTAAATAATATAAAAAGTTAATAAGTTAGAAACACAAAACAAGTTGCTTCAATTTGTGTTTTGGCTAATGTTTTTATTATGTTTCAAATAAAAGGAAATTTGAGTTCGATTCTTTTCAGAAAATGTCCTTTCTAGCAAGATTACTATGCCTTGTGAATTGTGATGCCTTATGAATTATGTGAGGTATGTAAACTAGGTATATCAACTTACAACACCTAGTCATCTTTTAAAGTTAATATATAGCAGGAATGAAATTGAAGGAATAAATGCGAAGTATAATATAATGATATGGTTGTATGTAATCGATTTAAGAATATTTAAGAATTACATATTTATTACTGGATTATAAGATTGATATATATTGCTTAAATTCTAACAAAAATTAAGTTTAGAGTTTATTTTACAGTCAAAGTGGAAAAAGTTATTTTTAACAACGGAAGTTGTTAGATTTGCGCCTATCTTGATGTAATTGATATAATTATATACAACTCCCGAAGAAGGCCCGAGGCACCGGGCCGAAATATCGAGAAAATATCTCATTCCGGAGTGGGAAAAAATCCCTAGAAAAAACAGTATAGCTATTAACTTTTGATTACAGAAGTAGTTATATTCTTTTTATTGTACATTTACATATACTGATAAATTATAGTGTGGGTTTTGATCTCTAAGAGGGCAAGATATTTTTTTTTTGGAAATGATAGCCATAAAGAAATCAATATTAAAATCAATATTGTAAATTATTTACAATTTAAGAAATGGTTCCTTTTTGTAATTTTACTTGTTAGAATTTCTTCCTTTCTTCTAGATTTTATAAATCCCTAAAATTATTTTTCCTGATTCATAAAAATTAAAAAACGGGAATAGTTAAAATATTCTTTTCATTTATTTTTCTTTAAGCATCTGAAATAAGAAGCATAAAGATTTTATTTATTACTTAACAGTGACTTCATTTAATTGTTTTCGACATTCAAAGAAGAGAAATAATTCTCGCCTGTAGCGTTTGACTGAGTCTACTTGCAGAGCGTTATTGCTTTACAGAGTTGGTGAATGGAACAAATTGACGAAGACATCAGATAGAAGCACATTCCAAGTCAGAGCGTATGCATCTAAACATGCATTCTACAACTCTTTTCCCCTTCTTTCTTCTCATTGATTCCAAATTGAAATGGTCTAATCCTATTCAGGTGCATTTAGATATTCTTTAAAGAATAGGACTAGCTGAAGAGAATAAGACAAACTAGATTTAGGATAATGTTTTATTGTTCTTATTTAGTTTTAATCTGATAATTTTAGCAAATTAAATAAAACATAAAAAAAAGTAAGAACAAAAGAACAGACATAAGTAAAGGTATTTAAGTGAATAAAGAAAAAAAGAAATGTAAAAAAAAGATGAAAAGATGGTAAAATTATCACAGATTACCCTGAGTTTACTGTCAATAGGATTCTGAGACAGCTGTTTTCTGATAATTACACTCATAAACTAGAGTAAATGAATTAACGAACATCAAGGAAGATGTGAGGTTATGGTCTTTATCTTGTCAACAGTTTTGGAATATGCGATGAAGCTGCAATGAAGTTATTATTGTTGTTTTGTTTCTGAAATACCACAGTCTCTTAGCTGTCGAATCTTCAAATTACGAAGAATTCTGCAAATGAATGCTAACTCGTGTAAAATAGTGTTACTATTATAAAATCGGCGAAGTATTTTTGAAACTGACATAAAAAAATGGCTAGGACATTTATGAAGATAAGAATTTTTTTCTAATCTACACGGATAATCTGACAATAAAAGCATATTCGTACAATCTTAAACAATATTAAACTGTTAGCAATTATTTGTAGATAAAAATTAATTTTAAGAGCTTCGCATGTGTTAGATTTTCCACAGTGTTTATGATTAAATCAATTCTTAATTTATGTTGGTAAAACAAATTTGTCGTTTGTTTTTTTAGATGATATTCTTTTGGAATCGATTGGATAGCAAATTAATATTGGTAAATTAGAAACCCTGTTGAATTTTACAAATAAATTAAAAGTAACAATGTTGTCATAGACTGCTAAAACATCGTAACTTAAAAATCAATTAATTTCAAGTAATATTATACGATTTGTATTAGAATAATGAGGTCATATTGAAAGATTTAAATAGTTTGCTTGTAAAAGGAGTTCATATGTATATTTTCATTCATTTTAATTCTTTATTTTCTTCTGTGGGTCCGATAGCCCTGTGGTTTTGGCACTGGACTGCGAACTGGATGAGCCTGATTTCAATTTCGAGATTGTGGTAGGAATTTGCATGGTTGTTTCTCTTCCAGATGGACCCCAAGTTCACCTAAACCTCTGTCAGATGGTTACTAGGTGGGCGGAAATCGGACTGACCATACGATCTCAACAAGTCTCGACATGTAGGTCGAGAATCACTGGGAGCCTAAACCTCTAGCTCATCCAAGCATCTGCATGGTCCTATAGATCTGCATGGTCTGCATAGTGGTCCTGTATCTATAATAAATGTGTATTTATTTTTACTTGCTCTTACGGTCAGTGATGAAAGTCAACAGAATATTATATGTAAAATTGAAATGAAAACATTTTGGAAATGGATATTAATAACTTGCTAAGGAAATATTTATAAAAATAATCCAGAGCTGTAAAGGTATTCATTTATTGTTTTCCATCTAAATGGTCACTTCAGTAATACCTTTTAATGAGCAACTATTCAATTTCATTACTTGTTAACTCTGAAGCAATTTCAAGATATCATATTCATTACATAAAAAAATAATAACATTGATTTACTGTAAGTGTACATTAACTATACATTAGATAATAAAGATAATGCAAATGTAAATTAATAAGCTTAAATATATAATAACTTAACCATAATTTGCGCAATAATTAAAATTAAGCTTAAAATTGTTTTAAAAAAATCAAATTTTGATTTTAATCTCTTCAGTTCAACTTAATAGCATTATCAAATTTAGGATTTCATTATGTGCTTTTGAGATGAGCAATGCTTTTAAGAAATGCTGAAAGTGGAATTTTCGCTGAATATGTAATTTACAATTTTATTTAATCAAAACTTTAAATTGAGATTTAAAAAGAAAATGAACTAAACCAATTTCATGTCAAAAAGAAATGACTTTAAAGTATATTAATCTATTTATCTATTTTATGTTTTAGTAGTAATGTAAGCTACTTTCTTAAAAGCAAATATCGCACGAATAAAAAAATTATTTTATTCAAGCGGATTTTGCGAGAATCATGGAATTTTTACTGACTGAAGGAAGCACTCCCTAGGGAGGTAATTTTCTTGCTATCTTTCAAAGATGTTTCTGTTTAATCTTAATCTCCTGTTTCGTGAATAAAAAGAATTGTTTCCATTTCATTCGAACAAATTATGCAGATTAAGCGATTGTAAATTACCTTTTCAACTTTAATTCCAAAGACATTCGTCAAAGAAAAATTAGGTTGAAGCTGAATTTTATAAGTTTTAATATTTTAACAATTTCAAATCCTTTCCAATAAAAAAAAATAACTGTAGTTTTTTAATTGTAGTACTTTTGAAAAACCTCAGAACTGATATTGATAAAGTAACAATAGTCTTTGTTTCTCTTTTCGTCATCTAAAATTATTATTACATCTTAATGGCAATACTGAGCTGTTATGAATCTAGAGATGTTTGAAATGGATTTTTACCTAAAGTATGGAAATAGTATAATCTACAAAGAAATACGAATTTTCTAAGACTTCTTTGCATTTCTGCAATAAGAAAAATATTTTTCTCTTTAAACCATATTTCCATTATATTCATTTATTTCTTCGATAAGTGTAAATATAATATAAAAATTGTCTAGATTTCGCACTACCATCTGCCGCGAAGCAAAGCCGCACAAGTAAGTAAAAATTAAAATAGAAAAAAAAACAAAAAAAAAAAACACAGTGTATTCTACTTGCTGCAGCATCCCTTTTTTTTTTTAGTGTAGCATGGGCCTGCCGGCTTCAAAACTCCGATGAAAAATAGTTATTTATTTGCACAATTAGAAATTGGTTTTTCTATTAAAAAAAATAAATGAACTATCGACGCTGGTAAAAATAAGTTTACATGTCCCAAAAGATGTGAATGAAAGAAGAGAAAGAAAATTTTTCTGATTCCAAGTTGTGCACGATTCCGGCTGTGCTCAATCAAATCTAATTTGAACGAGTGAAATACCTGCTATAATAGCCATTAAAATCAGTCATTTTCCGTAATCTCGGACGACGCGACAATGATCGAGTTTATAGAAATATCATTGTTCGCATTAGATAATGCTGAAGGTATCCCATGTTATGTGGATAAATCCAAATTTTTCATGGGTAAAATAATTAAAAGGTTAAAAAGCAGGACGTTTCAGCCTAACCAGTAGGTTATTTTCAACTGTGTTGTTGGTTTGGATAAGGTGAGCTTAAATATTTTTTAAGCAATAATTGATTGTTCATGGTTGATGGTAGGGATGTTGGCTATGTGCCAAGGCTATCTCAATATGAGGGAGAAGGTGTTGGGGGCTAGGTCTATTATCTGAATATTGTCAAAGTTAGGGAGGTGGGTTGTACTTTTGTTGTGCTGATATAAAATGGATTTGAAGTCATCTTTATTATTGTAATTGAACTGGTGCTGTTTCAGTCTTTTACTAAGTATAAAGCTTGTAATGAGTTCCATTATAGCAGGAAATTTTAAATTCACGATATCTGCATTAGCATCACCTATATTTGGCTCTTATTTAACTATGTAACTGTTACGTTAATCTCAAGTTTCTCTTATATTAAAAATTCTAAGTTTTTGTTAATGATGTGTATGTATTCAGTGCTTCGAAAACTAGACAAAGCCTAAAACAAACTTTCGTAAATCAGGTTTTAAAGTTTTCATTATTGATCTCTTCATCATTAATTTTGTTTGTAAATACATCTTTAATATAAAGCATCAGACTTTTGTTTTATTCGTAATGCAAACTAGGATATAATTTATAGGATTACAGTGAGATTGGAATATTTTCTTTCGTGGAAATAATTTGATGCCTTAAATTTCAGTATTAAATTTCCTGAAAAAAGTAATACAAAGCATTCCCTTGCCAATTTGCTTGTTTTCTCAACTGAAATAAGTAGATACATTGAAACATAGAGAATAATCAATTAAAATCCAACAACAATATATTTTCTAGTTGTTATTATAGGAAATGCAAGAAACGCAGATTTGTAATGGTGAAAAATCTTCCCTAAGGTATCATCCACTTTTTTTTATTATTTCTTTTCAACCTTGATTGAAGTGTAGACACAAGTAACTACTACACGGACAATTACTTTTTTTAAGATTTTTTTTTTCCAAGAAGAAACTTAGAAATATTTTGAAAAGAGGATATTGACAAAACTTATCAAATCTTTAGAATCCTTTTCAATTGATAATACAATTATATCATTTTATTTTCAATAGTAGTTCCGTCCTTAATAATAGTGACTAATAGCTCCTTCTTATATCATTATCATGGTCCTGTGTGATTAAATAAAAGCAAAAACTTCTCCATTTTAAAATCGAATATATATATTGAATGTTAGTGCATATGTACATGTTTGTATCTTTTAATCCACAATTGTTGAAATAACCTAAATAACAATAAATAAAGAAATCTAAAAGTAAATATTACATATAAAAATTTAGGTAATAAAATTATAATGAAGCTTAAAATCATAGTTATATTTGTAAAGTTTAGTGAAGAATAATTAAAGGTTACAATTATAAAAAGTTATATTTAATCAAAGCATCAAAGCAGTCAACAGATTAACATTTCAATCACTTATGGCAATAATTAATGCATTATTAAAAAAGATGTATAACGATAGAAAGCATTACTTTAAATGCATTATTCTGTATTCATCTCCTGAAAGTTGATCTTAAACTTTTTAGTACCAAACTTTGAGAACCATCAGCTGTTTTCTCAACTTTCAATATTATCAGTCCTTAAAATTAGCAATATACGAAGATTTTTTACGTATTTTGCTAATTTTAAACAAAAGTTTTGCCTTTAGAATTTTATTCGTACACTATAATCAAATTTATTGTCATTAGTTTTTAAGTTTTCGACACGTTGGCAGTTGTCGTAAGGAATGAGTAGTTTCTAAATTAAAGTACTTTTATTTTTTTGCTGAGTGTTTTTCCTTAATGCGATGCTGGAATTGACAAAGTAATGCGTGCATCTCTTTAAAATCTCCATCGCCTATTCGAAATGCTTCTGCTGCCTGTAATCCATGACCCGAAACAAATCAGTGGTGGAAGTAATGCATCTTCGTTACGGTCTGTTGCATTGCGTTGAGACTCGCCTTAAATACATTGCATTCTGGAATTTCTTACATTTCAGGTTATTTCTCCGATGCTTAAATTTAATAATTTACGGTAGAGAAGAAAAAGGAAACTAAAATTGCGCTAATTCGGAAAGTAAATGGTGAGCTCCATTGTCAGAATCATAAAGCAGACGACCCATCAATAGGCCTAATAAGCGTTTCTTTTGAACTTTAATGATGTTTGCTTTAGGAACGACTGCATGAATTTCAAACTGGCTCAGAAAATTGCTTGAGATTACGACAGATCTTTCTTTACTAAGAAAGTGTAGAATTTTGTTAACATTAGGTAAACAACATCCGTAGTAAAAGCTGTCTTAAATCTTAAATTTATTCAAATTGTGTAGAATTTTGAAATTTTCGTACAAAGGAGTAGTTAGTAGAAGCATTATTTGTTGGTTAATTAACTACCCAAAAAACTTGTGTTTTTACACCAGAGAATGCCTGTTTGAACATTATTCATCAGTTTGAGATTCGATTATTCAAACTTTATGGATATGTCACCTAATCTCAAAAAATCGTATTCTCTCTAAAGATTGTAAAACAATGCAGCTATTTTAATGTTTCTGATCATTTTTTCTTCTTGTTTAATTTAATGAATGTAATCATCTGATTTTTTTTATATTCTTCTGTTTTTTAATCTTGTTCAGTTGAGTAAACTAATTATGGACATTTTTTGTTCAGAAGTATCTTGGAAGTTATCGTTTTTAAAATATAAATTCAAGTATAAAATCTACTCTTTCTGACAGAGAATTGTATTCTCTAGATAATGTTATTACAAGAATTGTTTGTTTGATTTTCTTTGTAAGCCTTACAATATTATGAAAGTTAAGGTGAACTATTACATAGTTTGCAAAAGTCCTTGGGTGCGTCGAAGGTTTAGGTCTCCATGATTCTTGACCAACGAGACTAGTTCGGTTCGAAGCAGCCTTTAATTCCACAGTAGAAAACCCGGTGTTTATTTGATAGAAGGCTGCGTGAACTCTAGGATCCGTTGGGAGGAGAACCAACTGTGGCAAAATCCCCCACCACCGCCGGTGGAAATTGAACATGAGCTCCTCCCAATCCGTAGACCAGCGCCTAAACCACTGGTCTAGCGGAAACACACGAACAACTTGGTTCAAAAAATCTAAGTATCGTGAGCTTTTCATTAATTCGTTAAATATCGTTTTCTTGAGAGTGTAATTTTACACTCTTGAAACTTCAAAACAAAATATTATGACGTTTAGTGCTCAAGACCTTTTTTTTTATATCGAACAGCAAAAAATTCAAAAGAACTCAAACTTTCTATTCACTAAATTTAAATTTAGGTTGTTATTTCTTAATTTTTTTTCTTTTTTTTTAATTGTTTTTAAGTGATGAAAATGACAAAATATGAAACCTCCATTTATAATCCAATGATAATATCTACTGAATACCTTTTTTTCCATTTTCTAAAAAAGAATAATTAAATCAGCGTTGCTTATTGAATTGTATAAATCGGATGAAACCAAGAGATCAGCTGCGATTTAATATTCGTTGCTTAAGAGAATACGATATTAACAGAAACATGATAGAAATGATTGCTTAGATTCCAATGTTGAACTTTGTCGCCTTCGAATGCTGATTTCGCGACAAGAACAATTAGGGTTCACCCGGACTTCATATATAAAAATTAGATATTCCTGAATCTCAAATATCCACACCAAGTTTCAAGAAGATCCACACATAGTTGAAAGGTTGTTAGAACCTCTGACACAGAGGTTGGTTTGTCGCTTTCTTTACGAAAAGCACCTAAAAAAAAAAAGAATGAGAATTCGAACAATTAGAAAGTTATAATGTTTGCCTGGACAGCATTTAATAGAATCAATGTGTAATCTTATAATTCGAAGACAAACCCCTCTTTTCGATAATGGATTACGGCAATCCTATTTCTTATCAGAACTAAAAATTTAAAGAGAAGGAATCAAATGGGTAGAAAAAGCAAAACTAATAGGTTGTTCGGTTAAATTCCACCGAAATTTTCAAAGTTAAATAATAGATAAAAAAAAAAACCATCGTCACGAATCAATATTCTCTAAATATCAACTCAAGGAATGTGCTAATATATACGTATCACTTACAGTCTTATTACTTGTGCTAAATGTTACAAATTTTGTTTTAAAGTATCAGTTTGACATACAATTTTTATTTTTTTTTATTATTAACTTGCAAACCTAGGATCACGCGATCTTGAATTCTGAGATAATTTTCCTCACCACCGTTACCGCGATCCCCCTCTCACCACCCGCGACCGCGTCTCGGAGACCGATTCGGAGACCTGATGTTTGACCTCAAGTCACGTGACGTCAGGTTGACCTACATACATAAGGAAAATGTGAGCATCCTCAATACTATACCTACCATTTCACACCTTATTTGTATTTCTGTGTCTTATGGTTTCGCAGGATATAGGATCGGAAGAAAACCAACTTTTCTATTATATACATAGATTATATGTTTTTGTTTTGTTTTTAAATTTTAATTTAAATCATAAAAGTAGGATAACCTTAGCTTCGAACATGTGGATATCTTATTTGAATTAACATGAAAATATTGCTCTACCAAGTTTTACGGAAATGAAATTGTTATTTTCTAAATTTCTAGTTATCTGAATTGCTTGTTTGCTTCTAATTTTAGAAGCCTTCAGTTAGTTTACGACTGTTGTTAAATTGTCAAGAATTTTAAAGTAGTATAGTAGTTGAAGAAATATTTCTGTGTTTTCTAAATGTATTGCTGTTGGACATTTATATCAATCATTTGGACTTATTCGGAACTCAAATTATTTTTAGCAGATTCACTAAAGATACTAAATAATTGTTGAATTTCTGAATCTCGTATAGTCACTTCACCTTGTCATTTAATAGAATATTAGAACCCGATATTTACATGACATCTTTTTGAGAATTCATAAAAATAAATAAAAAAATTCAAAATAATGTGCAATTAATTTGCTAATATTTTTTTTTAGCATATTTTTTTAAACTTTACGGTGTTTTTAAGAGATTATAAGAAATATAATAGAGTCAAAGATTTTTGAAATACACTGCATTCCTTTTTCATTGGGGCCATCAGGACTGTTGTCATATTCTGAATACGCTATCATTAGGATAAATATAAAAGCATTGGGTTAGCGACGCAGCCTTTAATTTTCTTGCTTTTCCTTGTTTGTTGGGTCACTGCCAAGTTGGTAATGGCCTTCACTAATAGGATCTTGCCTTTCTGATTCCTTTATCGGGAAAGGCGGGGATTGGGCTGATGAGTCCACTGAAGGACGAAACGGCCGTTCCCATTTTCTTCCCCATAATCGAATCAGAAAGGCAATTTTCTTTTATTTTATTTTGATCAGGTGCTGCACTTTTTTTCTTTTATTAATTATTCACAGTTCGTTAAATGTTTCTATTACAGACCTTTAGTAAGTTTTGAACAAAATTCAGTTTCCTACTGTATCACAACTGTAGAGGGTTGATTAAGTGAACTATTTCAATATGTAAAATCTCAGGCCATGGGAGATGCGCACTCGCGATTCGCCCAAGGGTTATAAAGGCAGCGTAATAGCTAACATTTCATTAATTGGTAATAGTGTGTCGGTTACAATGCCACCGAAAATTATATG
Source organism: Thereuonema tuberculata (assembly GCA_023159025.1). Taxonomy (NCBI): domain Eukaryota; kingdom Metazoa; phylum Arthropoda; class Chilopoda; order Scutigeromorpha; family Scutigeridae; genus Thereuonema; species Thereuonema tuberculata. The sequence continues at coordinate 119,877,022 of JAFIDM010012231.1, read as the reverse complement.
AGCGCTATCTGTATGGCGATAAATGGAAATTGTTGCGACTTGGATGAGGCATACGTGTACCTAATTGACTTTAACAAGCCCAGAGCAACATATTCCAGGCCAAGGAGTGAAAACAATTACCAAAAATGGTACCGAGAATGTGGGGAAGGTTTTCCCGAGATGCTTCATGATCATTGCTGGATACTGTGTTAGGGAAAATTCCAGATTCGTAACAACGTCAAACTCCCTCCACTATCAAAGAAGCGTGCAGGATCTATTATACCCCCAAAGAACTTCCTTTCCTGTATAGACCAGACATAGATCAAGTTTGGATGCACCAAGACAAAGCTGCAAGCCACAGCTCTAAGTCGACCTTTGGATTATTTAAAATCCCTTGAATAAGAAACGATAGTTTTTCCCTTGTAAAGAAACGAGAGTATGTGCAATTTCTTTTTCTGATATCCCGGTCAAAACGCCAACACATCCCCGATGGACTTTTGCGGGTTTGGGTTATTAAAACGGCCCTTAGAAGTAGGCGACCACTTTAGTTGGACGGTTTCTGGAAAGTCTGTAAAGAGGAATGGGAGCTGATTTACACGAATTCTCTGAGAAGGAGTCTTTTGGAATGGAAATTAGTATGCAGGGCAACAGTTCGAAATAAGAGCTATCAGATAGACATGATCGAACGTAGCCTCGAAGTTTTAAATAATCAGTAATGTTATGTAGGTCAGAAATCGTTAACGTGTAACTAATCAACCCTGTAGAATAATAAGACATTATTCAGAAAAATCATAAGTTTAAATACTTAATGACTCTGAATGACATTTATTCAGTATCCTTGCACTGACATAATAAATGATTTCGCTGCACAAATGATAATTCAGAGAATCGTAAAAATAGAATAAGAAATGATATCTGTATCGAAACTGTGATTTGGTTCCAGATAACTATATACGGTAAGTTTAAATCGAACTAAGTAGAACTAACTTTAACTTATAAGGTTTACATGAACTTAATAATCTTTTAGTTGATAGGCATAAAAAGCAAACAAAAAACGTTTCTTTCTACATGAAATTAGATTATATAGAGTATTATGTGGCGTAGATTACGGAATCTATGGATATACAACATAAATAATAATAAAAAATGATATTCAGTAAAAAACTAAAAGTTTTAATATGTTAAAGAAAATGGGAACAATAAAGCAAAAAAAGATAATAAAAATAGCATTAAAAAAAATCAGCGATATTAAAAAAATGAAAAGGAATATTAAAAGTATGTCTAGTAATAACATATTAAATATATCAATTATAGATCAGCAAATATCGAAGCCAAATATGACAAATTTCTAATTCTTATTTCTTTTCTATATACGGAGAGTTAAGGCAGATATAATTGAACGATTTCGAACCGGCCTATATTTCACGTGATACAATGTTTCGCACTCATCGATGCAGTACGTATGCAGCCATTGTTATTCTATAAAGGTGATATGTCAATTGTTTAATAGACTGAAGAATGTCTGAGAAAATGCCACCATTCTGGGAAGGTACATCTGTGTTCTTTCCGACATCAAAATGTTCTACAGTGTGATTGCAAAACAGTGCGACTACAAAAGTTTGGTGGTCAATAAAAGTAACATTAGCCACATAATCTGTCGAAACCGTTAACTCGACCCCAGGCCAATGCTACTGCTAAAACAAGAAACCGACGACGCAGACAATTCAGCCGCCCGCCCGTTACCATACGACAGATCAGAGCGATGGTCACACGAGAGAACCCACCCACCCAACAAATTGCATCTTCAACAGGTTAGGAACGGATTATGGGACGTGTCATCCGAAACAACCATCAGAGTCCACAGAATACTTGTTACACAGTCACCGAACATCCAGGAACGCTTCCCAATGCGTGGAAATTGTACGAACGGTACCTCACACATGACCGCTGACAGTTTTGTCGTCACATTGGAGGAAGCATCGGTGTAAATGGACAATGCCAAAAGAATCTAGGGTACATCGGAGAGAAAGGACAAGTAGACTTTGTGTGGGAATGCAAAGAGAAGTTCTCCGAAGGTTCATGATTGTTGTAGTAGCCTGTCCTAGTAGCCGTCTGCCATTGATCAGAGTGGCCGCTTATGACAAGATAAATGCTGTAGGTGCAAAATGCCTATTCGTTCAAAAGACTGTAATGGAACCAATATGTGGCAACGAAGCTCCATTGGTGAACAAGGACAATTTATATGGATAAGGCATCCAGCTACACTGCAGATTCTTCCTCCAGTACTACGAGCAAGGGAGCGTAGGAACAAGATTCATGTCATTCCCTTTTCGTGCATACTCATTAAGCCACCTGATGCCTCCCCAATGGGCTTCTGTGGTTTTGGGCTTCTCAAATCTGGAATTGCATGACGTCACCTCGTACGCTGGCTGGCCTATGGAAAGCCTATTTAGATGTGAGGAACACAATCTCCCAGGAATCCTATCCAGAAGCCTCCTGCAATGGAAACTATGATGCGGGCAGATTGTCCATAACCCTGATCGTCACATTGAACAGCATCGTTCGTGGAGGAAGGATTTATCTTCGTAATATGAGGTCCTAAAATTGTTCAATTTTATCTGCCTCAACCCTCCGTATCTTCTGATAGATATAGAAATATCTCAGGATTAGAAACGTCTATTTATTCTCTGAAGGAAGAGAGATAATACGAGTTATTTATCAAGTGCTTTCCATTCTGTACATAATATAAAAAGCATTTGTTAAATAACTCTTCCATTACTTCTCTTACTTTGGACAAGAAAACTAAATAAATTTCTATATGATGGAATAAGAATTTATTCTTGTCTGCATTTTAGTTAGGCAGAGAAATCGGAAAATTTAGTAGGATAATCACAAAATCATTTTGAAAATATTTTTTTCATATACTACTTATTTAACATGAATAATTCCTGGTCATTTATTTTGTCAATCAAAAAATGATTGACAAACAAACTGTTTTCGCCCGTAATTGACAATGGGTCAGTCCGGTTAACCATGATTATGCAGATTTCACAATCTAGCCTGATCAAATGAGATCATTACTCTATACTCTACTAATAAGAGTTTAGAAAGAATTCAGATAACAAACTTCAAATTACATATAAATGACGGATAATAACCCAGAAATAGGCTGTTTAGGATTCCCGGTGTCAGAATTATCCAAAGTAGCCCAGTGATTATTTGTTGTGGCTTTTAACCACCTTTTTATTCCTTTGTAACTTCTATGCACGTTAAAATTTCCCTAATTTACATATTTAATATTTGATCTAAAGAAGACTTCTGTTACAAACTTTCAATTTTGTTTCTGATGAATCACAAGAAACACCCAAGTACACTTTTTAATCAGAGTTAATGGAAACATGGCCTTGTTGTGAAACAACAAGTAAAAATTAAAAACAAGTTCAATTAAAAGAAAAAAAATAGTAACATTTACAAGTTCTGTTAAATAACATTGACAATTAAGCTGAATACATAAAAATCGTTTCGTCTTAAAAGTTAAATTATGTTAATTGTATTTTTCAAAATATTGTACATTAGTTCAATTTGTTTGTTATTATTTTTCTTAGATAAAAAATTTGTCTCTTAACGTCGATGAGAGGAAAAAAATTGATAAACGAACAAAATATCTCACAACACACAAGAAATTGTCTTATTTTTCTGTCAGGTGGACTTTTTTATTTTTATCAATTCTTGTTCACCAATCCGGACTCCACATTTTCTTCTTTATTTTTTTGTTCGAAGAAAAGAAGAAGGAAAAAAAGAAATGAAGGAAAGCTGCTCCCGAAGTGAACTTTGGACTCATCTAGGGTTGTACCTCATCGATCAAGAAGCTCGAAAAGTACTTCCATCATAAAAGTCGCCGGAAAAAAAAGAGAGAAAAAAACTCGAGAAGCTACGCCCACCGCCCTGATGCACTTGACAGTCCATGAAACGAAGGAGAGGTGATTACGCCTCCTCGAGAAATCCGAGCAACGCATCGAAATGCAACGCCAAAAGCGTTCCATAACCGAGTCTCTCTGACTTCAAAACTCGGTTTGCAAGTGAGAGAAACATAACTTTATTCTAATGTGACCTTTCTTTATTTTATAAATTTCCTTCCCTTTAAAAGCCTCAAGGTTAGAGTCTCATTTGTAAGAGAAGAATCAGGATTCTTTTTCTCTAAATATTGTTGTGGAGCCAATAGAAAACTTCCTAAAGCACTTCTTCAGAAATCTTTGTAGCAATCTCTTTGGAATTATGGTTGATACAATAATAACGAAGTTGAAAGTAAGTAATTAACATTAGCATATATGAATTCTATGAGAGACTCACTGTTCATGGTTCCATACACTAACAAGTAGCAATATTAACTTGTAATCAGTACTCTTCGCAGATAATCAAGTTACCTTACCAACTTCAGGAATTAATTCACGATTTAAATTTAATCGCTACAAATTTTAATATGAAAATTTCTATTGAAAAAAAAAATCAAAGTTCGTGCCATCAGACGGAAAGAACTTGTAAAAAGTAAAATATATATACAGTATTTAAAAATAAACTTTCAGAATAGATCAATAACTTCAGATATTTACATTAATATCTTTTCTACACCGTAGCAAAAGATATTGATTATTTTTACTTTGAGGCACCACTGCGCTTCCGATATATCATTCATATCAGCCTCAGTAGCGAGATCTTCTTGTTTGCAGTGACTTCTCCTGGCTGATGATCGCCAACAAGCGTGAAACAGCTGTTCCAGGATGTCACTTGTAAATAATTTGGTCTCATCCATTTTATTAATAATTCAAATGCGCAGTTTGAATTTTATTGCATTAAGAAAATTCATTGGGGCCTGCGCAATGCAGGCACATGGGTTTTCGTATTAATATTTCATTGCTGAATTTCTCTTTGTTTATTTATACTTTGAGGCACCACTGCGCTTCCGATATATTGATTATAAATTTACTAATTTTAATAAAGCCATAATAATGGTTAAGCATACTAAACCAAATTTTCAAAACTTCACAAGTACAGAAACATACACGCATTAGAATATATAAATTCTTTAACACGATCAGTGTTTTCTTATGGTAGTGAAGCCTGGACAATTATGAAATAAGATGAACCAAGCAAATAAAAAATTACAAACTTAAAGAGAAAAGATCTATTTGAAGACAGTTCAAGAGATGGAATGAGACCGAAACAGGCCACGAGAACGTAATAAAAAAATAGGTAGATAAAGAGGAAATAGGATTAGACGTTAGATGAGAAGTTCATCTCAAAAGATTATGAGTTAGATTAGGAGTTCAAGCACAACGAAAACCATTCTCTTAACAAGGGTTGAAATTCAGTGGATAATAATTGAGATAATGTGGATAATAGTTAAACGAAATATCATTCGTTTAACTATTATCCACGTTATACTCGTTTTTGGCGCAGCTTAGCCAAAGATGCTTTGCGCCAATAAAATCTATTAACCAACCATACTTGTTCATTTTGCGTCTTTAATTTTAGTAAGTGAATGAATTTTTTGAGAAGAATACAAAATTAGTTCCGACCTTCTTGAGAAAATTCAAAGTACAATTGATTTTTTTTCTTCTTTTAAGATTTCACTTGAATTATTTCAAAGCGTAACTAAAATCTGAAGATAGAGCAATTTACTGTAGGTTACAAAAGCTGTAATAGACATTTCGAATCCTGTCATAAAGACTCCATTTCCTGTAGTTCAATTGAAGATCTTGAGATTATACTTAAATAATCCAAATGAAATGTATCCATTAATGATTTTTCAAAAATGAGTAATAAAAGAGAAGTTTTTAGGTCAGTTTGCTAAAGTTGATGATCTCCACATTTTCTCTTTAAAAGCTCCATATTTTCTCACTACACCAACGTCCAGAAATATACATTAATTGTTGCGATATGACACATATTTTTAATTGGAAATATTGGTGCGAATTAATTTCATAATTATTGGCTTGATATATTAACCTCTATAAAAAGATTCAGTTTCATAATCAATGCAAGATTCGCAAAGTCCTGTGAATGCGGAATGTTTGTTTAATATAGTTATAGCAAAGAAACGACACTGAAATTTTGATTTAGAAATTTGTTTCTGAAAAGATATTAATTGACTGAGCAACCGAATAAGTTCAACTTGAATATCGTTCTTTGTTTGTCTGTTTACATGCGCATCGCATCAAAATTGCTGGACTTTCTTAAAATTTTGTTACGTTGCTTATTCATGATTCAACATAAAATATAAGCATATTTATTTCAGTCTCCACCCTCAACCTAGCGCTCAAAATTCCCACATTCCCACAAAATCAATCAATTAATTAATCAAGTCTTCAAAATTGATATCTCTCTCTCTACCGCTGAGTGCCACTATGCAATGGATGTCTAATAGGCATTTGCAATGTAAGGATTAGATATGAGAAGAGGCCTTGATAATTTTCTATAAATAATACAGTTCTTATTATAACATAGTCTTTTGAATGTGAAGAAACAAAATTGAAAAAAAGTTAAAAAGTTTCATGCTTTTAAATAATAATTGAACTCTTCCTAAAATTTGTTTCCCTTTTTTCCTCAAATCGAGATTCCAATCTCGACGAAAATGAAACTGCTTTTTAATTGCAGATTATGAAAACTTGTTTCATGCTTCACAGTATTCAAAAAATTAGCTTATTGTATAAATGATGTCAATTGTCCCAAATATCTACAATTTTAGTGAAATACATCGTTGTTGAATGAATTATTTGCATTGCGTCATCAATTTAAAGTAAATATACCACCCTGTTAAGATCTGAGACAAGCTTTATTTTAATGACGTCTCATACTTACTTCAATAAACTTAAAATTACAAAATTGTACTAAATAAATGTTACTCAAAAAATATCTTTTACTTAACATTTCATTGAATTTAAAAGATTTATTAGCTTCAATTACTACATAAGATAAGATAAAGGCTTAGTAAAACAAATATAAAAAAATCTAAAAAAATTAAAATTATTTTTATTATTTTAAAAACAAAACAAAACGTTTAGTGAAAATAATAAGTAGACATAAAAAGAAGATCTTGAAAGTGCTAACAAACTATAATATGATGAAATTCTTTAGTAAACATGGTATTAATTGCTTTAGAAAGAAAAATATACTAATATTTTCATTTTCTTTAAATTTTTAATAATAATCTAAAGAATAAATGTAAAAACTTAATAACCATGTATGTTGCATTTTAATGGCCGATAAGTCCATGTATAAAATTTAAGTAAACTGCTTTGACATTTTCATTGGTAGATTTAAGGGTGTTGTACAAATTTGCCTAAGAACCTTGCATAAACACGAACAGAAAAAAATTCCTGATGAAATTCAGAGATAATCCTAGAATAAGTTTCAAGAAGAGGCTTTTTTTTCCTTCCTTTTTATTTTTTTAATGATACTCTATCGTTTACATTTCCTGCAAAAATTCCGTTCTCAATATCTTTCAAGAAAGATTTAAGAGCACTTTGATCCTTGTCAATTCCTTTATGATACCGCGATTAAAACAGGATTATCTTTCAAAATTGCATTTTTTTAGCTAAATAGTTTTGTGTGCTGATCTTTAATTTCTAGAAGCTGATTACCCAGAAAATGGAAAAAAGGAATTCTTCCTCCTCCTTCTTCTTCGTTGCTCTCCTTCACCAAGCCAATTAAGCCTAACAGCAGTTCCGTTAATCGATGTCAGGATACAAATCAGTTTTTATTAGCAAGTGATTCCTTGAGGCTTTTCGATAATTAATCAGCTCTCTTTTCTACTTGTTTTTTTCTTCTCTTCCAAATCTTTTCTCGCAGCTGTTGTTGCGATAAGAAAGCGGATTTTTTCTTTCTTCTGAAAAAAGATACTTAAAAAAAAAAGCAAAATGCTTTGTTTTTAAAGACGTCGTAAAGCTTGGGGCACAAACTACTGATGTTTTACTAAGAAATTTAAGTAATGTATCTAATAAAGGAGGGTACTACAGACAATTGCTTTGTTTGCTGAAGTATATCCATATCAAATGACATGAAATGATTACAAACTCACTATAACTTAGGCCGAGTAAATACCATCATTGTGGATTCTCATCTTTCCTTGATTACTGTAAAACTTACAACTAAATATGTTTGAAATCATTAGATGAAGGAAGAAATAGGAAATTAATGCATGGTATGTGCCAAAACAAACGATACTGAACGTCACAAGCCTTTGTTGCTCATGCGCAAGAAGTGATGATTTCATCTAACGTCTTATGTTGGTTGAAGCTTGATAGATGTTGAAATGGTGCTAACAGCGGAGGAAAAAATTTTTATTACGGGGCTTTATTTTCGGGATCAGTTGGATGTTCAAATTTGGCCAAGTTTGCTATATGTTGGAAATGCATTCGAGAACGATTTCAAAAACCACCACCCACAAAAATGGTTATGTTAGCCGTCATTAAAATATTTCGTTCGACGCAGCGTAAAGGCTGCACCGGGCGTCCAGTTACAGTGACAATAAATGCGAATTGAAGAAGGCTCCTCCAGCAAGTGTTGCAATCGCCTAAATGAAGACTCCGGTAAACATCCTTAAAAATGAATGTTATCTACGAGACGAATGTTCAAGGAAATTGGAGTGTTTGCCTATAAGATACAGACCGGACAACGACTGAGCAATGCCGACAAGGACGCGAGAATCGTTCACGTTGGGAGCATATTAGCGATGGTGTACGATGATGAAGCTTCGTTGTCATATGTTTGGTTTATAGATGAAAGTCATATTCATTGGAATGGACTTATCAATCGAAATACAACCCGCTTTCTGGGATTTGAATGGTCAGACATCATTGTGGAGAAACCCTCCATAGTGAGCGTATACCAATGTGTGTGCAGTGTCTGCAAATAACATCTTGGGCCCTTATTTTGTTGATGATCATGGCAATCACGTGAAAGAGATACGGTACAGAGAAAACATTCTCATACCATTTCTGGTGATCTCATCAGACTCTGCCACTTCGTACGCAATGCTTCCAGAAGGATTAGGCAATTTGCTACAAAGTGAGGGACGCGCTTCAGTTGCTTTTTGCGAATTTTGGTGATGACGTCATTACTAGAAATTTCTATTGGAATAGCAATCCGTCTCATTCACCTGATCTTACACCATCGGACGCTTACATTTGCGATATGCTAAAGGAAGCCATTTTCCGAGCGAAGAATTATTGTTATTGGCCATAAACAAAGAACAAACTAAATTTATTAACGAAAATAATAAGAACCTTGATTCCTTTTATCTTAGATCTGATAAAATTCAGTATTGGAAATCAACACTTTACGGCTAATCACAAAATTTATAAAAAAAATAACCGGTATTTTAAAATGGGTCTACTAGCATCGAGTATAATGGCAGAAATAATAATGCAATTCGTAGAAAATTCATTTTTTCTAATTTTTTACCCAAATTCCGATCCTGTTTTATCAAAGGTACGTTGATGACTTGTTTATTATTACAAAACAAGGTCATCAACCTATGCTACTTCAAGAGTTTCATTCTATACACTCAAATATTATATTTACTGTAGAAGAAAAAAGATAATATGATAACTTTCTTAGATGTCAAGATTAAACTGAAGGTCGAATAATCACGGAACCTTATAAAAAAAACGACAGCTTCTACCTTTCTCATTCCTCATAATTCGTCTGTTCCCGAACATTATAAAGAAAATTTGTTTTATACAATGTTATATAGAGCTTTTAAATTGAGTGACTCTGAAATAATATTTAATAAAGAATTACAAGTAATCACTAATCAATTCATCGAATGTGGATACTCAAGATCGTACATAAACAAGAATATAAAAAGCAGTCTCCAAAAAATTTATAACCCGAAACTAAAAGTTAACGATAAAAAAACTTCATACGCTGTATTTCCTTATCATCCTAATTTAAAAAAAACAATTAAAGGAAATATTTAAAGACACAGATTTAAATATAATATTCAAAATCAACAATAAAATAACATTTCCAAAACCGTATTATAGAAAAAAACAACCAACAGAACACAAAAAAGGATGCGTGAACTTAGGTTCCGTGCACAAACAATAGCTCTTTTTACATTGGAAATACTGGAAAAAATCTGAAAGACCGCTTAAATAACCATAAATATGCGATACAAACAAAAAATACAGATGCATCATTAATTTGCCAACATTATATAGATTATAATCATAAACCAAATTTTGAACATACGATTATCCTACAACACCAAACCAAAAAGACAACTCGTGAAGCTATTGAATCATATTTTATTAAAGTGCTAAATCCTTATAATAATAAATTCCAAATGTCTACATCCCCACATATATTAACAATCCTAACATCCGACATAAAGTCGAAAAGTACAGAAAGAAAATATTGGAAAAAAATTTAAAGGAAAATTAAGAAATAAAAAGAAAAAATTAATAATTAAAAATAAAATTAAGCAATTAAAATGAGCAATACTTTAACGTTCCTAAAAACTGACATCAAGAAAAAACATCATATTAAATTATTACGTATATCATTTGAATAACGATTAGGATTGGTTGATGACTAGGCTCCAACATATTTAAAAGAATACGTGAGCATAGAACGTCAGGCTGACGAAAGACCACGCAGAGGGGTCTGAAAACCGGTTCCCGAGATTTTTATAAGTATCAATGTTTTTATTGTAAATATTTTTAAATTTAAGTGTGTTTATGAACTTCATGTACTGGAAGTTTCCTCTACTATTTGTATTCTGAATGTCACATAAATATTTTTTGTACACAAATTTTTCAGTATCATTTTGTGGCGCATATTGTAATATGCTTTAATAAATTAATGTGAAATTAATGTATTATAAACTCAAATGAAACGCTTACGAGCAGAAGTCGTCAGATCGATGTTGCCTAATTTGATGGAAAAGTTTCCAAGGAGAAGTCGTAGATTTTTAATAAATCTACAGAGAAAATCTACGTGCCTGGGTTTTCTGACTCAAATGTCCTGGTTTCCCAGAATTTTAGAAAATTGTTATATAAAGGAAGAATTATTATTATCAGAAAAGCCCGTCTCAGAAAAGACAATAAATCCTGGTATCTTCAAACAATGTTGCAGTGATCGAATTATGTAAAGCATTGTAATGAAGCATTTTAAAGGGATATATTAAAAGGCAATAAGACATTAAGAGAAAATAATATTTAAAGAAAATTGAGAAATATTTGCGAGCATCAATTAATTCATCAATATTTAATGTTTTTCATTTCTTTATCTTTTTATCATTCCTAACAAAGGTCAAACAATCTCTGTTGATGGATCAATACAAAAAAAAATTACAAAGTAAACTTCGTGATAATTAATTTTTATCTTAAATTCTTTAAGAAAAATTAGTTTCTTAATCGAAAGAAACTAATTTTCCGAGATGAAAGATTCTTTAAACCTTATTTTTGGGTGAAAACAAATCTTTGGAAAGATCTTGTATTCGTAGTTTTAATAATCCTTTTAACCCAGTTTAACAAAGGCTTACTTCATCCTGACTAAGATAAGATTAAGTGGACAAGGTTGTTTGCTCTCCAGACACCACAAAGGCGGCAGCACTAACTGACAGCGACTAGTGTCATTGCTTGTAAGTAATCTGGACGAGGACCCGTTCAGAAATTGTCCCGACACAGTTGGATTGTCGTTTGTGGTGAATGCAAACACGAGCAACTCATAACTCTCACCGACTGCTCGGCCACTGAGCAGCGCAACATGCGATTAGGCTAATTTGCCAACGTTAGAGGCTATCAGGGTAATGAAACGCGTTTGAACTCTGTACCTTTACCCTTGTCGCGTCTAAATCCCTCCCAAGATTTCAGCAATTAAGCCTGGCTCTATCTGGGGCTCCATGTTTTCTTAGAGAGTGTAAGGTATTTCAGAGCTTTTACGTTTCTCGAGATGAAATTGATAAAAATGGTTTTGAAATAATTTTAAAGTAGTTTTCTTTTTCGTCTTAGTTTTCTTTAATGCAAACTTAAGCAAATACTCAAAATATACGAATGTAGAATAAAGAACATGAAATGAACAATGTATCAAACGACTTCTTTCTTAAACGCAGTTAAATGATTAAATATTACAGTTAATATAGAAAAGAAAGTCATGTGTCACTTAAATCAGGACAATGAAAACATAACTGTGATACCGATATTTTCATTTTCAGATTAATGTGGTCAGGAATCGATGAAATATTGAAAATCATTTATCTTATTTTACGAGTAAATTCTTGTAGCTGAAGTAGGAATAGTAAACAGAGCAAAGACACTGACCTGTGAAAAGGGCAGCAAAATAGTCTTATTAGGTCCAAAATAAATTTTGCTATTTTTTTCATATTGGAAATGCTATTCAGTTCTCGGGAATTTATTTCTAAAGATCAATAACCGAAGACAGCCTAACTACATAATTCAATAAGTCTGTCACCAGATGATATCTATACGACACTATGCATTTAAATTGTTTTTACAATAACTATTTGGGTGTTTTTTTCCTCTCTTACGCCTTATTCATTTTCCTTACTTTATTTATCCTTTGTTTCAGTAATAATTGGGGCAGTTATTTACGAATAGAAATCAAAACTTTTTGTGAATTGTGACCACGCTATTACTTTATTTTTCTCAATTGGAATGTTTTTTTTTAAGATACCGGATGGTTTAGCTAAATGAATGCACTCAGAGTATGTAGAAAAGGATCTACTGTATATAGAAATGTAAATTAGTGGATACATTAATAAGAATATGGGAAAGAGAATTTGCGAAAGTTATTTTGACTGTGACCAGATGGCGTTGGTTCGCAAAACATGTTAGAACATGTTAATTTCTCGTGACATTGCAGTCAATCACACATGATGTCTTCCTTTAATCGCTAGAAGTAATCATGGGTGTCTACAAGAAGGACAAAGCTTTGCTAGTAAAATCCAATGCCGTCGCTGCATTATGCCAATATCGTCGTTTGAAAGAAATAAGAATGGACTTTTGTCGCTAAATGAACTGAAGAATATGATAAAGAAATTCGAAGAAAAAGGCGAGTTGGGTAAGGAAAGGTGTTGTACCTTGGACCGTTTTTGACATTTCAATTTTTTTACGTGGTTGCAATTACTAAAGAAAAGGATAAAATATTTGCAATAAAAAACTTTATTTTGTACACTACATATATTATTACGGAGTTAATAAAGCACTTCTTTCTGTGATTTTTTTAATTTTAAAAAAAAGTTTACATTACGATCAAAGTATATCTCCTGTCAAGTTCATCACTTGTACCTCGGTCTTTACACATGTTGTACTTTCGATCACGTTTTGGGTTTTGAAGCTAAACTAAAATTAAAAAGAAATCAACATTTATTGAGTACAGTAGTGGCTAACTACATTAAGTAAGCAGAAACGTACCTTCAAATATGATTTTGAATGTCAATGAACATTACTCATATTGAACAAAAATTTCTATCATTATATAAAAGTATGTTTGAGCAATTTTTAGAAATATAAAATTCTTAATGGAAACTTGTAAGCTATGTACAATTTTCCCTATCTATAATTTTCTCAGTCTTAAAATGAAATCTTATCTAATAATACAACCACGTGCCCCTAACAGTTCATCGATTTCGCTTTGCGATTTCTGGGAAGGATGAGTTCGAGTACATATGGTCTTCGAAAATCTTAAGGACAGAAGAGTTGCATTTTCCCCTACAAGGAGCAATGAATACTCACAACAGCCGAAAATGGGGTCCGACACGTCCGAATGCTATGCTTGCTGAGCCCGACACTCCGATTATGCAAAATTTATGGTGGAAATTTACCGCAAACTTTATCATTGGACCACTTTTCTTTTAAGGAGATCATGTTTCAACGCCCTTTGCCATCAATGGATGAATGAACCAAGTTACTCAGATCTTCTCCGCTGTCAGATTATTCCAACTTTGCAAGAACGTAATTGCTTAGCCTCCATAACCTTCAAGCAGGATGCGGCGCCGCCGCATGCTTCACACTGAGCTCTGCAATTGTTGCGTACCACATTTCTTGAATGTTTTCCAATGCTTGACCACCATGATACCCGACCTCAACCTTTGCGATTTCGCTATGGGCTACGTGAAAACCCAAGTTTATCAAGGCAGTGCTGTATCGGTTGCTGAAATAAAGACAAGAATAACACAACATGTTGCAACAGTTTACCGAGACATGCTTTAAGCTGGAAATAGGCCTGTAATTTGCTGGAAATGTGCTGGAAATATCATTTGGCATGGTCGATAGTTGTATCGCTATTTCCAACATATTTTGCATACGAATAGTTCACATATTGAGATCTTGATTTCAATTAAAAATTACATTAGTTCAACTTGGTATTTTCTTTTTTTTTTTATTTTTGCGCGCCAACGCCACCTACTAGCACTAAAAAGTAACTATCATACTATTAATAGGCAAAAACCGTACGGATGTTTGTTTGTCATCACAGTGCAGAGAGCGGAGAGAGAATATTTTAAAGATCAGCAGTAGTCCAGTGGTTAGAGTTCCTGACTGCGCGGATGGAGGTCCTCGGTTCGAATTCCATGCAAGGCGAAAAAAAAGAAAATAGATAATTTGAATTTCTACGCAAGGGAAAAAGCAAATAGATCGAATGCAGCAGGGGTTATACATTTTATTCCTTTTAAAAAATGAGCTTAGTAAATCTATTTTAATCTTCTGTTTTTGAAAAATTTCACGATATTTCAAAAATGTGGAACTTGTTTTACTTCCGTGAATATTTCACGGGTTACACCTACTTTTTTTTTAATTCGCAAATTCTCCCATGTTCTCATTAAGTAGCCACCAATTTTCATTTTGATCCGTTTAGTAGGTCCTTTTGTACATCGCTCTGAGATTAGCTTAATTATAATCCGATATTTTGAATTGCAGTTCATTA
>JAFIDM010012231.1:119829109-119861694 GCA_023159025.1 Thereuonema tuberculata | reverse complement strand
CCCGCTATTCCGAACTAATTGGGACCGAACACTGTTCGGTTTAGCGGGAATTCTGAATAGGCGGATTTCATGAATAAAAGCAACGTATTGACTTGTTAAAGCATAAATAATTAAGTGCGGTGACATCTGTAAGTGTCGGCTCTATACAGCGTTGATCGGCTCGTGGGAACAGATTCAGTGAAAGTCGGAAGGGAAGGGCAGTGACCTTCGACGACTCATCGCCCCCCCTACCCCCTCCCTCTCCCTCCCGCGATCCAAGAATTACTACTGGGTTACTGCATTTCCGCTGTTAAACATTAAACATGGCAAGTAAACGAAGTCGTTCTTCGTGTATTTTAAAAGAAAAACTTGAAGTGTTAAAAAGACTGGATAAGGGAGAAAGTGCTACTAAATTATCACTCGAATATGGTTTCGGGAAAACAACAATTAGTGACTGGAAAAAGAATCGCGTTAAAATTCAGCAGTTTTGTTCTGCTTCAAGTGAAAAAATCTCTTGAAAAATGGCAAAAAACTATGTATGTCTCTATTTAACATCTTTGTATAACAATAAATGTACGTTTTTTCACGAACATCTTTTTAATTTCTCCTATTTTTAAGTTAAAAAAAAATCGATATTTTTTCTGAACTCTGTTCGGAATAGGCGGATTTTCGGAATAGCGGGGTTCTACTGTAATGCGGAAATTTTGTTATTTTAGTTTTCAACTTTCTCAGGTCGATGTAAACGCTTCAGATAACAGACTTATGAGGAATTGCTTTGATTTCAATGATATAGTCTACAACCTCTAATAACATCATTGTTTTAAGTCCTCCCAGTAATAACAAAATGCAGAAAATAAATAAAATAAAGGAAAGAAATCGTAACGTAAATTATAATTCATTTACTGAATTTTAAATAGATGGATATTAAGTAGAATTATCATAAATATCAACAGACTTTCTTTAAATGTCTGAATGATTTAAACAGGAAATATTCTAATTTTGTTTTTGTTTTTTTGTATGGAGTTCTATTTATTTACTTACTGGAATTTGTATCTGAATAGAGACCAATTTATTGATCTATTAAGACTTTTCTTGTAAAAATTATATCGTTGTATGTTTGTTAGCAATTCAGAATAATTGTAAGGTAACTGCACCAAATAAGGCCCACCTAACGTTTAAAGATTTTTTACATTTCTACTGCAAGAGTGAAAATTCTGAAAACTGTCTTGAAAGGTAGTTTAAGGTGTGCTGTTATGAAAAAGTGAATTTAGAATTAGTTGCATTTGAAATTCTTTCTGTAATAACAGTTTTGAAAATATAACTGAAGGGCCTTATTTGGAGCCCCTGTTCAAATATCAAATTATTCTACATTATTCTACTCATGACATACTTTAAAATGAAATAAAACATGTCCATGTATGTTATGTTGTTAAATTGAAATAGTAACGAGAAAAGCTTTGGACGACTTTTACTGTTCAACTGAAACAAACATGGCGAAATAGTCTATTTCAACGGACCTAATTTTTGGTGTAGCCGCTAGAAGCCTGGTGTAGCCTGTCTGAAACATAACTAATCTTGATAAATTGTCAACGTTCTATTAATAAAACGAAGGATGGGCCTTATTTGGAACCGGGCCTTATTTGGGCAACCTACCTTATTAGATAAATTTGCATTTCATTAGCAATGTGTAATTGTAATTTGAATTATATTTCTTGTAAAAGCATTAAAAAAAAACTCAGTTTGCTCTTCTATTAATAGTTTAAAATTCAACAAATCCATTTAGTTTTGCAGTAAAGCAGAACCAAGCAACTCCGTACAATTTGCACAATTTTATAGCATTCGGAAGTGAACACATTGGATTGAGGGTATCATATTTTTGTTCGCAGCATCGTCGATTCAATATAGACAGATCTCAATTTTGTCAAATTATCACTATTTCTCAAATTGTCAGTGGCCACCGAAAACCGGATGTGGACCGGACCGGAAGTCTGTTTTTACCTAAACCTCCAGGTCATGGGGAAAATACCAGGAATTACTGAATGAGGATCCGATTTCTAGTTTTGACTATGGCGGCATTGTGCACAGGGGAATTCTAATAGCTTGTCCCTACGAAGTCGCTAAAATTCGAATTACTGTTTGTTTGTTTGTTTGTTTTATTTAATTATCGCAAATACTTCTTGAAATAAAAATAATAAATTTAAATTTAGATTAACATAACAATTAATTATTTATTAATAAATTTTCAGATTAAATAAATAATGGAAAAATATTATAAATTGTAAAATTAAAAAAATGTGAATAGTTGAAGAAGATCTATGTAAAGACATAATAAGAATAATTTAAAAAAAGAATATTTTTATCATGCTTGTAATATTATTAGTTTTACACGAATGTAATTTTATAACTGTTACATTCTCTTAAGTTTGGCGATTGAAAAAAGTTATTTCAGACCGAAATAACAGTTATTAACACAGATGTGTGATATTTGATATTGTCCAAAAAATCTAACATCTTTCGTCATTTTTCTTGTCCTTAGAGTTAAAACGGCAGAATAGTTAGTTTCACTGCCCAGTAATCAATTGCTATTTAACGAACTGGCTTAATATTTTTTTGTTATCCTTTTCATCACAATGAATAATGAAATCTGGTGATGTACCGATTTTAAAAACTATATGATTTGCCATCAAAAAAAAATGAATAGCTTATACTTTAAAAATAAAAAGAATAAACAAAAAATTAAATGATCTGTTTTTAAACTTTTATAAATTTTTCTCTTTATTTCGCAAATACCGAAAGGGACGTAAACCTGATACCCGTTCATAGTGAGCGTCAGGGTAATTTCCGGATAATTAATATTTGGCAGAATGGATCGGATGTCAATCACTGTATTAAGTCATCAAATATATTTTTAATGAAAAGCTGACTTCTATTATATAAAAGCGTTATTTTGTATATTATTGTCATAAGACTTTACGTTTTTCCAATTTTGTGACCAAACTATAAGAGATAGAATGGTCATGTAAATGGATAAAATGTAGAGCTTTTTAAGACAAACAAAATGCTACAAAAATCTTTCGAAAAAAGTTTTTGGATTCCAAGATGGCGCCTTTTAAGGGGTCAAATTTTGACTTTTTCTCATTTTTAACGAAAAGTATAAAAGTTGGAAGAGAACATTATATTGAGAAAATGTTGGTATTTGAAAGTTGTATCGAACGGTATATCAGTCACTAACAAACGTTTCTGCGTTTGGAAGATATATGCAAAAATGAAGTGTTTTTGCGGGAACCCCTGGTGTGAGTGCCAACGCGCAATACAACTGAATTAAGCGGAGAAGCCCACAACGAGCTGGGAAGTCGTATATTATCCGATCTCCATATAAATTTGCTAAATAAATAAAGGTTTTTTTTTTTTTTTTTTTTTTAATGCTATACATGCAAGGGTTCCGGAGCGAAGCAACGGTACCCGTCTAGTTTAGATATAAAAATTTGTAAAAAAATAAATGGTAAATTTGTATAATTATTGAAATACTGCTTATAATTTTCTATTCTTGAAGATTGAATGTTTGTTTTTTTTTGTTTTGTTTTTTTAATTTGAAGATTAAGGAAACTTAATTTCTGAAAGGAATAATTAAGAAGTTTATTGAATAAAAAAAAAATAGCGGATTCATAATAGCTAATTATTTGAAATTAGCCTAAAATGAATTCTAGAATACAGAATAACCATAAATCAATGAGAATATCAGATACTCAACTACAATCTTTCTAGATGGCTAGTAAGGCTCAGTAAATGAATAATTTTTTGACGGAAGTGATTTTGAGTTCATTTTCAAGTGAGCTTAAAGACCTGGCCAGGCATCTAAGATGATTTTCAGTTATGGACATTAATAAAGTCATTTTATAAATTTACAATTTATGGTAATTCACTGTTGCAGCTTGTCATCCAAAGTAGCGAATCGTAATATCATGTAAGGAATGTAATTTCGTCCATCACAGACCTTATTTAAAGTATTGCACTAAAGGTTTTTGACTCTTGTAGTCTTGCTGCTGATGTATGTATTAGCATTCATGCTCATGACTGCTTTATTTCAAATAATAATATACATATGCAATTTATTCTAATTTAAATTCGTAGCACTGCACGACTTTCTTATATTCGTATCCTAATTGACTTATAAGAGTTTTCAATTGTAATCTAGCTTTACGGAAACGTAAATGTACAGCACGTTGCTTGTTTTAGTACACATCTTTTTTGTGAATGCCTTGAAGTGACTTAGACATTTTTTTTTTGTTACGTAAATAAAGAGCAACTGTTTATCATTCCAAACTTGTGTTTTTTTTTCTATTTCTCATTTTCTTTTTCTATTTTAAAAATCAAATCCCACTGTTCGCAAAAACAAGTGATGTCGCACAAAACAATAAGATTCCCTTCCTTAACGTATGCGACTACAACTTTTTCAGCTCCGAACTTTTCAATTTCTCAGCGGGAGAAACAAGGAAAAAAGAAAAAAAAACAGAAAGAAGAGAGAGAGAGAGAGAGAAAAGATATAAGAAGCAGCAGCCACCAACTGAAGTCAAAACACGAATTGGAAGCTATTGCCTCACGAACTGATTCTTTTCATTCTTCTTGTTCTTCTGGCTCGGCGGAAAATATCTCCCTGCGGAAAATATCGACTCAGGATGGAAGAACTAAGGGGAATTGTCCAGATACGGGTAAGTTGCGTTGCACAAGATTCGACTCTGCTGAGGCCATACGTAATGCAGTTGTTTCTTGTACTGTGTAATTGCAAGTCTGGGCTCAGAGAACTCAGAAGTTTGTAGGGAATTTTAGGCATTTTAAACTCTTCATTAAATTAAACAAATATTTTAAGTATAAGCTAGAAGAGAAAGAAAAAAATAATGATAAATGTAGTTTTATTCTACTGCCTTATTTATCATTGAGTTGCCATTTTTTCTATGACCAAGTAAATTACGGTATTATGATAATTTCTTTTAAATAACACTTCTATTATTTATAAATACAACATTTCAGTCTCACAGACATGTTGTATTTATTTAAAGGTGTGGAAGAAAAACTAATTTAAAAGAAGTTATGATATTTGAAACATATGGAGTGATTTATTTTTAAATAATACTAATATTTAGACACGAATCTCTTCCATTTTATCTAATGAAAAGAAGTTAAAATTTCGATGTAAAGGATACTCCTTAACTACCTATCAAATTAAAAAAAATGTTGAAGCTGCAAATCTATTTAGATTAATTAGTTTTTCGAATTATAGTATTTTTGTTTTTAATCTTTACAATTGAAACCATGTCAAAAACTGTGCTATTAAAGAGTCAAATCAATTACATTTGATTGTTCCGGAATTGGTAGGAAGTAGTTATTTCAGAGCTGGAGGCATAATCTCTTCGCTTATGTGACCCTAATCCCATTGCTAAGCAACAATGGTAACGATAGTAACAATTTTTTTTTTCTCTAAATTGCAAATGTAACAGTAGCTAGGTAAAGGTAATTTAAACTAATTGAATTACTTCTTTGGATTGTTGAGTTCTGTTTTAGAAGCAATTAAAAGTTAATGAAATGTGAATTAAAATTAAAAAATGCAAAACATGTAAATAAGAAATTTAAGGAATAGAATTATAATAAAACACCGAGTGCTTTAGTGTCAAAGACAGCGCAGACTTAACACAAGACTCTATTACTAAATTAACAAAATCACAGTACAATCAACTTTGACTCTATTTTAAATTTTTCAAAATAGTATCTTTTTAATATTTACACAGAAAATAACTATGTAAATAAAAGAAAAATAAATTAAAAAAGAAGAAAAACATAATTATAAATACAGGAACATAATGCATTTAGTGGAAAGTTCGATTTTAGAATATACTAAGATATCTATTGATTAAGCAGATAAAGATTTTTTAGTTTTTATTTATCTTTTTTTATATTTTTCGATACTGAGTTGACTATTTACTAATCTAAGCTTTCGTTCTTATATAGTAGAAGATAATTTATCAAATGCTAGCAAAATGCCCGTTCTTCATACTGGTAACAACGATATGGATGAGAAAGAATGGAAATTGTGAGATCACTTCGAAACTTTCCCAGTTGGTTCAAAAAAATCACGTGATAGGTACAAAGTAATGTTATATTTGAATTTTGTAATTCGAAATCCTAAATATGAAATTAATATCGTGATCGGAGAATATTTACCATCCCTTTCTCCTCTTCTCCATACCCTTATCATTTCAAACCTTCCCCAGTTCATAAAAACTCGTGTAATCATTACAAATCTATATCCATTCCGAAAACCCCGTATAAGTATCCTTCAGCAATGTTTGCCATCGCTCTCCCGTTTACAACCCATAATTCTAGTTTTTGTCTAGTTTTTTCCAGGTTAACATGTGATGTTATTATGCACAATAATATTTTAGTTCCAATTGTTGAACAACAATATTTTTGAAGTTCTAGTTGTCGCCTCCAGGTGCATATTTGGCGCTTTCAAAAAAGTTGGCCCTCACGATTACAGCCCTTGGGACGCCAATAGCGAAACTTCGTCGAATAATGGTCTTTTTGATTTTGACAAAGAACATTTATGTCAAATTACGTATTTCCAGCGTTTTCCCAGATATCCATAAACTACAAAAAAGCCTCCCCCCCCCCTCGTCCGTTTCCACCCTTTATGCAGGGCGCACACGATGCAACTTGGGCCGAGTTGCATGTGCAACTTTTGGCCTAGAGCGTTTTTTGAGCTGCTTGAGCAAAGTTGCAATCGGAGTTGCACGCAGAAAAGCTGCAAAGGCGAGGATTTCTGTCGAGTGCAACTCCGAAAGCTGCATGGAAATTACCCAATCACAGTGCAGCGTTGGAACACGTCAGTCGTGACGTCACGCCCAGGGGGAAACATGGCGTCTAAAACAGATTCCGTCGCTTCAGATGCTCGGATTGCGAATACACAATGAATATCAGAGTATTGCGAGTTTCTTTCACACATAAATACAGTTTATATGTAAATGTAGTAATTTAATGCGGCAGAATGTATCGGAGCGTTTGAAATACCTAGATTTTTTGGATTTTTCACATCGGAAGCGGTGTTCGCAATGTATTATGGGATTGTCAATCACTGTTTTACTGAAGAATTGACGATGGCACCAATCACAGAATGTTGCATCGTGTGCGCCCCTGACCGTCGTTTGCAACCTTTTTTGTGCAACTTAATTGCAACGAGTTGCACAGCAAAAGCTGCATCGTGTGCGCCCTGGTTTAGGGTTGGTATTTTTGAAAATCCTTTCTTAGTGAGTACATCCGTCATAAGGGGAAGCCATCCCGGAAATTTCAAGTTCTAGGTTCAGAGGTTTTGGCTGTGCTTTGATTGGTGGGTCAGTCAGCCAGTAAAATGTTTTGCCTTTTATAGGTACCGTATAGATAAATAATACTTTACGAAATATGAGCAATATTTGTTATGTTTAAGATGTTTATATAATGATCATTGCCCAAAAAATTACCACATCCAGAATGAATGATCCAGGAACGACGAAATGGATGCGTACTCTGACGGAGTACGTGCCGTCAGAGATAGTTTGCCGCATTTAGTTCAGCTCCATTGCCCTCTGAGAACGGCCACCAGGGGCATTAGTATCGCTACGGCTGTGGTCATGTGAATGACCGTCATATGACCGCTGGGCACTTTAAAGTCAATTATTTTTTTAAAAAATATATATTTGTGAAGTACAGGTTTCTGAGTCCTTAGCATATCTCGGCGATGCATTCGACACAGTTTTGAACAACTGACAGAGTTTTTGAGAAAGGTGTATCGTTGGACTATGGGAGTTGACTGGATGTTCTGTTAAATTGCACCGTTCCGAAGTGCTGTGTGACGGTGTTGGCTGCAGTGGAGAATTGAGGGAACACACACACACAGGAAAGGGAAGAAGCGAGGATGGTGTCGTCGTCCGATAGATGCGAATATATCCAAGAGTGTCCCTGTCCAGCATTGAAGGGTGGAAGCAGCATCACTGGAAACCCTGTCACGATTACAAAGCGGGGTTGCAGAAAGAAACTTGCATTCTGCTTATTCTCTCTGCCATTGACACCCACGATCGGCGGCTAAGGTTGTAGTGAGAAGGTGGCATGGACGGTTGTGGGCTGGCAACGAATCGTTTAGTGACGAATCCAGATTTTATCTGGACACAGATAACTATGTACTCTAGTGTGGAGAAGCACTGGGCAGCGACCAACTTCATTGTTGAGCAATACAGTGCCAGGACAAGTAGGGTCGTGATGTTGGGAACTCCTACGATTCTCGGGCTTCGCTGGCAGTGATCGAGGGAAAATTGAAGGTGCAGTGATACGTTCAGGAGAATCTGTGGCTTCATATGCATCCCTTCATGGAGCGGCTAATAGTGGTCGGTTCTTCAACTACATAATGTCTGCCCATGTACAGCACGAGCTTCCCTGGACTGCCTTCGTGCCGTCGATACCATCCCTTGGCCTACAGGTCTCCATTGTGCATGTGTAGAACCACCTGTTAAGGCAGCTTCGGCCATCAACGGATATGAACGATCTTGGGCTTCAGTTGGAAAACTATGGGTTGATTTTAAGCAGAATCTAAATGTCATTTTCATAGTCTCCGTAGGACAACATAGGACAACATAGGACAACGTAGGACAGCATGATGACTCCCAAAAATAACAATCTTGATTGTGGAATGTGGCTGCCTAAATCCACATTCAACATTTAATTTGATAGACAGATCCAGAATCAAATTCATAGGGTTCAATTTGATGACCGTTTAAAGCGATAATTTCTGCTTATTACCCTTTCGTCGATAGAATGAGTATTCAGAAGCTATATTCAGGTGTATTCAAAGTATAGCTATATTCAGCTTTATTTTGGAAAACTTGGTGGAATCCATTGATACGCGTGAACTTTCTCCAAATTAATAGTAACATCTTAGATAAAAACACACTCTTCCATACATAAGTATTTAAATATTTATTAAAATACTAATAAGGGAGACAAATTTTCAGGAACTGTACATATTCCTTTTTTCAAGTCAATAATATAAACATTTCACAAACAGATTAAGAATAAGCTGGCAGCAATTGATTAAAAACATGAACTATCAACAAATTTAATTGTTGTTACAATTTGCTTAAACATCTCAAAACGATTTAAGAATAAAAAAGTGACTTAACTGATTTTATTGTTGTTACAAAAAGCATAACAATAAAATAAATAAAACCATGGTGATACAAAATATTTCATTGTTGTTTACAATTAAGACTTACTGTTATCCATAATTTTCCCAAAATATTGTTAATAATTTAATCCCACAATATTGGCTGTTTTTTGGGTATCAAAATGTAAATAATCTTTAATGAGTATAACGGTATTAAAATCAACTACAGCTCCTTCATTATTGAAATTTTTTACTTCAGAGTTTTTTATAACACAACTTTCCAATATTTTCCTTAAACTTAATTGTGTTTCTTTATATAAAATTTGGACATTTGTGTCCATAACGTGGCTCTTCGTTATACAGTGATATGCTACGTCTGAGATGTCTTTGTTTTTACTCTTTAAGGCCCTACAGTGTTCGGATACACGCTCCGCTAAGGTTCTTTTGGTACTTTTTGAAAAGTAAAAAAGCATATTTATACTACTTTCAAGTCTTTGTATAAATGTCCTTATAGAAAGAAGCTACTTAAATATTAGAATTAACGAAAATACTATTGTCACTAATATACTGTGTAATAGATATCTCTTTCTATTTCAGTGGATTCTATTTATATTCATGAGCTCTCGCAGAAACGTGAATGGGGCGCCAGTTGCCTTCCCCATCCAGAAGTTCAGTTTTAATTCATGTAATTCCTTTCTAGTAATTTCTTGTGCTTTTTTATTTATTGTAAGAATAGTTGCAAAAAGAACGGTATATTTTATCTAAGTTATTAAAATTAGATTGCTTTTTATAAAAGCAATAAATAACTTTTAAGTTATTTTTTTATACTTAATATTGTAATGCGACTAATACGATTTATGTTTTTGTTATTTTGTTGCTCTCCATCTCTCGGAACAATTTCAGAATTAAATCCCTACTTAAATTCCTTCCATTCAAAAGGCACGGGAGTTTGATTTATTTCACAGTGTGTCCCAAATCTGGTTTTTCTATCTGGTTTTCTATTAAATATATAAGGTTTTTTAATAAAAAAAAATCATTTAGATCTCTTTCAGATCTTATTTCGAAAGCTTTCGGTTATTTAGGCAAATGTCTTTATCAAGAATGAAGAAAAAGGCGACTTAATTTTTGCTTTTTGAAATTAAAAATGCATAATTAATTACATTCATACATAGAGATAGAAGACGTCGGCACTCCTTCCTGTATGTTACAATTTGAAATTTCTGTTAGGTTACGAGACGGAACTCATTAAAATTCATTGGTTATACCCACAATATGGTCTCTTAGGTTTACAAATAAGAACCAACGCATTACACACACGAGCGAACGCATTTGACTTAGAGAGTTAACTCCATATAAATAGCCCCTGAATAGCCAGTAGAGCTAAAATACGGTCTGAGGTTTGGAAAACTTCCAATAACCGACCAAAAAGAGCCCTTCTTAAGAGGCAACGTCTCTTATCTCACAGACACCATTGGATAATTTACAATAAGGGTAAACGCCGTATAACGTTGTTAGATGTTCCTTGAATGTTGTATCATATTACATTGGTGGCTAGTATTTCCAATCACTGCTTCATTTGACTCTCTGCCAGGTACTTCATTAGAAAAGCTTAGACAAGCGAAATTTACCGAGACGATGACTTGGCCGCATTCGGCAGCTGAATTTAAAGTGATTCGCCATAATCTGCAAACGCCACCGACATCTTACTTTCCTCAAGAATAAAATGCTTTCAATTACGTTCCTTTTCTGGCTTAAAAAGGATTAAATTGGAGTTAGCGGACACCTGCGTTCCCGCAAACTCTTTAACAGAATTCCAGAATTCTCTAAATCCTTTTGGATGTTAAAACACCAGTCATTAATAAATTAAAAAAAAAAAACTAACAAAAAGAAATTTATTATGTTATTATGCACATGCTATTATAACCAAAAATCCAATCTAGTATTTACGTATATATAAGAATGCCTTTCGCACAATGAGCCATCATCGATGTGAAACCAAGACAGCTATTTAGTTCTTATTACGACTAATCAGCAAAATTTACCCACGACGATAAGCTCAGACTTTGTGCGAAAGATTTATTCCGTGGTTTGCTTTTTACTTAAATTCCTTTGAGCCTATCTTGGAAATAGAAAGGAATTTAAGCTGCAAATTTCACAGTTCTATTTTTTATTGTTGTTGTTTTGTGTTATTGCCACTTCCGGGAGCTGTAGTAGTATCCATAATCTTTCACACAATTCTGAGCCTATCATCATAGGTAAAGAGTCTTAAAAAGGACGAAACAGCTGTCTGGATTCCTATCGATGATGGCTCAGTGTGAGAAAAGCATTATTATGTGCACTAGATTGGAGTTTTGGCATATTAATAGATTTATATAAATCCTAAAGCAAATATGTTTTGAGCAATTGGACAAGATTTATTCAAATACAAGAGTTTTCAAATACTTTCAATTCATCAAACCTCAAGTTCACAACATAAAGCTTTCTTATGATTTATTATTTTTCGTTTTAAAGCAACAACCATCGTATCTCTGTTACCTCAGTCTCAAATTGTATAAGTCTACGTTAGGTTAGTAGATTACAATCCGTTCAGATGTAAACGAAAGATTGGGGAAGGGTTGGCTACTGATTCGCCTGAACATGTGGGCGTTTCTATTTCATGCTTCCACGATTTGCTCTCATGTTTTCCATGATTTAAAATCTAGTTTCTGGTGCAGCTATCTTTCTGTTATTCTTGCCGATAAAAGCCGTACACTAAAAAAGGTTCAGTCAAATAAAACCAACTAATTTCAATATCCAGAGGTGAATACATATATATATATATATAAACAGATGTTAAATATATAAATTATTTAATACAATCCTATTATTAATGAAAATCGTGATTCCTTTTACAGTTTCACATATTTTCTGTTAATTTCCGAATGAATCAATTGAATGCCTTAAACTACTCTAAAGCTTAAAATTTCATCTGAATTATCAACTAAATTATTACGTAGATCCTTAAAATTTGAAGTTTTAAGCTGTGTATTGATTTAAAAGGTAAAGAATGTATTAAGTTAAGTTAAAAAGTACCTTATGAATGGAGATCCGTGAAATTCGCGAGACGCGAAATTGCAATAACGCGAACTAATCTTATTTTGCCAATTTTTTGCACCATTTTTTTTTTTATATAATTCTTCCCTTAACCCAAAATACGCAATTTTGAATCGCGAATTCGTTAAAAAACCCGAAAAAAACAACATAATTTCAAGTTTTTAAACGAATTCCAGCAATACTTGTTCTTTCATTCGCGAAATCTTAACAATAATGTATTTGGAATTCGTTTAAAAATTTGAATTATGTTTTCTTTTCGCGTTTTAATACGAATTGGCGTATCTCGCGATTCAAAATTGCGTATTTTGGGGTTAAGGGAAGAATTATAAAGAAAAAAGGGCAAAATGAGAACAATTCGCGTTATGGCTAACTTCACGGACCTCTACTTATGAATTATCAGTGAAAAAACAAAAAGACAAAATTAAGGAACTTATTAAATCCGGCTCAAGCGTAATATGCACAATAGTATGTTTATTTTAAATATAAATGTTATTTTAATATTTTTTTTAGTTGGCTGACATTGGAATTCACAACCTTCTATTTTACGTCTTTTTAATTTATTTTTAAACAGAGAAATCTTTATTAATTACTGAGATTCAATTCACGTTGTTTTGAGCGATCGTCAATGCTTAACTAATTCCGTTTTCCGACTTAAATGAGTCATAAATATCTTAATAATACTATTACCTTACATTTGTAGATCATAATAATAGTTAAAAGAAGAAAACTTTTGATGTATACAAAATCGTAGCTTTGATAAGGAATGATTAACTTTATATACATAGAATATTAAAAGAAAACACCACTAGAAAGAAAAGTTACTCAATTAAGCAGAAAACACCACTAGAAAGAAAAGTTACTCAATTAAGCAGAAATATTCTTTTTGTTAAGTTTAACTTGACAGGCAAAAAATCACAGTTGATCTTCTTCCTGAAATCCAGCTAATATCTTTATTTCTTAAATACATTTAAGATGAATTGTATAATATTTTTAACATATCTGAGGAAAGTGAAGTGGACATGTGTGTAAATTTTTCCTTAATTGATCCAGTGAATGAACCCACTTGAAATTTGGCATGCATATTTACGGATCAGAGACAATGTAGATTTAATACATGTCGAATCCTCGAGAAGCTTCTGCTTTAAATGAAAAGCAGCGAAGCCCTGAAGTTCTATCAATGGCTAACAATGCCCATTAAGTTGTTGAGCAAATCCTTTCGTATATCTTTAAGTAGAGAATATCAATTTAATTAACTTTTTTCAGAAATTGGAATAATTTATTCTATTTGCATTAGATTAATATTAAAATGTTAACAATAAACATGAGACCTTTTCCTTGGTAACCCTTTCAAGACTTTACAAACAAAAATAAAAAATAATACTGGAAGCATAGTAGACTTAAACTTCTTTCGAAACTTCTTGATTATATTATTGTAGTAAAAATCAGTAATTGTTAGTGTCAGTAATATGATTTTCTCTTTTACTTTATTGAAGTAGAAGACTACCTCATTAAAAATACTTATACAGTTCCTTTCGTCTGTTCTACTTCGCTGTTTCCTTTCAAATTGAATTGGAATATTTCTTCAAAAAGCTTTTCTGTTATTCAGGAAATCCTAGAATAGTTGTAGAAGACAGTTGAATATTCATAAATTCTAACACGATTGTTTTCATTTCGGCACAGGGACCCCGCGAATCCGTGCTTACTTCATCCAAAATTAATTATCCTCCGCGAAACATGCAAACGTGACGCCGGTTACAACAGCATCGCACAAAACAGAACAAGCGTTAAGTGGTGAAAATGCAATTCAACTCCTGACAAAGCGGGTCTAATGCTACACTGAACGCTGCACCACCTGCTTTGCAGCCACATTATTCCTCGCTTTGCTCGTAAGAATTCTCACTTTCTCGTGTTATTTTTGCCAGTTAATTGGCGACATTCCGATAAGTCTTTCATAAGCAGAACGATCGCATGATGGATGAAAATATTTCGATATTCATGATGTTCTTTTCCTTCAAACAAGAATTCTATTTCTTTTATGTCTTTTAATACAAAAGAGACGAACGATTATAACGAAACAACCTAATTAATTAAAGTTTGTTTTATGAGAACTGTTGGACAGAAATAAGTTATTCGGGAAAAAAGAAATTCCATTTCGACCGATTCGAATGAGAAGAACGAAATCTCTACCTTTTAATTCTGAGGCTAGTTGAAGGTCACTTACTCCCAAGAAGTTAATGCTAAATTGGCCAATTAGGAAGCAGACTTCTTACGGTTTAGTGCTCACTACCGATTGCTTAAATTAGTAAAACATGTTTCTATTATCTATTGTCCAATTTGACGTTTTCGAAAAAAAAGGAAAAAATGAGATTCCATCCAGTTCATAGCAATTGTTAAATTTTCAAATAATAAAATCGATTAGGCAAAAGTACAGAGATAATGTTAAGTATGAAGATAATGAAACAAAAATTTAGAGCTTTTTCAAAACTTTTGATTTTTACAATTTAATATTACGGTTTTTGAAAAATTACAAAATTCAAGTTTATTTTCGAAAAAAATTGTGGAGTCTAAAAAAGTTAAATTAATATAAAAAAATTCATTTAAAATGCGATTGTATTATTTACGAAAGTCAAAAATTATCAGTATGCATATTATTATTTTTTCAAAAGTTCGAATTTATCGATTATTTTATTCAAAATAATAAGTAATTAATTATTCAATGTGATATTTGGATTTGTCAAATGAAGTAAGAGAGAAGACCTTAGATTCTTTTTGTAAATGGCTATTCTTTTTTAAAAAAATATTTGCTTACTAATGAATTTCACTACAATAGCTTTCAAAATTGCTATAGTTTTAGATGCATCAATTAAGTAGGCAATCTGCACGCCTTCGGATGGCCATTGGGTGACAGCAAGAGATTGCTTCCGTTGCTCTAATCTGAAACATATTCTATTTTCAAAGCACATTGCCGTCCATATGTAGTAGCAATCTGGTACCAGCGCACCTCGTGTCGAATTATGGAATTTGAAAATCCAATCGCATTTGTCTGTCTGTGTATAATCAAAATGGACCACTTGAGGTTTACGCCCCTATCGAGGTCACGTATGACGTGTAAGCTACATGAGGCGAGAGCTTGTGTGATAAACAAACATATAACTTTGTGTGAATTACTTAAAAAATCGTAGATTTTTGATATTTCAAGACGGATCGTTCAGTAATGTGGAGATCCTTATTGTAATTCTGTAAAATCGCTTGGAATATCCTTCTTTAATATAATATTTCTTCTATATCTACACCGGTTAAAACAAAGCACATGGCTTTATTTATCCCGTATGCGAAGCAGTAGCCTGGTGGGATATGTTGTAACTACGAAGCCCCTCCTATCCTCAAGTGGTCCATTAAATTATATCCTTCTTTGAAAATATATTGCTGTCGTCTTCTTCAATAGGCGATAATCAACTATACATCCAATATGAAAATTTTGGAAGGCTTACAATCGTTGCATCCAAATCAAATCTTTTAGTTCAGCCCCTATATCAAATACGGTTAAAACGAAGCACATGGCTTTGTTTATCCCACAAGCCAAAAAGTAGACTAGTGGAATATTTTAGAACTACAAAGCCCCGCCTATCCTCAAGTGGTCCATTACTGACTGCAAAAATTGATTTTTACGAACATAGCTCATCTTTGCCCTGTTTTTCGTGGATGCTTCCAGAAAATGCTACATTATTAACCAAAATCATTACATAATTCCGGTCAGAAAATCTGAAAATTTGAAGAGACAAGCTGATTGAATTCTCGTTAAACGTAGGCCTATCGTCTCTGGTTAAGATTTAACGAGAAATGTCGAAACTGAAAACAAAGAAATACAACAAGATGAAAAAAATGAAATACATATTTCTTATTTTAATTAATTAAAAACATTCTCTCGTCTATTTGAGACATTGAATAAATGATTTTTAAATAAATCAATGTTTAGTTTCGTAAGTAAAACGAAAATCAATGTCTGTTTTGGTAGATAGGACGGCAATTGAGAAGTTGTACTCTAAATTTTCCGTCTGATGGAAATCGCAATGGAAGCTTTTAAGATCGAGTTTTAAAGCTTTGTATGCATTGACAATCTACCCTCAACATTGCCATTGATATTACTTATTTAAATGGAGTGTCTAAAACGCCTTTATTCATGAGATATCTGACAATACGTAAATGAACGTTCTCTTTTACGTAGTTACCAATTACTTAACAAGTTCTCAGAATGAAGCAAAGTCATTGTGGGCAGATACTGAAATTTTATACGTGAGTTATATTGTTTATAATCCAAATATTACAAAAAATCGTCAACCTAAACAATAAAGAGTAGAAACCATGAAAATTTCTATAGTAATACTTAAAATTATTGCAAAATTAATGTTAATTTTTTAACTAAATTTCGTTGACAGATTTAGGCTTACTCTTTGAAATTTTATTACATATATTACATTACATGTATTTTAATTTTATATGTATTGTTACAACTGGAATGTTAAATACACTTAAGTTAAATACTTTTATAAGCATTATTACGATCTGATTAAGTTTTGTAGGTCATGTTTAATGGTATGAAGAACAAGTTCGAGAAATAATTGAAATTAAAATTAAAACTCAGGGAAAGTTTTGAAATGGCTCCAATCTTCTAAAGATCATTATTTGCTGAAAAAAGTTATTTCTTTAAATAGTTTGTCTTTCTAACTAATTTTCTCTCAGTCTTTCGGTTAAACCACACTTAAGGCTTAAAGTCTACAATGTTTCAAGTATTTGAAATCAAAACTTTTTTTTTAAATTAAAACATTTATTTCCCATTATTTTTCTTCGTGTTAGTATAATCATCCCGAATATGCTGTTTTAGACAATGCTTACTTAGCATATCAAGGCGATTACATTATTGATAACGAAATGATAATATTGATTACAGTAAAAGTAATTCAGATTTAAAAATCTTTATTTTCTTATTTTTATCTTTTACTCTTTCCAATATCAATTCAGTATTTACTTGGATCATTCAGTGCTAATTAGGCTATATAATGATAAAAAATATTATTTCAAAAAATCAAACTAAATTATGAAAAGTAAAATGATTCTAATTTATACTGTAGTAGTTGTAAAGACTTAATTGAAGTTTTACATCTAATCTTAATTTAACTGTTTTACAAATATGTGGATCACCCGTTTAGTACTGGTACCAATTAGTCATAGGAATATCGGAACTTCTACCTTTGGCGCCCCATACCTTACCTACCTTATACCAACATTTAATGTGGAAAAATTTAGATTCAATTTTGAAGATGAAAAGGTTCTGTTATGAATTTGTATTCAGTTATTATCATTAATTCAGACTATATAGGATTTCTTTCATTGCATTTTGATTCTACCAAAGTGTTTACTTTAATTGGGCATTTTGAGTTTGTACACTCACTTCGAAAAGTTAAGCATGGAGAGGAAAAATGTTAATTTCCGTAAGAGATCTGAATTAAAGAAGCTGAAATTTGCTGCAAAGGTAGAAGGAAGTATGCAAATTATATAGGTAAAAGTCAATCACGGTTTCGCGTCGAGAAATATGCAAAACAGGCAGTCGTATATGAAGCCGGCATTGTGAAGGGTTACAGAGTTGCATGTAAGTGCTGATGAAAGGTGTTTAGAACATTCGTACGTTTTGTTTTGAAGCTAGACGTGTTTCTATGCTTCCATAAGACGAATGGAAGATTCTGAGCGCTGGCGGGCTGTCGGACGCACTGAAGCAGGACAGTCTATAAACAGATGTTGCTCGTTTCTTCGGCGTTCATCATTCCATCACTTCACGATTATGGAAACAATTCCAAACCAGCCAAACAGTTGTCCGAAGACCTGTAGCCGGTGTCAAGGGTTACAACCCCCGCGGAAGATCGATATATTGCCGTTGTAGCCAAGCGGAATCGAAGATCGACCTCCACACGTGTGACATCTAAGGTTGCAGCGGCCATTGATAGGACGATATCTGCCACTACTGTTCGTCAAAGGCTACACATGAATGGTCTGTACGCCCGGGTACCAAGAGTTTATGTTCCTTTATCCGTCCAATCCAGAGGGACACGATTACAGTGGCGCCGCCAGCATGTTAATTGGACTATGTCTGATGTCTACGTTATGTTACGTTATGTTCACAGATGAGTCCAGATTTGCCCTACAAGCCGATGATAAGCGTGTAAGGGTCTGGAGGGAACAAGGCACACGCAATCGGCCCCAGAACATCACCGAACATCACGCATTCCGCGGTGGAAGCATCATGGTCTGGGCAGGGATTTCATTGGGATATCGCACCGACCTGCACATCTACAGGCGAGGTTCTGTGACGGCTGTACGGTATCGAGATGAAGTCCTAGACCGCATTGGGAAACTGTACGCTGCAGCAGTTGGTCCTTCTTTCGTTTTAATGGACGATAATGCGCGTCCCCATACAGCTGCCATCGTTGACGACTTTCTGGAGTGTGAGGGGATTGCGTATAAGGACTAGCCGGCTTACTCGCCGGACTTAATCCAATTGAAAATCTTTGGGATGCCCTCGGCCGTGCTGTATGTCGACGTTTCCCACCTCCACCCACTCTCAGAGCTTTAGAAACTGCCCTACAGGAGGAATGGCGATTACTGGACTCTGCGGTGGCTGATCACCTCGTAACAAACATGATCACACGCTGTAAACTTTGTATGCAGGTGATGGGTGCTCACATACCCTATTAATGTCGGTTTTTATTGTTTGTTTTGAATTTAAACATCATTCTGTTTATGACGCAAATATGACGTCATCTTATAATTTATGAAGATTCAATATTTTGTTTATCTCTGTATGTAATTCTTTGTTTTGTTTTATGAATAAACATACAGCTACTTACTTGCAGCATTTCATGTCAATCAAAGCAGTACTTGTCCATTTTTTCGCATTTTACCGCTCCGTGCTTAACTTTTGGAAGTGAGTGCAATAAAAGGTCATTCCATTACTTTAAAGTTTGTCGAAAAGTATATAGTAAAATTTTTCTTAGTACAATCAGTTGGTAAGTTATTTGTTTATTAAGCCCACCTATTTATTTGCGCAAGTAAATTTATTTATTTAGAGTTCAAGAAATGAAGCCTACGCACCTGTATACTGAATGACATTTAATTAAAAATATAGATACAAAATAAAATACACGACCATGGTTTCAGTTCAAAAATGATGAACTATTATCAAGTGAATGTTACAGCATTTGGGAAACCTTTATATAAACTTAAGGGGTGGTTTGACTCCGTGCAGACCCCGTAGCGTCAAATAGAATTTGCATATGACGCTACGTTAACAATGGGGAAAAAAAAATTTTTACAAAAGCATTAAAAATTTTTTTTTAATATATAACATAAATTACATTTTTTTAAATTTAAATGTATTTCCCATCAATATTCAAAAGTAAAATCTATATCCAAAAAGTTTTATTTAAACCAAATACCAAAGGTCGTAATAGAACAATCTATTTATAATAACAAGTAATGTACTGGAAAACTGCCCATTTTCTTTTTCCTTGAATAATTTCTTTATTTAAAAAAGTTTTTTTTTTTTTATTAAGAAACATTAAAAAATTGAAAAAAGATAAAAAATGAATAATAAATGACTATTATGTACACTAATATAACATAAAGACAAAATAAATCAACTGCATATTAATTTTAAAGAATGTAATTAATAATTTTACATGAAAGTGAGTTTATTACAGTTGATGAGCAAGAACAGTGATCAGTAATTAGACATTTTCAGGTTTTTTTTTGTTTTTTTTTTTAAACCATATTCGTACATAGAAGCAACTGTTATTTGTTTATTATAAGAATTAGGACAAGTAAGGATAAAGTAGGATTCCATGCGTTTCCTTTTGAATTCATGTATACAGTTAGCTACAATCAGTGGATTTTCATAATCGATATAATGATGAAACTGAAAAGAGCGTACCATTTATTTTGTATCTACATTTTTAATTAAATGGCATTCAGTATACAGGTGCGTAGGCTTCATTTCTTGAACACTAAATTATTTCAGCGCACGTAAAATGATCTTGAAGGGATTATTTACTTAATGGTATTTGAATTCAATATACAGGGTGCATCAAACAAATTTTAATGGAGATAGGGACCACCAAGACAAACCTTTTTCCTCTAGGAATGTATGTCTGCTGATGGCAACCTTCGGTACTAGAGGGCGCTGTTGAACAGTGCTACAGTCGGTTTGAGAGGCGAAGTGGGAACGGTGAACGGATTTTTGTTTGCCGCGGCATTCGTAAATCGGACATATTACGTATAAGGAATACATAATACGTGTACATATTACGTGTTTGACCGCTGCTGAGATGGCTGATATGCTTCTGGCCTACCAATGGAAACGGAGAAACTGATGTGAGGTTTACCGTTAACGCTTTTACCCGTGAGCCAAACCAACAAGAAGCATCTGCAATGAACGGCAACTGCTCGGAACTGGAACATTCCTTGCTAACATGCATAACATTAGTAGGGAGAGAAAAAATATGAGTATTTTCAACATGGAAGAAGAGATTATAATTATTCTATGAGGATAATTCAGCATACGAGCCCTCTAGCACCGAACGTTACCATCAGCGAACATACATTCAGAGACGAAAAAGATTTGTCTTGGTGCTCACTATCCCCCATTAAAATTTGAACAGAGAATTTTATTCACCCTGTATATAAATAATTTATTCATTTATAAAAATATTCGGATTTGGTAAATAAATTATCAATAATTGCAATGTAACCTAAATGTGTGTCTTCAACAGAAGGTTTAAATTAAAAGGAGGAGTGTGGCAATAAAGTTGTAATTTCTAACTTAAAAGATTTAAAGCAATTGAGTTTATTTCAAATCAAATTTAACGTGCGTGACAAGATTATTACGTAAAAGAAAACACAAACGCACATAACTAAACAAAAATTCACTGAGCTAATTTTGGTTTTTGTACTGGGAATCGGAGACGGTACCGTTTCGAGTTACTAAACTCTCATCAGTCCGATCCGTTTATTATTTTCATTAACTGTTTTTTTCTTTATCTAGTTTCCAGAATTAGATCTAATTAGTGACCAGCAATTATTTACTCTTTACGCCACTTTGTGGATTTGGTAAATTTAGATGAAAAGTAGAAGTGTGAATGTCAAAAAACAAAACAAAATACAGACAAGGATAGAAAGTGGATT
The DNA here is from genome assembly GCA_023159025.1 of Thereuonema tuberculata. Taxonomy (NCBI): domain Eukaryota; kingdom Metazoa; phylum Arthropoda; class Chilopoda; order Scutigeromorpha; family Scutigeridae; genus Thereuonema; species Thereuonema tuberculata. The sequence continues at coordinate 119,840,207 of JAFIDM010012231.1, read as the reverse complement.
TCAAAAAAGGTGAAAGTCATATTAGCGTAAACTCACTGAGTTTTATCCATCTAGATTTGTAAGAGTATATTCGTTTGCTAATAAAAACAAATTTTACTGATATTCAGAAAACACGATTGTCGATTGATGAAAGTAAATAAATAAAATTGCAGTTCACAATTACACAAAGTTTTACGAAATTAAATTATTAATTTTCTTTTAATTGTTTGCTTTTCTTAAATACAAAGTTTAAATTGCAAATCTATCAATACTGTTCTTTCTTCACTGAAAGCACAGCACGATATATCTGCTTTAAACCATGATATGGATAGTAGGTACTGAATATCATGAGTTTTAATTCAAAACTGTTTGGGAACTGCAATAAACAGCCAACAGGGCAATGGGGAGCGGAAAAAAAATCATCCAAGTTTGCTTAGAGCTTTCTGAGCATATTGTTAAGAAAAATAATACGGAAGCAATTGGGCAGCTGTCGATACATAAATGAGACTTTATACGCATGACGAGATTCCCTTATCCGTTTCAATTTCGAGAGGTTTTACGACCTGCTTACGAGTGCAATATCCATTTTTATGCGGTAGCAGACTCGAGAGCGATGCTGAGAGAAACCGCGACCAAATGAAAGGGGGGGGGGACAAGTAGCTGTTTCAGACTTAGAACTTAAGAGTGAGAGTCTCCAACAGCTGCTTCGGCTGATGGCGAAATTCTAATGGTTTTTATATACACTAAGTAAAAGCAATAATTCTTTAATGAATTTGAAGCTGATGGAATGAATTTTCTGTTTGACTATTCCTTTTTTAAATGTTTTTTTGCAGTAAAGTTTCAAAAGAGTAGAATTATTTATAAAGGTTTTTTAACTTTGTGTGTATCTATGTGTGTGTGTGCATGTTTTAGGATTCGTTTCATGAATTATAGATCTACATAACAGACTATTTTTTTTTTAGCACAAAAAAAAGTGTAGTAAATATCTTCGCAAAAAATACAAAAATATTACCAGCCATCTTACTCGTTAATGAAATAAATTATTTATTTATCAATTTAAATAGAGAGGGAAGATATATAGGAATTTGTTCCTTACTGTAGACTACGTATGTAATGAATTACTGATGCTACAGGTTTTCAGTATTTTCTTAAATGAAATGCATTTGTAAGATATAAAAGAACAATTGTTGTCTTAGATTACAGCAACAAATTGTTATATAACATTAACATGAACCTTATTACTATTTATAAAAAAAAAAAAAAAAACCTTTAATGCTTGGATAGAAGAATGTGTGATGAAAAGCTGTAACTTCTGTTATATTTATGATTTGGCAACAAGAAATTAAAACTTTATTTACTTGATTTATTTAAATCCTAAAGCTATTACTTTTGTAAGAGTTTTCAAGTAAATTGTAATCGGTATGTTGACCAATAAATGGCACCTATCGAAAACTGTTAAACTGATAAGCATTGTTTGAATACTTTCAAATACAAGTGAATTTCATGATTAGCAATCTCGTATTTTCGGATAGTAATAGGTGGTGACTTGCCTACATCAAGATCTTACCTGCTTACCAGAAAAACACATTCACAATACTGGAAGATGGTGGAACTGTATTAGTCATCTTATAAAGTTGAGGCTAACTAACTTTCTTCCTATTTAACTATATTAAACTGCAATTGCAGTATCTTATAATCGTTATATTATTTTATTACATATTTTCTGTTTTTTATTTTTATTTTATCAGTTAAATGTAAGTAGATATAAAATGCTAGACCAATGTTAAGTTTTGGTAACTTGTTACAAAATTAATAATTTGTAATAAAAATTAATTAATACCTCGATATTGTTATAGGCAGAAAACAATGCCATAGATAGGAATTTACAGAAGCTTTGATGGTTTCAGCATTGTGTTATTTTTGCTGCAACTTGCCATCATTTTATTTTATATATGATATATTATTTTATTACATATTTTCTGTTTTTTGTTTTTATTTTATCAGTTAAATGTAAGTAGATATAAAATGCTAGAACAATGTTAAGTTTTGGTGAACTTGTTACAAAACTAATAATTTGTAAAAACCTCGATATTGTTATAGGCACAAAACAATGCCATAGATAGGAATTTACAGAAGCTTTGATGGTTTCAGCATTGTGTTATTTTTTGCTGCAACTTGCCATCATTTTGGCCATAGCAAGATAGTCGCCTTTTAAGGAAAGCTTTCTAAGAAAAACAGTATTTTCTTTCTTTCTTTCTTTCTTAATTTATTTATAATGATTTCATATCATTGGTGTTTTAGAAATCAATGATAAATACTTTGATTATAAATGTTATTTGCTATTCATGTTTCTGAAATTTCTTGCCCTAAATAACAATTAATTTTATGGAATCCAGCCTAAAGCATAAGTGATATGATTTTCTCTATTCGATTCATTAAGTATAGCTTAATCAAGATTTTCTTAAAGCCATCAGTGCTTTGGAGCTGAGAGTCAATGGCGCCAGACGTCAAGACATGAGCGCGTTCAGAAACACCTAAACCCTGACTTTACGGCTGCTCAGGGCGGGAGAGATGGGCACTTTCGGGACCATTTGCCCGAGTCGCCTCCTCAAAGAGGATTGGCACAGGAAAAGGAAGTTCTGTGTTGAATATTTTTCAAGGGGAAAGCAAAGCTGTAAAGGGGAGCTAAGGTTTGTTGATGTAATCTTAAAAGATAATTGTTTATATTTTCGATAATGGTTTATTTGTCATTTTAAACAATTTAAATTGCTATTCTATGACCATTTATCTATCTAGGTTAATGATAAATTAGTTTTAACTCTATTTTAAGTAAATAGAAATTCGAAATATCTAAAATATTAAAAAAATATATTTTAAAAAGTATTACACAAGTTATACTTTTTTTAAATTTAAAAAGTATTAACTTGTGTAATCTCACTTCACTTAATTTTTATTAAAACTGACTCAAGGTTTTTGAAGATATAAAAATCATTCAGGACACACATATTAGATTAAAAAAGACGTAAAACCTGGTCGGTCTCGGTCTGTTCGTTACCATACGGCCATCCTCGGTATTCAGCTGAGGATGGTCGTGTGGTAATGAACAGGCCGAAACCGTCCAGATTTTATGTCTTAAATAAATATTTTGTAACCTAATATCTGTGTCTTGCATGATTTTTTTTATCTTTAAACGTTAATTCTGTTACACATTAAAATTACTTATCAATTTAACATATTTCAGAAAAAACGAATTGTTTTGAATTAATGAATTTTAAGCAATTTTAAAAAGTTCGACGTTTCGCAACACTCCGACATTTCTATTTCAAGAGAACTAAAAGAAACTAAAAAGTATTACATCCTTCTGTATCTAAAAAAAAATATCCTTTGCGATGAAATAACTTAGCGTGATAATGGGAATTATTAATTAAGTATCTTACACAGGAAACGAAACTAAATATTAATGAATTATCATTTAATAATTGGTCTCTCTATAGATTGATAAGTAGATAAATAGATAAATAAATAGATAAATATCTATTTAAAAGTTACTATATATAGATACACTTTTTTCAATTTTCATATTGATCTCAATTAATGATCGTGAATTCTATCATGCACAAACTTCTTTTTCTACAGCAAAAGTACGCTGCTCAATGATATCTGCAAGCTTAGTGTAAGAAAATCAATATTTTTTTTTTGTTAAATCTGATATTTGCAATGGAAAGTCATTTTAAATTTTATCAAGATCAGTACACAGAGAGAGAGAGAGAGAGAGAGAAAGGAGATTATAATCTTGATGGGCCTATCCTTCGAGTTATTACTATTACTATCCATCCATTAACAATTACAGATATAATGTAAAGGTGCTATGTAAGATCAAATGGCGCTCTTTATAGTCATTTTATGCTCTCCCGATAGGAGGAATGAGGCCAACGAATTCTTTGGTTACTGTTTTGCACATTGGTTACGAAGTGTATAGTGGAATAGTCGATATAGCTAAATGTTTTCATTCTTCATTTATGACTGTAGAACATATTAGTCTGTTTTTTTTAAATCAATAGATATTCGAGCTAATAACCATCCAGCATGCTTGAAACCAAATGTATTGTCTTTTTCATGTATGTGAAAGACATCTAACATTTGACTGACATACAAAAGACATAAAATAGGAAAATAAGAATCTCAAGTTGACTGAATATTACATAAACTCAACACAATTATTCGAAATAAAAAACATTGATCCCCACACAAAGATCATACAACACTGATTGTGTTTTTTTTTTAAATATAGAAATCGAAGGATGGGGATCTCACAAACCCTGAGAGTGTCTGATTGTGGCATTAGCTAGAACTGCCAATGCTTGAAAACAATAGGTCAGAACCAAATTTATAGAGAAAAAAGGGATTTTCAAGAACTTAGCTTCTAGCTTCTTCATCATTTGTATCGTCACATGAGGATGCTCAGAGTAAAAGCGCAAGAACGGTATTAACCATATTCAGATGTTTCTTCTTTAGATTTTTTTACACCAGCTGTTGTTCAAACGGTAAATGACGTACTTTGACGCAACTTAACAATAATGGGTTGAATAAAGTCGGTTGGTACACTAAGCAAGGACTATCATTTTTGGTAACGCAGTATTGTGGGAATTCATTGACCTTGACTCAGTTCTGTCCGTCGGACAAAGTCGAATGTTATTCAGTTTCATTATCCATTAGCATCCCTCTTGATTCATTAGAGATATAGAGATGCGTTCCGATAATCGACGGGTCTTCTTTTCCCTTCTTAACTCTTACAGCACTCATTTGTACATTTCTTGACTTCCTTAATCCCATGCAGACGATGACATTTAGCTGTAAGCTTTTGCATGGCTTACCGTGAAGTCGCTTCTTAGCGTGGAGTCGCTTCTTCAGATATTTCAGCGTTGATATTTGACGGCGATCAGTAGCACCCTGGTTTTTAGATTCTCATTGTTGTCCTCAAATTTTACAAACCAGCAGTGCTTTTGATGTGATGTCTTCTCCAAAATTTGTGCTGATTCTTTTTTAGCAATCTCGTTCGGTTTACTACCCAATGCTGGAGGAGCCGCATTCAATTGAGATCCGGGATTTTTTCTAGCTTATTCCTCTGGACGGACCCTAGAGTTCAACCAACCTTCTGTAAAAATGGAACCGGATTTCTTTTTGCGAGATTGAAGGAGGACGAACATTGATCTGACCACCAAACTAGTCCAGATGGTAATTGAAATATCGGAGCCTATATCTTCGGTGCACCATAAGCCACGTAGGCTCATATGGGATTAAAAAAATAGAATTGTTGGGTTAGTGGACACTTACTTTTCAGAATTCTTAAGTGCGGTTAATATTACCTATTGAAAAGTTATTCTGCCCATAGGATTTTTAACATTCTCATAGTACAGTAGAACCTCATTATAACGGACATTGCTTATAACGGACAGTTTTTAAAAAATATATAATAATAATAATAAAAGATGCATATGTTTATCTGACGAGTTTTACATTTCCAAGCAAGCGATTAAACATCGATCATTTAATGAAAAAAAATTTTAACGTGCCCGATGATTCAAAGAATTGAGTAAGCAAACCAAGGCACAACGCTACAAGGAAGGATTCGCAACTTTGTAGCGTTGTTCCTTCGTTTGCTTTCTCAATTCTATCGATCATTTAATTTCGTTATTGTCTGAATTTCCACAAATTGCCGCACACACTTATCAGTTTTTATTCAGTAACCTTTGAGTCATGTCGTTAAGTACTTTTTATAGCTAACTATTGTCCTTTCATTGATGTACACCCTGATGCATTACACCGATATAGAATTATTTGTTATAAACCGGACTTTCATTAAAACGGACAACCTTCAGCCCCAATTAGTCCGTTATAATGAGGTTCTACTGTAATTTCAAACTGTATTTCTGAAGCTTAAATTGCAATTAAGCCTCGTAAACCTAAATTTCATAAAAAAATGATGATAAATTATACTCTTTCAATATCTATTAGAGAACAATTCTTAACAATTCTTATAAAACATACAAAAAACTTGATGAAACCTCTCTTTTTTGTTTGTAAGGAAGCTTAGGTCTATCAATTTATTTCTCATTGTTAATTTGTCTTTCGTCATATTTTTAAAAAACTTGAAAAAGAAGAAGGAAAAAACTTCCAAAAATTTCATATTATATTCTCATAAAACATACATATGTCTTATGTATACAACATATTTAATCACAGAGAGAAGATTTAAGAAGAAGGTATAGTAAAATAATTCTTAACAATTGTGTTTAGGAAATTGTGGCGTTACTTTAATAACTCAAAGAAATTATATTTCTACATTTAATTCAAATTTTAAAAAAAGAAGATATTGCAATAACCTCTTCAAAAAAAAGTTGTTTGAAACGTAAATTGTAAAAATAAATTTGACCTTAATAAAAAATTTATCTTTAAAGTATTGTAAAAGCTGTAACATTCTTTAAACTTAAAGTATCTTTTTAAAAAGTCTTTACGCTTTAAAGTTTATTAAATATAAATAAACCCGTACATTATTTTCTTTGTATTTATATTAGCACGATAGTAACTTGAAGTTTACAATTTTATTATAATCTTTAGGTTTATGCTAACTTTTCTTATTAAATTTGGAAGAATCCTAACTTTTCTCATTTCAACTAAATTACGAAAACATTTCAGTGTATTTCATAATTTATAATCTTATCTTTTTGTAAGTAAAAACCTCATCTTTCTATGCCGACATAACCCAAATTGTTCTTTGATAAACATTAAACTTTTTAAATATTTTCCCATGATAGTCGTTGAAAATGTGTAGGAAAATAACGGCACTGGTTGAATTCATAAAGTGAATATTTTAATACAGAAGAAGCTTTCTTTTATCCGTATGCGAAGCTGAATTGTTTATATTGACATAAGACCAGAAAACAACTTCATTTTTTATTTACGAGACAAGATCTTGTTAAAATTTAAAATAGATTTATAAATACTTCTGTTTTAATAACGATAAAAGTTCTTAATACTCTTTTTATAACTTTTATTTTTCAGATAAGTACTCAGCCTTAAAAGTTCTTCCGTAGATAGCGAATATAAAAATCTAAAAAAATCTACTTGTATTAAACTTATACAAGGCTAGCGCTTCTTTCTTTTCTTTATTTTATTTGTAAATGTTGTTTTTAAATTCTATACATTTTTCTAAACTTTTTACAATCAATGGATTCATGTTCCAAATAGCCTTACCGACAATAAATCTCTGGCTGCTGAACGTCATCTGATGCTTCAGATCCTCTCCTTTTATTTTATTTTATATTCTATTTATTTTTCACATTTCCACCCACCTTTCTTCAGAGCCTCCATACTTCGAATCACTAAGAGAATTATATTAAATTGCTGTAATTTACCATTGCAAATTTAAGTGCAAATTCTTATAATATAACAACAATGTGACACTAGTACAGGATGGCTCAAAATAAACACTGCTGCACCATCGAGCGGAATGCATCAGAACCATGACTCCGCGCGAACACAATATGCTGTGGAACATTCCATTGCCGTAGCTGTTACTGGTCGTGTGATAATAGTGCTGACTTCCTCTGTTGCCAGCAGAGGTGTTTATTGTGGAGTAATTTAATCGCTCGTACGGATTAGGACGTAATAATGGTCCTAGTATATAGCGACCCAGCAACAGCGTCATCCTAGCAGTGATTAACAAGTTTAGACGAACTGGTAGTGTATTGACGCAGCACCGAGGATGTACAGGACGTTCCAGAACTGTAACAACCAATGACAATCAAGTGCGTGTATTGGATCAAGTGTTGCAGTCGCCACGACGTAGTCAACGGAAAACAGCCTTGAAGCTTGGCATGTCACGAACATCTTACAAAGAAACCTGAAGGGTCTCGGAGCGTTCAACTACACCATCTAGACTGCACATTGGCTCAGGGAGGGCGATAAGGAGGCCCGGAAACTGTACGGTGCCCGTGTTCTCGCCACGATCTATGAAATCCCGGAGTTCATTAATAACATTTGTTTCTCCGATGAGGCACATATTCATGTTACAGGTTATATTAATCGACGATCGAATCGGTTCAAAGGCTTTGCCCGTCCCGATAATGTGCAGGAATGTCCACTGCATTCGGAGAAAATAACCATTTGGTGGGCGGTATCCGGTATACGACGTCATTGGTCCCTACTTCATTGAGGAAGATGGGATTCCTGTGACACAAAACCAACATCGCTACATGAACACATGTCTTCTGCCGAGAGAGGAATATTCACATTGCAAATCAATGGTTCCAACAGGACGGCGCAACCTGCCACACAACATGGATGTGCAGAGACTTTCTCATCAACACCTTTCATAGAAATGTCATCTCTCAGTTCACAGACTTTCTGTATCCGTCACATTTGCCAGACCTTATTCCTCCCCATGCGTACATTGAGGAATAAGTTCGTGCACATTCCACCGATATTGCTGAACTCACAGAGGTGGTTCTTCGTGGCTTCCGCGAAATGCAGCAGCCATTATTTCGGGATATGCTACTAAATGAGCCGCTACGAACTGTGTTCTCAGGGAGGAAGTCCTTGGAACATGTCATTTGCAGACGTCAAACTCTATAACTTCACTGGTGGAACTGAAACCATGACGTTCGTGTTTCAGTACTGTTTGTTTTGGACCATCCTGTATTTCTATATTTAATTAACTATTTATTATAAACTTGGAATTAAACTACAGTTTATAAACAACAAGTGTAAATTTTTTATCAAAACAAATTAAAGGAAAGTCGCAATTAAATATAAAATGAATAAATAAAGACTAGATAAGACTAGATAAATAAATGAATTATTTACATTACAGTTATGTAAATTTATTTTGATATAATTTATTTATTTATCTAGTCTTTATCTTGATATAATTTATTTATTTATCTAGTCTTTATTTGATATAATTTATTTATTTATCTAGTCTTTATTTTGATATAATTTATTATTTATCTAGTCTTTATTTTGATATAATTTATTTATTTATGACCCTCATTTGCTTGAAATCTGTTGCTTAAAATTACTGATTATTTTAATTACTGTCTATAGATTATCCGCTGATGTAGCCAAGAACAGCATAAAAATCTTTTCAAAAGTTTGTCTTTTCAAAAGAAAAACCTCATTTATAGTTTTATATTTAAATTATTATAATCTTAACTAGCCGGATACTGTCGCTTCGCTCCGGAACCCTAGCATATATAGCATTAAAAAAAAAACAAAACAAAACAAAAAACAACTTTATTTATTTAGCAGATTAATATTGCAATCGGAGAATGTACGACTTCCCAGCCCGTTGTGGCCTTCTCCGCTTAACTCAGGTGTATTGCGGGTTGGCGCCACACATCTGGGGTCGTCGCCACACACTTCATGGTCAGTTTGTCAGATTATTCCCTATCTCGTGGGAATTTCGAAAAACCCGGCCTTATTCCTTGTCTACATCATAAAGGGAACCTCTGTGCAAAATTTCAGCTTTCTAGGTCCAAGAGTTTGAGGTGGGCGTTGATGAGTCAGTCTGGGAGTGAGTCAGGACTTTTCTTTTTATATATGTAGATTTTCATGAATTTTGTTTTGTTAACCTCATTGATTAGTTCTTTGTAGATTATATTTGGATCTGTTATTTTCTCATTCAACTCTTTATTATCTGAGATTCGTTCTTTACATAATATTCTGCTGTTTCGATATCATGCTTATTTACGAAAATATATTATCTATATTTGTTTTCGTATTTACATGAATTGTACAGTTTCTTGTTGTCCCGTAAAGACAATTTTTGAAACCATGATTGCACATAAGTTTTAGGTATTTCTATACTGCATTGTTTTTATTCATTTTGAAAAGATCTATATTTATGTCGCCAATTAATGTAGTTGGACAGTTGTTTAATATATTTTCATTTTTTATGAATAGATTCTCTAATTCTTTGTGTTTGGTGTTTTTTTTTTGTTTTTTTTTATATGGCTAAAATATTGATATTTTGTATTTTATTTGAAATAGAAATTGCCCTGGCTTCGCTCGGCATCGCTCGATTTCTAACGATTACTTTGCTATTCTAAACTTGGTATATGAACAAAACTACTATATTTAATCTTTTTACAATTTTCAATCGCTAAGTTATCGCACTTGATCAATTAAATATTTCAAATTTAAAAAAGCTATTTTGTCTTGTCATTTGAATGAAAAAATCAAACACATTGTTGATATCGAAACATATTATTACAAAACTTCATGATAAATAACATGTTTTGTGAAAATTCTTGAATCATTTTCCAAAAGATTTCCTTGCTCCGACGTTTAAGTAATTTGTAATTTAACTTTTTGCTTTCAGAATGATAGACAGAAATAACGTTTTTACAGTATATAACAATAATAGCTGGGTAACGTCGCTTTGCTCCGGAACCCTTGCATATATAAAATTAAAAAGCCGAACTTTATTTATTTAGCAAATAAATGTTGAGAGATCGTCGTACAATATACGACTTCCTAGCCTCTTGTGGCTTCTCCGGATAACTGAGATGTATTGCGGGTTGGCGCACCAAAAATGAAAATGAAAAATCATATTTTTGCCTGTATCTTGCAAACGTAGAAACGTTTGTGAATGATATATCGTTCGATAGAACTTTCAAATACCAACATTTTATCAATATAATGTTCTCTTCCAACTTTTATACTTTACGTTTAAATTGAGAAAAAGTCAAAATTTGACCCTTTAAAAGACGACATCTTGGAAACCAAAAAAATTTTTTTCGAAAGATTTTTTTAGGATTTTATTTGTCTTAAAAAGATCTACATTTTATCCATTTACACGACCAATCTATCTCTTATAGTTTGGTCACAAAATTGGAAAAACTAAGTCTTATGACAGAATGACAGACAGAATAACGTTTTTATATAATATAATTTCGAAGATAAAAGATTTCCAAGATAGAACTTAATTTTCATGCTTATGTTTTACGAAAAATGTGAGAATATTCTCGGAGGCTTAAAATTTTGCTTGCTATCAAGAAAAATAGAAGAATAGAATGATGGTAGATGTGTCTTTTGCTTAGTTTAAGGATAAAAATAA
>JAFIDM010012231.1:119781111-119829099 GCA_023159025.1 Thereuonema tuberculata | reverse complement strand
GGTAGATGTGTCTTTTGCTTAGTTTAAGGATAAAAATAAAGATGTGGTGAGGAACAGAGGGAGAGAGAGAATAAAAAAAAAATTCCCTCTTTACAAAACCATACGGAAAAAGCTTTTTTATTTAAAGGTTCTTTCTTGTTAGAACCTTTGTGCCTAGAAATTCTGTGGTAAAATAATCGAGGAAGAACCGTCAACAAGAGGGGATAGAAAAAAAGTTTTCCCCTCTCCTGCTTTTCCAATACGCGAATAACTTTTGGATTTGTAAAATTTTTTACTCTGTCCAACTTTGAATTGTAGTCCAGCGGAAGGTCAAGATATGGTCGCCCTCACACCAACATGTAAAAGGTTCTCATTCAAACTCTTCGAAAACGATAAAATTTGTGGATTTTTTTCAATGACATACTGCTAGATTCCAACGCCAGATATGACGGATAGTTCCAAGTATTACATTCAATTTAATAAATCTGTTTAGTAAAAGTTCTTTTGTATGAGTAATATAAAAAGAAGAGTTTGATTCTAAACAGTGATCAGTATAGTTTAGGATTCACTGTGTTTGATTATCTGATCAGGTTTCATATAATTAGGAGACTTCGGAAAACTTTTTAAATTATTTCCAGTTTTAATAGAAAGCGTCTTAATTATCTGAATAATGGTGAAGTTTTAATTAATTATCTGCTGATTCGTTAAAATTGGAATTCATTATTAAAACAGGATTATTATTACTCAGTAATGATAAATTAATAAATCATTTTAATCAACAATTCATAATTGAGATTAAAGCATTCAATTGCAGGTCATATTTGGCAATGCATTCTGTTTACTCGCAATTCCCACAGGATTCTTCTGGATAAAGATTTACTGCCTTCTTTTCTTCGTCCTGTCGGTCGGAAGGTAAGAGGCGCGCACGTTTTTATGGACCGCACTCTTTTAAGAAAGTGCGGAAGAAATTCCCCTTTGTTTCGGGTGATTTGTGAGATTGCTACAATTTATTGTAATTGAGTTTCAAATGTCAGCCGTAAACAGTGACATCCTCTGCCACGTCCGTCTAGGATTTAATGCATTTTGGGCGGAAGGGTGGGGGTTTAGGAAGGAAAGGGTAGCTCGGAGCAATCTTGTTTTGGTAACCTTTGTACAACCCTTCAGATGTACGGGAGACAGAATAGAATTTGTTGCTTAGTTTTAAAGATGAAACTCTAGCTCTGCGTTCTGTAATCTTACAGAGTATATTTGGAAGACTTCAGTTTGACATAAGAAAGAAAAGAAAAGCAAAAGATAAAAAAAGTAATTGCTTCTTAGTTGTTTCCTTTTTTCTTTATCCTGTTTCCAAATCCAGAAATGATATAGGATTTTCCGAACCCAGGTAATTCATTCAATTAAGCCTTGGCAGTATTATCTCTTTCTTTTTTTTTTGTTCGGTTAGATACAATTTTGGACTGATCGACTTCAAAAATTAACCGGAGCTCATATGTCTTGGATTCAAATAAAATATTATCCCCAAAGATTTCAGTAATAATAGGGGAAAAAGAAAGAAAGAATTTTTAGATTGCTCGAGCAGCAATTTTTATTTGAAGATAATTCCATTTCAGTTGCAATTTTTTTTTGCTTTCATAATAAAGAAATCAATAATTCCCAGACAATATTTATTACGTTATAGCTTAACAATCGTAGGAATCTTTTGAAGATAAACTTAATGTAATAATGTAATAAAATATGTTTCAGCAAATATTTTTGATAGACTAGAAATAAAAACAAGTAAGAAATAAAAAAAAACCACTAGTGAATATAATTTTTGGCTAAATTTTGTAAATTTAAGACTGACTCATAATAATAAAAAAAAATTAAAACTAATAATAAAAAAGAAAATATATTAACAAAATAAAAAATTAAAAACAAAAAGTTGGGGAAAAAAATTAAAAAGAACGTTAGGAAAAGAAGCAAACCAAATAAAAAATCCACCCGGACATTGAGAAAAAAAGATTAAGAGAAAAACAAAAGAAAACAACAGGAGATAAGCGGACCGACAACATTCAGCGTATGAGTCCGAGAACTTACCGATCACGCTATTTTGATCGCTATCGTAATAGCTCCCAAAGGGGTCACTAATAATTACAGTTGATTTCAATTAAAAAATTTTATTTTATATAAAAATGAGTTTTTTACATAACTCAAATTTTTACATAAATTCTACAGTACAACTTATTTACACATTCACAGTTAAAAAAAATTAAAATTACGAAACTATTTCAAGTTTATTTACCTATAAGTAATCATAATTTCATCTTAAGAGGGGAAAAGCCTTCCCATATGGTCCTCAAATTTGATCAACGCATAATGCTTTATTGGTGATAAAATTTGACACACACAAAATTAAAATTTCTGATTACAATAAGCTAAAAATCCTTAATGTTTTCGAGTTTTATAAGTCAAGCTCATTCATCAGATCTTATAAATCCCGAATACGTTAACGTAGTTTTAGCTTGTTTTGTCGAGTTTCATTTCAAATAGGGTAATTTATGTACAGTGTGAATAAAAATGGTTTGAACGATTTCAAACATTTCCTGTAAAATCGCTATTGCAGATATGATGCAAAGAATGATACAGTTGGATGGAGCACATGTTCAAGTTTGTTTTGTATATCTCAGAACGTTAAAATATGATCTACATTAGGCACACGGTAACTGGAAACCCGAATTACGCAGTCCTGGCTAACGCGATAGCAGTGAGTCATTGGCTGTTGTGCCGTATAACAAACAATTGCCTCTGCCGCTCACCAGGTGTTGTTGTTGACAAAATGGTGTTCACAGGTGCGAAAAAGGCGTACTGTGTTCTCGAATATCACGCAACCAGATCGATGATGATGGTGCATCGTGGTTTTCGCACCAAATTTCAGAATGACCCATCTGCCAAGAATTCCATTCGTAACTGGTACGAGCAATTTAAGCGAAGCGGTGCATTTGTAAGAGCAGGTCGAGTGACCGATCGACAGTCCCTGAGGAGAACGTGTGCACCGCATTCGGGACACGTATCATCGTAGCACTAACAAATCAATGCGCAGAGGAAGTGCAGAACTGGGCATTCCATAGCCGACTGTGTGGCACGTGCTGCGGAAACGCCTACACCTGCGTCCATATCGCTTGCAGAGGCTGCAGCATTTGACACCGAATGACCACCGTCTTCGCGAGGCATTCTGTCAGGCGATGTTACAGCGATGTGAAGTTAAGAACTTTGCAACCACCATCATTTTCAGTGACGAGGCCACCTTTCATGTCAGTGGAAGAGTGAATCGGCACAATGTCCGAATTGCACGTGCGGGATTCCCAAAAAGTGAATGTTTTCTGTGCCATGCCGTTAACACAGTGTACGGCCCATTCTTCTTCGCAGAGAACACTGTGACAAGCGCCAACTACCTTGACATGTTAACGGAATGGTTGTTACCACAGTTCGAAAACGACACGGATGACTTCATTCTGCAGCAAGATGGATGTACCACCCCATTTCCACTCAGCCGTACGCGACCATCTGAACGAACGGTTGCCACAACGATGGATCGGCCGTGCAGGTGCAAATGATCAACAGCTGTTGACGTGGACTCCCCGTTCTCCAGATCTTACTCCCTGTGATTATTTCTTATAGGGTTACATTAAAGACAAGGTTTTTGTACGGCCCTTACCACGGGATCTCAACGACGTAAAAATGCGCATTTCCACTGCAATAAACAATAGACGGATCAATTCTATGTCGCGTTCGGGAAGACTTTCAGTACTGTTTGGACATGTGTTAACAATGGTGGCCATATCGAACATTTATAAGCAATGCATATAAAACAAACTTGAACATGTGCTCTATCCAACTATACCATTCGTCGCACCATAACTGCAATAACGATTGTACAGAAACTTTTTTAAATCGTTCAAAACATTTTTAATCACCTGTATATGAAGTTTAAACACGGTGTTGCAAACCTCCTTACAGACTTTAATGCTAGATCGGCAACACCAAGATAAGCTTTTTTTGTTAATAAATGTATATCAGCTGACGTCATATTTGAATACTGTGTGTGTGGTCGGTTCGCACCGAAGTGCGAGCTTCGTTGCCGAAGCATCCGTGCTCCAGGGAGCGCTAGTGTTCCCAAGACGGCGAACCCCTAGCAGACTCCCTAGAATTACAAGGGAAAGATACTGGGGTGGTTTCCCGTGGCCTTCCCCAGGACGCCATTAAGGAATGACGTCAGACCGAAGAGAAAGTGAAGAAGAGGCTACAACACAGGAAAGGAAATTTTTGAAACATCCATGCTCGCTACCGGGATTTGAACCCGGGCGCTGGCACATTGATCTCACGACAGACCGACGCCTGAGACCGCTCGACCACACCAGCGCGGCTTTGAATACTAGGGAGCGTTTACTGGTGAAATGTGTAGAGTACGCTCACCAGTGACATTGTGTTAACTGTGTGCCCAAGCGAACGGCGCGGCGTAACGGAGTGTAGTCATGGTGTTTCATGCCACAATTACATGCATATGGTAAGTTAATAGTACGCTCCAAGATGGCACGCGACGCCGCTTCGCGAGTTCACTTAGTACATTTGTTTTGTCGGCTTCAAGCAGAAACTAATACGAATGTCAGCATTCTACAATCAGAGATGTAATGTTGAATTTAACATGGAGCGTTCAAAAATGTAAAATTGGCTGACATGCATCCGATTTATGGAGCTGCCAATGGACAAGGAACAGTAGCTGTGAGAATGTACCAACGGTGCTTCTCCAAAACATTCCATGTTAAAGTTAGTATCGTCTCTGATTGTAGAATGATGAAATTCGTATTCGTTTTCACTTTGGAGCCGACTAAACAAATAAAAACAAAGACGTGATCAAGAGAAGGGTCAAGCATGTAATTATCACGTGTATGTAATTGCAGCAAGAAACACTACGACTATAGTCCGTTATGCCTGTTCACTTGAAACATATAATTTCACTGGGGAACACAGTCTATATATCTCACCAGTAAACGCCTCCTAGCCCTGAAATACGTCAGCGGACATGCATTCATTAACAAAAAATGTTTATCTTGGTTTTCCCGATCTACCATTAAAATATGTGCAGAGGTTTGCAACTTCGTGTATAGTCTTTTTTATTTATCTACAACACTAAGAAAATTATTTATTTTTCTCCTTTAATTTCAGAATTCGTACAATTTGTGGGATTGCACGACAGTTTTATCTTTGATTTCTTTAATTTTTTTTCCTTGAATAAATTCTTTGAAAAAATCAATTTCTTTTCTTATAATATGAATGAAGTACTAACGTAAGCTAAACTAAAAACAAATTTCCAAAAGAAATTTTTATTGAAAAAAACGTCAACGAAGTGAAACAAAAGATTCTGTTAAATGCGTACTCTAGACCAGAGGTTCCAAATTTTCAAGGCTGAGAGAGCCTTGAAATGAGAAAATTTGGAACCTTTGGTCTAGTGTTTCAGAAAGTTTTTCACGGCGCCTTAATATATCTAATTTTACCTAGAGGTACCGCAGCACGTAGTATAGGAATCATTACGTAGACTAACCTTTTACTGTATTTTGCACCTTTAACTGTATTAAGTGATAGTATTGAAGAGTCCTTTTATTATAATATTCGCATTATTATTCGAAATGCTCATGGTATTCTTTCTGCCTTTTGTCAAAGATTCTAAGCGAATTGCAATTGAGCCATGTAAGAATTCGGAAAACAACAATTTTTAGGCTCGTCTTCAATTCACTGACCTTCTCAGACACATATTAAAAATTCATTCTTTTGTTCTTTTTAGAAGGAAAAACAAAATCGACAAAGATTTAAAAGGTTAATGAGGAAATGTCGAATAAGTTGTGACTAATAATAAAAAACGAGTGAAGGAGAAATATGAAAACAAGCCTTCGAATTATCTATTCACACTCTTTACGCCTAATATCCAATGTTCATTTTGAGAAAAAAATACCATTTTTAAATTTATATTATTCTTGCAAGAATTAAATTATTGTTTTGATCAGGTTTACTTCTGAAAGAAAATCCCACAAACACGACCTGAATTCCTCAAGAATGAAGTTAATGCGAAAGAAAATACGGAAAGATCTGTTTAACGTGAGGACCATCAACTTTCCCATGCTTAGCTTACATGAAAGAGGTTGTCAAGCCATGCAAATACCCAAAGGGTTTTGATAGCTTTTCCTCAGGTCTTGCGGCTCAGAAGAAACACCACCATCGGGTGCTCAACGGCCGGAGAAGGTTTTCAATTTGCCGCCGGTGATTTTTATTACGTGCCTCCCCCGCGGTCCCGTTTACTGCTGCCCGCCGACTTCCTTAATACCAGGTGTGGTAAGACGAGAGAAGGCGGCAAAGAGAACCAATTAGAGACTCCCGTCGCCGCCTTACAATTGAGGAAATTGATTCCCCAAGCGAACTCACGACTCGGGAAAATTGGAACTTTTAGCGTCTACTCCCGCTATTCGGAATTTCCTTGAGCTGAAGAAGCATATTGAGATGACTCTTTTACTGCGCTACAGACCTAATGAATAATTACCAAAACAAAATTAAAAGTTAGTTGACTGTGTTTATGGATGATATCCAAATGTGTATGTGTGTGTATGTAGTTTTTTTTATTTCCTCGAGAGAAACAATGGAGCAAAAAGAAAATCTAAGAATGCAAAGATAACTCGTCTTTTTAAAAAGAATGGATTAAATTCCCATTTCTAATTATTTGATGCAAAAACCCGACATTGGACATTTCCTCAATAATTTTGTTTGAACCAGGTTTTTAAATAAGTATTTTATGTGGCTACTGTTGCTACCCTCTCTCTGATATTACTTTCAACCATGGATAGAAAAGACCATATTCCACTTATATATTTTAATTGTCCATAGTTATTTGTCACTTCAATTTAATATCATCTTACAATAAAAAGTCTTCTAAGTACATTAAATAATCTATTACTTAGTTGTATATTAGATACATAGATAAATAATAGATTATTTATTAGATAGTAGAAGAGAAATTACTTTTCATTTTGTATCGTTATAAAACAAATTAATGTGTGGAACATAATTGTGAGAAATAAATAAACGGTCACCCAGTTTATTTCTCACAATTTTGTATCGTCTTGAAATTAATTTCAGGAATCAAATCAAAGTATTTTTTTTATCAAATTAGTAAAATCAGTCTCAGAGTTTACTTTCACACAATTAACTTTTGAGTCTGATAAAGTAGTACTTTTTACTCTCATTCAGCAGCTTTTATCTCTATAAATGAAAGATGGAATGAGTTGTTTTCACTATAAAGTATATAATCCATGGTCCGTCTGTCCGAAGACAGGTCCACATTCTATGGAATTCCTTACAACTCCCAGAACCGCCTGGAAAGATACTGAGGTAGTTTTCCGGGGCCTTCCTCACGTAGCGATTACGGCAAGGCTTAAGGCCGAATAGAAAGTGAAGAAGAGGCTGACAAACACAGGAAAGGAAATTGAAGCAGCCAAGCCACGGCCGGAAATCGAATCCGGGAGCCGACACAATGCCCGCACGGCAGACCGCAGTCAAGACCGCTCGGCACGGCAAAGTATATAATATAAGTAAATAAAAAACTTAAATACGAAAATAAAATTAAATAGATAATTTATACTTTAAAATGCTTATTTTCCATTTTTTCATTGAGAAAGTAAACAAATAATATCAGCGGTGCATAAAATTGACACAAAATATCTGTAACAAGAGAAATATTCCTTTGAACACTATGACAGAGCTAATTAATGTAAATGTTTGTTCTTATGACTGGACATTTCCGTTTTCAGTTTCGAAACCTTAATTACCAAAATAATTAGAAAAGCTTATTAGAAACGCAGCTCCCCTAGTTTGTTTCCACTGCAGTATCTGCATTACCTGCAATTTGTTGCTATCCAATTGAAACCATATTTTATCTTAAAAGAAATAGGCAATACTTTTATTTTACTCCAACGCTAATCTTCACAAACTGCGAATACCAAAATGAAGTCTGTCAGCCAGTAGTAATCAAGAAATTTAGCTGAAATTTAGCTTGTACAGGGAAGCAATTGTAATACCATTACAGTGTGGATAATAGTATTTTGGTATCAATTTACTTAAAGTAGGAAGAAGGGTTCTCTTTCGTGCAGAAGAAGACTTAAAACATTCATTTGACGCGACTTAGAATTTTACTAAGCAAAAAAAAAAA
This sequence comes from Thereuonema tuberculata, assembly GCA_023159025.1. Classification (NCBI taxonomy): domain Eukaryota; kingdom Metazoa; phylum Arthropoda; class Chilopoda; order Scutigeromorpha; family Scutigeridae; genus Thereuonema; species Thereuonema tuberculata. Next base: position 119,820,893 of record JAFIDM010012231.1, on the reverse strand, counting down.
AAAGGTTTAAAAAAAAAAAAAAAAAAAAAAAAAACGTTCATCGATACAAAATGATAATAGGAGTAAATAATTCTTTTAATATTAAAATTAAAAAAAGTAATAATAAGCATTCTTTCATCTTTACAATTATTCAACTTTTAATTCTTTAGTTTAGAATAATAGCCATTTGAAATTAAGAAATATAGTTGTATTAATATATTAGACATGGTTTTAACGACAAATATTAATATTTCAATTAGGTTCTAAATCGACTTTAGAGACTTTCTAATTACTTAAAAGTAAAGGCATTACTAAGATAATGCTTCTGAACTTTTCGACACTATACGAATACAAATTTGGTGAAGTTAACATTGGACGATATTTTAGTAAAGTAATAGGTTTATAAAAGCTTCACAGAAGAATTTTCAAATTAATTAAAAAACACCAATTAATTATATTTAAAAATTTCGCAATGTAACTCTCTTCTTATCAAAATAAATTAATATAACTAATGGGACGTTATAATATGGTAACTAAAGTTGGTGAAGTTCATTCCATAGTCTACAGAAACATGAAACCAAAACATGTAGCTACAGTAAGAAATCTCACAATGGTATTTTTAAGCAATTCTGTATCTTGGATATCGTAAAATTTGAATCCAATGAAAACAAAAATAAACCAGAGGAAAAAATGCACATATGTAAAGGAAATGATTTTATTAGATCCAAAGTTTGGGAAATGATTCTTGTAGAGGACGACTTCCTGTTTCCAATTTGATGAAGAATTTCTGTTTCGAATAGAAGAATATCTTTGATTATTAAAATTATTCTTTCTCAACGAACAATTCTTGAGAGGAAAATAACCATTGGTGATACAGATTTTAAAAGTTTCAGATACAAATTAAATGTGACAGTATTCAAAACACTTTCATAAACAGCTAAAATGTATAGTTAGGGGCTCTACGTAGTTAGAGGAAGTAAAACAACGAAAAATTTTATAAAACGTTGAGACACTGTACTTCTTAACTGATTCCGGTGATATGTTATCAATAACATGCCTAATCTTATAAGGTTTTCATCCCTAGAAAAATTTCAGAAAAAGCTTTACTTTTCTACTATGAAAATTGTACTATTGCGATAAAGAGTTCTACATTAAGCTCTATAGATAGTAGTTTAAGAAAAAAAACTGAAATCCTGAAGTCAATTTGTTTTGGTAGCGTTGATATATTTAACAAAATGAAGGCTGCTGAGATAAGCCCTGATTTGACATCCTTCGGGTAAAATTATTTCTTTACTTGATTAGATAGCAATTTTAGAGCCCATTCTTTGAGTGATTAGATTCTTTTATTTCGTCGTTTAAGCTCTTAAAAGAGTCATTAAAAGTTGTAAAAGGAGTCTATTAGCATATCCCGCCAAATTGGGAAAATTGCACGGCTGCGCTAATTTAATGGAAGTAATGTTTAAAAGAGATATACCCATCTTACCTGTTTTTAATTTTACAAAACACTGCCCAATTATCTTCAAAATTATCCTCCGAGAGTTGAAGTGAAAATTTTTGAATTAAAAGTAAAATCTTTCGGGAGAAATTAATAAAACATGATTTAGTTTAAGAACAAAAGATTGAATCTGGTTCTAATTTTTTAATCCAGAAGGAGAACAGGGCTTCATCAGATTAGTTAAAGTTAATAAGGTTCGTATGGAACCTAAAGTTGTAAATAATCAACAAATAGAACCCAGAAAATTGAATACATTCTCTTTAAGAATCGATCACTTACAATATTCTAAGCATTCCATTTAATTAAAGAAACGTTTGTTTCAATATTACATTGAAAAATTGAACCTTCACCTTCATTTAAATTTGATTAATCTTCATAGTCATTCTATTTAGTTTTGGAAAGTTTAAAAGCTCATTAATTTTCATATGTTTTAACGACGCTATAAGGGCTCGATTTAAGATTTAAGCTGCTTTCCTGTGTAATAAAAAGATTATTCAGAAGTCTACAGAATGTCCATGGATCGATGCATCTAATAAAATATGTCTAAAATGTTTATTTTTGAAAGATTTTTTTTTAAAGATATTACTGTCACAAATGACAACCAAATATCCTGCATAGTTTTGAGGATATCTTCTTTATAAGTCCAATCTTAAGATAACAAGGATAATAGGATAGACATTAGAAATTATATAAAATAGTTGCTGAAGCAAGAAAGCGAACATTTATCGCGTTCAGGAAAAGTCGACAAGTTAGGATAATTAGCAGTAAGGTAATTTTTCTTTCTTTCTTTTCTTTTTTATTTCAAATGAGAAACTATTACACTGAAAAGCAATTGCTTAAGAAAGGCAGTACAGTCATTATTCGTATTTCTTTGTGTTTGATCGTTTCCATGATTAAATTGATATTAACGTGTTTATAACTTTTATTTTAGTACTTTCTTGATGTTAAAATAGCACATAGTAGTAAGGCAATTATATTGGCAACTCGTTGGGTTATTCTCAGAGTAGTCTAGGTTAGGTTACCTTAGCAACTAATTTAAAGTTGAAGTGTTTATAACACAAGTGTTTTCTTGTGATTTAATTAGAAACTACATGTAGTAATATAGCTCACAGAGTTTTAGACAAAAGTTATAACTCTGTTATGAACATTGATAACTTGTTGTGTTATTCTCTGTTACGCAATTATGTCCGCATTTGACGATCGCACTGTATTACGTACATTGATGGGTGAAAAAAGTAAATTGCTTAAGCTTATGGATTTTTTGGCCACCTGAACCTAATCTTCTGTAGTCCTCTAATCCTAAGGATGACTATATTATGTAATTCAATAAGCAATTCACTTGTGAAATTCCAAAATAGACAAATGTATTGTAAGTAATCTTCGTTTTTAAGCCCATATCAAAAACTTTTTTAATGTTTTCATCTTCAAGAAAACAACAAACAAAACCGAAACAGTAGATAATTTCTTACTAACATTTGCTAGTATTTGTATGATTTACTTCAAATTTTATGAAACTGAATGCGATAAGATTACCTCCCTAACAAAGCAAGGATTGGTGAAAATATTTCCTAGGAATCTACCTTCTTGACAATCATTGTACACATGCGATGTTAATAGTGGAAAGCAACATAATAAACTTACTCCAGATAATTAAATCTGGATAATAATGAAATCGGGTGTTTTACATTCTTGCCATTTAAATAAGAAACGCAGATTTTCCAATATCAATGAAATATTGTCGGAAATTGCCTGCTAAGCTTATTACAAACATTCAGTATTAAAAATTTAATGTCATCAGTATTTCTCACTGTATTATAATAACACAATCGCCTCACATTTGCATCACAGAGTGACAGAACGTAAACTCTCTGATGACCATTTACTCACTTGCAAATTGGTCTAAATGGTACTTCCAAAGCTCAACTTAAAATCTGGTATTTAAAATATTGCAGATAACAACATGTTTGCACTCTTTACACTTTCCAACAACTTTTTCATCTGAAATTAAAACAGAATCAGAAATGGAGCTATCATATGCGATGGGATGTTGTTTTTTCTATTTTTATTTTAAGAAAATTTTCTCAGCATAAAAAAAAAATAATTAGTACGTACCTCTTTTGATAATGAAACAATTGATCGACATTATGGTTTTTTTTAGAATCTTTAAAGGTTTAGAATTAGAAAAATTAAATTAATATGTCTTTTATTATTTTTTTTCAATAATCTTTTGCTTAAGACAATCCTGAAGGAGATAAAAGTTATAGCATTACCTTTCATAAAATAGTTTTCATTAGACTAATAAATTCTTCTTTAGTAAGCTCCCAAATCAAACCATGGGCCTTCTGGAAGGGCGACATCAAGTCGAGAATTTTATCTACATAAAATCTTTAAAAACCTGAAATCAAATCTCGGAGCTACAATTTAAAGAGGCGACAACATTCGAAGCTAAGTACTGCACATGTTGTATGTGGTATGGAACATGTGGTATGGAGTATGTGCAGTACTTTTACAATTGCTTTTACAATTGCTTACAAATATGCCAGTGGAAGAATATTCCAATGAACGAAAGCAGGCGAAATTTTCAGCTATTCTAATTTAAAAAAAGAAAGGATTAATTTCTTTTATTACTCTATACTTAAAATTCCGTCCAAACAGTACAAATAAGTTTCCCGGCATTGCTTTCAAGCATTGCTTTATAGCTAAATTTTTTACAGCCGATAAACTTTAATTCATGAGTACAGAAACAAAACAAAATTGTCCAGATTCCGCTTTTGGGCGGAATCTTCTATGATTTTATTACAAGGAAATGATTAAAGCATTGCCAGATCTATCTAGTGTTTTGGCATTTAAGCAGTTATTGGAATGATATAGTGCTTTACGATCTATCAGAAGAACAGCAATAATATTATTACAAACACAGCCGTTAAACAAGCTATTCTATATTCCCACTAACTTATAATTAGTAAAGGTATTAACGGTTTGTTAGATGATTTTGCAACTTTAATGTCATGCTTTGACAAAATATAATTATTTAGATAAGTAAAACCTTTTTTGACAATTTTTTTTTCTTCAGCAATCAAGCTTTGTACTGTTGTTTCTAAGGATGCCACCATAAGAATTCTCATTTACAAAATGAAGTAAATATTATCTTTGTTGGAAAAAAGATTATTTTGATGGTGATATCATTGTGAATATGAGGGCACTTCATATTTGAAATCTAAGATTACGTTTGCTGTTCATTCTTATTATTTATTTACTTACTTATTTTTAAAAGCTACTTACTTGAAATAAAGAAAACGAAGTTACTGAAGAAATTATGATATTACAAGGACATTATCGGTGAAACCGGTATCTTTTAAAGTTCAAACGCCAGGAATGGAGTAGGACTAATTATAATAGTGGTTCAATGACTGCTGGATATTATTGGCTCACGAGCAACATTTCGATCTTAATATTGTAGTATTAGTATTCGTTAATCCTCAATTATTCTGGGTAAACTGATAATAAATTTGTACAAAAGAGTTTGAAATCAAACCACATTCAACTTAATAGCAGTTAAAATGAAATTATACCAGTAAGCAATTCGTAATTGCCTAAATATTATAAAAAGTTGATAAATATACATATTATTTTTGGTATTATTGCTACATCTGCTACTATTATTTTTAATCTATTATATTATTTTGGTTTTAAATTAAGGAAATAAATTGGTTATATAAAATATATCTCGGGGCTATGGAGTCGTAATCGGAGTAGTACTTGCCTATATTGAATCGAAAAAATATTTTTAGAAAAATATTATAACTTATATTAACAGTCTCCACAGCTATTAGTAATATTTGTATATTTTTAAAAAAAATAAAACTTTTGTTGAGATTTTTCCACTTAATCAATTTCTTTAGCTGTTATTATCGTAACAGCAAATAAACTTTTCCATGATTCTTAACAATTATATATTTAAACATTATAAAGATGTGGAATCTTAAGTCTTAAATTTTTGCTGACAAAGCGAACCTTCGATAACCTTCTTTCATTGCCATACTTTTTAGCTAAACTTTATTTAAAATTTTGTCCTTTATCAAATTTCAGTACTAATTTTTTTAGTTTCTTCTTTCTTCGAAAGTGAAGCAAAATAGAATAAATTATCCGTAATTTTAGTTTTTGGAACTTACTTCAAAGTTTGTTAATATGTACAACTAATTCAAGGTAATTTCCAATAAGAGAATTTGGAACTACACAATATTTCATGTTGGCTAAAAACTTCTAAATTAGTTGGGGATTAAAATGAAAATAGTTCTCTTTTACTGTTAGTTCTTGGTAATCCTCTTTCATTTTTCTTGGCTTAATCCTAGAACGAACATTGATCAAATCCCCATTTAATTGGTCTACATATGTGATTTCTTTCTAATTTTGATTTACGATGAAGTTATGATCATTATTTAAAAAAAAAAAAGAAAATAAGATCTAATTCCAGATTCCATGATTTTTAGCATATAATATATATATATATATTATATGCTAAAATCATGGAATCTTGAATTAGATGAATTAGATCTTATATATGTAAGTGCTGCTAGTTTTTCTAAAGATTTCTAAACGCAGTATATAATTCAAGCAAGACTTATCTCGTCTTATCTTTTAGTTCAATTACTGAAATAAAATTGTTCAAAATTATTTATAAGGCACATTCACCAATACATTGCTTATTGTTATTTTATTACATAAAATACTACAATAAAAATTAGTTAAGGAACTCCTAAACAACATTTTAAAGTTGCAGTGATTTCATGGAAAAATGGCTTTACACCATCAGGTGACACTAACGCTGAATAACATTAGTGACACTTTAGCATCATTGCCTTAGGCTATGTTGATTTTAAGTAGATGACATAAGCATTGCTTCAACAGATTCCAATGTTGGCCTACCGGTAGCAAGTGTTTTGTCTTACAGATAAGAAATCTCTTTAAGCTGATTCAGTCGCTGCAAGGAATGTATTCAATAGCAAACAGAAAATTGTTATAGAAAAAATGTCTGTATTTGCAATTTAAAAATAATTATGTTTTCTTTAAAAATGTCTACTAACAACAGCAGATTGCCTAAGAAAAAGTGAAATTTAAGTTTAAGTTTCTTAGTATTGACTCACAGGAATTTGCGATTTAAAAAAAGCCAAGCTTTCAGGGATTAGAGATCAAAAGAACAAAATAAAAGCTCATAATAAATTTTTTTATCTTGTATTTCAGAAACTATCGCTTTTTTTCTGTTTTGTATTTCTAGTTTCAGAATTTAGAATATATTTGCAATTTACAAATAACTGAGTTTTGCTTAAAGATGTAAAAGAAAATCATTTTAATCCGAATTAAAAAAACAAACAAATATCCAAACTTTCTACAACAAGAAACTGAAATCACCAAAAATATAAATATAATTTTCAGATATTTTTTAAAACTCTCTTCTATTGGTAAAGAGTTATTTTTATTAGTAATAATTTATTAAATTCGGTTCTACCACCAGCTCCATGTTGAAAAGAAAACAAAGACCACCATGTTTTTAAAATAGAAATTTTAAAATGCAAATGTAATAAATAGTGCCTTTTCAGTATAATCATAGTATGATTGTATTTAAAACTTTTTATTTATTTCAGTTGTATCCGGAAACTTTTATAAATGAAATTTTCTTCAAAGATAATTCCAGATATTTCTTTGCTTATAATACAGTCCTTGGATTTTTTTGGTGATTCCAAAATCTAATTTGTAATTTATGTTCACTATTTCTTAAATGATGAAAATTTTTCAATAGAGACAAGTATCAAAATAAAAAATGAAATATTTCGAAATCCTGCACGGATTTTTGAGTATTAAAATAGAGAATCTCATCACTTTCTGGAAAATGAAGTTATTAATGACTTTTTTATTTTCTCTTCTTGGTTAAATGAATTTGGTTCAAAGGTTCATCCTTCTCCCGACAAGATTTCATTTCTTTGCTAATTATATTTAATTGAGATGGGAAATTTAGATAGCGATATTTCAACATAAAAATATTCTATTTCACCTACATCATTCCTTGTTTCTTAATAATTTGAATAGCACTATATTTCTTTAAAAAGAAAAGTCATGCCAATGTATCGATAATTTAATAAATTTCATTAAATGTAAACCTATTATAAATCCAAATAAGTCCTCATTTGATTAAATAATAGCTATGATCTTATTTTTATGTAAATTATCAGATAATACATTTACTTATATTTGTTTAGCATTCCTATATATGGATAATATTACCAATTTAAATACAATCGCCATAAATGACCTAAAAAAATAAAGAAATGAAAAAAAATCAGAAACTTGAAATATCAATAATAATAGTCTTGAGTCCAAAAAAAAAAACCCCGAGAGACTCAAGTTTCTTGCTAATACTGTATTTCAAATGAGTTATAAGAAAAACCAAGTTTATTTTATATTTGATATAATTTTGGGTAAGTAAAATAGTGAAAAAAAGTACGAAAAAATTAAAAATTTTAAACGTAAAATATCTCTTTTTCCCTGGATTTTCGTTTTTTAAGCTGCGCAAATTCTCAAGTTATCATAATTGCATTTGTAATAGTTTCTCATGGACATCCTGCGAAACTAACAATATAAAAATAATGTTGCTAAAAGCTGGTAGACGTATTAATAGCTTCACTTTCACTGGTAGTTCTTTTATATACTTAACTGAGAGGTTCCATTAGATCTTTCTCACAAATGAGGGACAAAATATAAAAATGGAAAAAAAACCCAATAGAAAATGAAAAATGAGGAATAACTCAATGAGGAATAAAAAATGAGCAAATATGAGTTCCACAAATTCTTCATATTTTCGAAGCTTGTCATCAATGTGGTAAATTTGGCTGAAGAATCATAAAGATGATGAAACGGCCGTCTCAAACTCCGCTTCGTTGACGAGCTCTTGGAATGTTTTGCGTTGTTTTTGTTTTCATTATGTGCATGACTGGTAATTCCCCTTCTCTGTAACATCATCATCTGCACGCTAAGCTTTATTTCTTTAAAAGTACTGGAATTAGTTTATGCATTTTTTTATCTTTTTGATTTTCTATTCGAGGAACATTATTTTAATATAAGTATCGTTCCTATTTCCCACTTTTGTATGTCTTTCTACATTTATTTTATATGCTTATTGTAATTTCTGTAGGCTATTAGGAAGTCTATTTTCAGCTGCAAATCATGTGCATATCTTATTATTTCACTTAGCCTTCAAGGTTCAATTAAGGAAGCAACTTTAATAGTAAAATTATACATCACCCCCATCGCAGCAATCCAAGAATAAAAGTCTTTAATGCAGCAACCCTTTAGGCTCTTTGGGTTACAATATATTATGTAAACACAAGTTTAGATAAACATGCTGGTTCTACATTTTCGAACACAATACAAATATTTACATCCCTCAGCCGAATTTTTATTTGTTTTCGTTGAAAACTAGAAAAAATAATGATAATAAAAATTTTGCAGTGATTGCATTAAAATTTTCAAGGAGCATGCATCGCTGCATCAGTAAAATCGATTTCATTAAACAATAACACTCTTTAAGTTTTTATCTTAGGAAAAAAAATCACTTCATTTAAATAAATATTTCATAAACTTTTCTAAACAGTAATAGAAGTTTAGAACAGTAACAAAGAAGTTCCTGAAAAAAAATAAAGCCTACTTTGCATAAAATGTTTTCTTCAAATTATTATTATTATTATTATTATTAGTCAAGGTTTAACGTGATAACATCACAAACGAAGTCTACATGTATTTTCATTTACAGTAGAACCTCATTATAACGGACTAATTGGGGCTGAAGGTTGTCCGTTTTAATGAAAGTCCGGTTTATAACAAATAATTCTATATCGGTGTAATGCATCAGGGTGTACATCAATGAAAGGACAATAGTTAGCTATAAAAAGTACTTAACGACATGACTCAAAGATTACTGAATAAAAACTGATGAGTGTGTGAGGCAATTTGTGGAATTTCAGACAATAACGAAATTAAATGATCGATAGAATTGAGAAAGCAAACGAAGGAACAACGCTACAAAGTTGCGAATCCTTCCTTGTAGCGTTGTGCCTTGGTTTGCTTACTCAATTCTTTGAATCATCGGGTACGTTAAAATTTTTTTTTCATTAAATGATCGATGTTTAATCGCTTGCTTGAAAATGTAAAACTCGTCAGATAAACATATGCATCCTTTATTATTATTATATTTTTTAAAAAAAACTGTCCGTTATAAGCGATGTCCGTTATAATGAGGTCCGTTATAATGAGGTTCTACTGTATAATGCCAGCTGAAGAAAAACAGTTTCATTTTCCATTTTATGAAAAAAAATAATAAAAAAGTCGTTATTTATTAAACTTTCTGAAGTCCATTAATTTTAATCATATAAATCGACTTACAATTTAATGGATTAGCTAAAAGTAGCCATTGTGTAAAACATTGATAGAAATCTACTATTTAGTTTTTAGTGCTTCGCTACGGGAATATTTGTCGATTTGTAACGACAAGGACTCACTTGGAAAAAATTTAAGTATGAAATTAGATTGTCTCAAAGTTTTAGTTTAAAGATTAGTTCTTAAATATGCATTCCAAGTATTAAAAGAGATCCATCCATTCACAGGTTATAAGAGGGAAACACAACGAACTGATATGTTTAATGAGTTTTACTTTCATAAATAAATAGACACTTATTCGTTTGTGTTATTTCCATGATTTAAAAAAAAATTAAAAATCCTCAAGGTTAAAGGAAACTAGACTCAAGTACTACGGCACTTGGCATGAATTTGTTTTTGTTTTTGTTTGCATTAGGTGCATGATGGGTAATTCCCCTTTTCTTTAACATCTTCATTGGCACCTTGAGCTTTATTTCTTTAAAACCTTTTACTTCGTTGTGGCTTTTTGTTCGAAATTTATTTGCCACTTTTGCCCGAAAGTTGAGGGCCCCATTATTAAATTCTGTTCAGCAACAGGTAATTTTCTTTTCTTGTTTATTTGTGTCGGAACCCACAGTCGGGAGCAAGTTTGGGTTCCACATATTCTTGATGCTTTCGAAGCTTGTCATTAAAGTAGAAGTTTGGCTAAAGAATCGTAAAGATGACGGAAATGCCGTCTCAAACTCCACTTCGTTGACAAGCTCTTGGCATGAATTTGTTTTGTTTTTGTTTTCATTAGGTGTATGGTGGGTAATTCCCCTTTTCTTTACTGTTCGTTTTCGAAAGCTGGAACCGCGACTCGCGGACGATTCTACTCCGCAGAGGGGTGATGCGCTGAGATGGGCACTTTCCTAAGACCTGTTGACTGGATCTGGAAAGCTCACCCCCCCCCCCAACAACAAAAAAACAGTAATTTTTCATAATTCTTTCCCGAAAAGAATAAACAGAACGCAGCTACTAGTAAACTAACTAATAAAAAGTAAACATCCCCTCTTTATTTCTCCTCAGCCCTATTTTGATGAATCGAAGGAGACCTGACGCTTGCGCAAAAGCGCTGAAGGGTCTCGTAAACAAAAATGAACAGTACTTTTCTTTTAGTTGGTATTTAATAGAAACCTATTCCCGATTTATTTTGAAATACAGATAGATCAGTAACTTGACAGAAATCCATATTAGAGCTAAAGCCTGTATTGTATTTATTTATATGATAGTACGATATGTAAGATAGTATGAAAGTTTTAATAGATCAGACTCACAGAAATAAACTGCACATTCCAATTGGTTTTTTTATTGGATTCCGGCAACAGAGCCTGAACCTAAATTCTAATTGGAATTCTAATATAAACCAAGTTTACAAATAATAGTAGAAGTAAATGATTTTGTAATCTAATAAGGTATTTGGAAAACCTTGGCTGCAACATTTAATAATAAAGCAAAGAAATAGACAGGATTTATCTCTGAATTATAATAATTAGTCTTCAAAGTAAAAGACCTGAACATTATGAATTTTTATCAAATGGCTGGTAACTGTCTCTATGTAAAAATGTAATGAAAGTTTTCTTCTTGATTCCTCAGTTCATGAAAATGAACCAACACTTAAAGGAATCGAGACCAATTTCTCTCATGATTTCATTGACTGTAGATCTTCTCTCTTTTCTTATTTGGTTTCAATCTATTCTCATTTTACCAGGTAGACATTACAATGAAAGAATGGTTTTACAGTCAAGAGCTTTTCTAATTACGTAAAATGGGAAAGCTAAAGCTATTTCGGAAATAAAATTCTTCATTTTTTGGAAACAGTAGAAATTTAAAAATGAATTACTTTTATATTCTCCTTCTCAAGAAATAATTGATTAAAAGGTAACTAAAAATCGATTGGAATGGTAATGGAAACTAGGAATAAGTTCAAAAATTTTAAAATCAATCCTGCTGTAGTATAAATAGTTAACGTTTTTCTTTATATATTTATTATATTCTTCAATTTCGACTTAAACTTTATCGAATGAAATTAAAGACGAGCAATATATGTGCTTTACATTGATTAGATTCATATCGCAATTGTTCTTGAACAAAATTTTTGGCCTGCAGAGAAAGAGAATCGAAGACAAGATATATGACCTCAGTTTCAAGCTGGAATAACGTGGTGGAGCAGAAAATCACATTAAATCTTATCTTCTTTTACAAGTTAACTCTAAAATGGAGGATGACCTGTAACCTTCCTAATTTCCCCAGAGTTATTCATGTCAGCAGTTTGAGCTTAAAGGTTACAGCATTAACCACCTAGAGAACTTACGCCGGAAGCTGATAGGACTTTTAACCGGATGTTCATACAAAATAAAGGAAATTCAGGCGACAGGTTTAAGTTGGGAATTACCACATTCATTAACGTCTCATGTTCCCTTGTAGGTTTATCATTTTGACACGCCGAGAAAACATAGGACTGTCTGTTCTGTTTGCAAAGTAAGACCGTACATGAATAGTGAAGAGAACAGTGGCATTATATGCTTATAATTATTTTATATGTCTTGTTAAGCAATATATTTATTTAATGTTAAATATTTTATTTGACTTATGTTAACTAAATATAATTTGATTTCTAATGACAAATTAAATTCAGAAATATTTTCTCGAAATTCGTTTTTTCCATAAATTATATTAATTAAATATAACAAACATGAGTCATCGAACAGCTATTGAATTTATGAACTTCACATAACGATAATATAAAAGGGAAGTTAGTAGATATGTATGTATTGGTCTGTTCGAAATGTTTGGCATACTTCCCATCATGCTACAAACTTGAAATTTGACATGTGGGCAGGTTCCGTAGTGTAGACAATGGAAAAAGTTTAAAAATAAACTTTTTTATTCGGGTGGGGGAAAATGGATGATCTTTTATTAAAATCCTCAAAAAATTTACTAAACTGACGAATCGTGTCGTACCAAATTATCAAAGCATCACCAGCATATCGGAAATATTCACATTTAAATTTGATATTTTTTAGCACGTCACATTCAAAATAATTCACGAAAATGTTACATAATTGGCCAGATAAAAGGGATCCAATTGGAAAAACCCTTAACTTGTTTAAATATTTTGTCTTTATGCTTAAAATACGTGTTATTAGTTATCAAGTTGATAACATTCATCAGATCCACATTATTCATATTGTATTTTGACAACATTTCTTTATGCTCAAAGGCTTATTTATCTAGAATTATTAACGTCTCCTCTACGGGGAAAGTAAAGTAAGATGTACGGGTTTAAACCGATAACCTTCAGCATATGAGCCTGAAATCTTAACCATGAAGCTACAGCTGACAATTGAAAATGATGGTTCCATTTGTAACATTTAAGCTAATAGCGGAAATCCAATGAAAACAATGCCAAATATCTCGAACCTGAGGAGCGTTGGCCTCTGAAAATACTCTATTCCTACGTTGTTTGGGCCTCTGAAATGGTGTAATCCGTTTGTTGATCCGACCTTCCGTTCGGGAATTGTTAGAGGTGGACAGACACGGATGGACGGACAGGACAAAAGCAATAGCTACCGATTTTTGGTCGCTATCACAATAGCCCCCCCAAAATCAAACTTTTTTTCATTACCTAGTAAGCTATCTAATGATTATTGGCAGAGACGATTGTTAAATAATATTACATTTTCATATTAATAAAAGATTTCCAAATGCGAAGTCATTACCATTTAACATAAGAATTGGTCATGAGAAACAGATGGAGACTTCAGATTGACTAGAGATTGCAAAAATTATCCTTAAGCTTTGTAGATTGAAAATTGTAACTGCAATGATTGAAGTCAACTTCTATAATTGGCTAAGTTCGTCTGTCTGTCTGTAACTCGATATAATTAAGCTTTTAAGATAGATCCATCGGTTCTCAATGGTACCATTGAATCAAGAGTAATGAAATTGGATAAAGATATTAGTTCATTGTGTCATTCCATGTTGTTTCCATGAAATTTTATCCTTGGGAACTGACCTAGACAACTGAAATTCTAACAAAACATACGTTCAAAACCAAATAATTTTGTTACCGCTGTATTCATTTTAATGAAATTTGTCATACTTACTCAATTTTTTACGCTGATTTTGAAACTCAAAACCATTTTTGCCGTAGAAGCTTCGTTCACGAGTTAGCTTACATTTATTTAGATTACAAAGGTGAGTTTTAAATGCCTTTCGGCGTTGTGGGTCGAAAATAATAATTATTCCATTCTTACTTTTAGTAAAATTTATTTACAAGGACAAACTTTGAATATGGTTAGTATTTATTTCAGATCAAATCATCAATCAAATCAAATATCAACTTATATAATTGGCTAAGTTCGTCTGTCTGTCTGTCTGTCTGTAATTCGATATAATTAAGGTATTAAGATAGATCCGAGGTTCTCAAGAGTATTAAGATAGATCCATTGAATCAAGGGTACTCAAATTGAATGAAATATTAGTTCATTTTGTCATTCCATGTTGTTTCCATGAAATTTTATCCTTGGGAACTCACCTAGACAACTGAAATGCTAACAAAACATACGTTCAAAACCAAATAATTTTGTTACCACCGCACCCATTTTAATGAAATTTGGCGTACTTACTCAGTTTTTTACGCTGATTTTGAAACTCAAAACCATTTTTGCCGTAGAAGCTTCGTTCACAAGATAGCGCAGTATTTAGATTACAAAGGTGAGTTTTTAGATATCCATATCTAAAGTTTGTCCTTGTAAATAAATTTTACTAAAAGTAAAAATTTTACTTTCCAGAGCCTGTTTTTAGTCATGGACAGTTATATGTTGCTATTTCTCGAGCACGTCGTGCTTGCGACGTCAAAATCAAAATTCTTGACCGAATAGATCAAGGACATCTGATAGAAGGATGTGATGCTGTTTTTACAAAGAATGTAGTTTATAAGGAGATATTTACTTTATAGTTGATAGTTGATAATGAAAGGATTTTTCAGATTTTTTTTATGCCTGTCGTTGCAGCTAGTATACTATATAACCGCTTTGACATTTAGTGGCTCAAATTACATGAAGACATATCAGTAGTCTTTTCACTGATGTTTCTTGTCAGTTTGCTCTGGAATTTTTCCAATTTTATTCAAGAAATAAAGCTCAACAGTATAACGTTCCGATCCGATTCTGGGAAATTCCAAATACCACCATTTGATTTATTCTTATCTCAAACAATGGTATGTTAGGTCACAATACTCCCTTTGTATCTTAGGCAATCAATAGGAATTAGTTTGAGAAGATGTAGTAAATATGAATGGTCAGGAACTAAATTTGAGTTCCTAATTAAGAACACTGTTTTGGTTTGATAACTCAAGATGAGTCGAGATGCATACAAGCAGATGTTGTATATGCATATAAAAAGATTTATCAAATCCTCGCTAAATAAATAAAATAGTACTTATTATCAATAAAATGCTTGATAAAATAATGGGCCTGAAGGCTTATTGATAAATTATATACTTCGATTCATTTGCTGGCAAACTACATTCGATACTAGTTCATTACGAATTTCATGGGCGAGAAGAGGTCCGTACATTTGTTTCTAATGTTGCAGTAGGATCTCTCTACATCTCTATAATATCTTCTGTTAGTATTTTATTTTCATAGATCGTTTCTTTTCATCTTCGTTATACATTAGTTTTCTTAATTCTTGAATGTATCCAAAGTTTATACTTCGTAGTTCGGTGGAAAACTTCTGTAATAGTGTTTACGCAAAAAGTCCAACTGAGTTAGAATCACTACTGAACACTGTGAGAATCTTCAGCGGAGATATAAAAATGAACTTTGGACTGGATAAATGTGCAATGCTGACAGTACAACGTGGAAAAGTTCAGAAAACAGAAGGCATTCAACTGGCAAATGGAGATATAATAAGGTCACTTAATAAGGAAGACCCATACAAATACCTCGGTATTTTAGAAATGGACAACATACTGCATGATAGGGTCAAAAACCTTACTAGATCAGAGTACTTGAAAAGAGTTCGAAAGATCCTAAAATCTAAACTCAATGCTGGAAACACTATTCGTGCAATAAATACATGGGCAGTGCCCTTAATTCGATATCCAGCGGGAATTATCGACTGGACAACTGCTGAACTGGAGACACTCGATAAAAAAACACGAAAACTCCTAACTATACATCACTCATTACACCCTAAAGCCGTGCGAACACCACGCAATATTCCTGCAACTTAGTTGCGCGATTTTGACGTCACGAGTTGATATAAACCTTTGTCAAGCGCGAACACGATGCAACACGGATATGCAACTCGAAAATGCAACCTACCCATAACAACGCAGATTTCAAATACGTCACCTGTGGCGTCAAGCAAAATTCGGTTATGTCGTTTCAAACATCAACATATGATAAATATTTTTTTAAAATTATTAGCCGCTATGGAATTTAATTTCATGTTGTTATTTCGAATCAAAAGTAACGAATGACCAACAGCCAATAAGAAACCATGCTCCCCTGGAAACAATGACGGCATAACTTTTGCATTCTACGTCAGCAGCCTTCGCGTTTGCCAAACCCGCTGTGGAAAATCCAAAAAAATCGAGGTTTTTCAACCTCTCTGATAAATTCTGCCGCATACAATTACTGCATTTCAGTATAAACTTTATTTCTGCATGAAAGAAACTCGCAATACTCTGATATTAATTGAGTATGAGCCTGTCTTCAAAACGAATCGAGCGATAAAATTTTCGACGCCATTTTTTCCATGGGCGTGGTTTCACAACTGACGTGTTCCAATGCTGCCCTGTGATTGGGGAATTCGATGCAATTTTTCGAGTTGCAGCTGTTGATGCAACTCGACTCTCGTGACAGAAGTTGCAAAGAAATTGCAACTCGTGACGTCAAAATCACTCGTGACGTCAAAATTGCGCAACTAAGTTGCAGGAATGTTGCGTAGTGTTCGCAGGGCTTTAGAGTGATATTGATAGACTATCTACCACGCACCATTGGAGGTCGTGGTTTATTACAGATACAACAAACTGTTGAAGAGGAAAAATGTGGCCTCCGTGACTACATCAACAACAGTAATGAAAAACTGCTAAAAGCAGTTAAAACTGAAAATTTCCTGAAAGCCCCCAAATCCAAAATAGAGTACAAAAAAGATCAGTACAATACTAGAAACCTGGAAAAACAAGCCCCTTCATGGGGCTTTCTTCAAAGGAATCGAACATAAACATGACAAAAATATCATCTGGACTTGGCTAAAAAATGGTACATTGAGAAAGGAGACTGAGGGTCTGCTCCTTGCTGCACAGGAACAGGCTCTTCAGACCAATGTTATGAAGGCCAAGATACAAGGCACAAGCACCAACAGCCTTTACAGACTGTGTGTAACAACCGAGAAGAAACTGTAAATCATATAATCTGTGAGTGCTCTACAATTGCTAACACAGAATATAAAAAGCGACATGATGATGTAGCCAAGAAAATACATTGGGCACTATGCCGTAAATTTGGATTCCATACATCAGAAAAACCCTGGCATCACAGTATAGAAAAGGTCTTGGACAACGGGCAAGTTAAAATCCTCTGGGATTTTCGTATCCAAACAGACCAGCATGTAAGAGCTAATACGCCCGATATTACATTAATTGAACAACAAAATGTGACCCTAATTGACATTGCCATCCCTGGGGACTGTAGAGTCCAGGAAAAAGAACTGGAAAAAATCAACAAATACAGGGCTCTGGCACTTGAAATTACACGAATATGGAATAAAACAGCTACAGTGCTGCCAATCATCATTGGTGCACTAGGAACATTATCACCTAAATTTATGGACCAGACTTGGAGCACCAGCAATAACAACAGCTGAATTACAAAAGACAGCCATCATTGGCACTGCGAACATTTTACGTCAATACCTTAGCAACACTTAGCCCCTGGTTGAGGCCCGTCTTGCCTAAAAAAATACCAGTGATAAACGTGAATTTTTGTGTTTGTTTGGGTGAACGTTTACAGTGTGTAACTTTTTTAAAAAGAGTAAAATTTGTTATATATATATATATATATATACAGTGCAACTTGTTAAGATGTAACTTGTTAATTCGAAAACTTAGATAATTCAGCTTCAGCTTCGAATTATCCATGTTGACTAGTGTTGCTAAATTCGTGTGTCAAAAAAAAAAAGGTATAAGGGGGATGAGAAGGAACACGTTTTAGTGATGCACTCATGTCCGGAAACAACTAATTATGGCGATATGCCTAACCAAAAGTCACGATTCCAGAGGACAACTTGTCCTGCAACAGCGCATTTAAAGTATAGCAGGTGAGCCCATTACCTGGCGCCTTGGATGACCGATTCACGTTGTTTGTTACTTTTATTCAAATGTTTCGAATATAGTATGAGTGTCGTTAGTTAGATAGGTACGTAGTTATTCAGTTATTTCTTCCGTTATCGGAATAATGGCTGTAACAAAAACTGATGTTAATATTGTGACTGAAGACTTAGTATTTGGCGTATTGTTCTTGATGTTTATTGTTGTGAATGCTCTCCTTCGCATTTTATACGAAAACATCAACACCTACGTATACCACAGTTCTGTAGGTATCCTCAAACCTACTAGGGCTGCTGAACATAAAAAAAAGGTTAGTACATAGATTAGCATTTTACGAATACTGACGATCTGAATTAAATGACAAAACGGACTCTGAGGCATAAGTAACGTACACGACCATCACGTGAGCAGCAATCACATTCTATGGTAACCGGTTGTTATCCGGTGATTCAAAATTCCCAATACCAATTTTAAAGGCAGATTTTACTCAGTAAGACTAATAAAAAAGTTTTTTAAAAAAATGGGCCCGGAAAAGAATAGTTTTCGCGAAAAACATAGTTTTCATTATTCAATGTTTGGTTGTTGACACAGTATGATGTGATAAAACATATTTCAAAGTATTCATAAATTAAAACACAGATATACAAAACACGGAAAGAGTAATTTAATAAACGGTGTGAGAAAAAAACAATTAATGGAAATGAATAGTTTTGCGAAAAACGTAATTTTTATTATTCTAATTAATGTTGGCCATTTCGGGACTCGTTAATTGTGTGTTTATTTTTTTTTTCGAACACCATTTATTAAATCACTCTTTATGATAGCATCATTTCTTGCCCTCGTTTGTATTTTGACAATATTATTTTTAGGGATAATATCAAAAGTTTCAACAATGTAAAGTGATCGAAGAGAAACAAGAATCATTGATGTAGACTACTGTTTTAAAACTGTTAGGAATATCATAAAAAGAGAACAGAGCAATTTATTCTTAAAAATATAAGTATCATCATCATCATCATATTATTATCAAAGAAAACAGCACAAACATAGAAAATTAAGCTAAACAGATGAAGTCAAAAAGATAGTAGTTATGAATGTCTGATGTCTTGTAAAATTACTTAAGAAGTTTTAGAAATTCTTAGTATAAATGTAAAACAAAAAGTTACTTTCTTGTAATTTACATTCCAGTAAACTTGGAGTTTTTTTTTTCATAAAAATATTCTGATCAATATTGAGGCAGACAGCTGAAATATCTGATGCAGACGGTTCTGATGAAATGCAAATGATAAGAAATTGACGGATAATCGACAAGTGTGACTTTTTCAAAAACATGGCTGACTAAATTTTAAAAGTTTATTTGTCTGATCTTTATAATCTACAATAATTTCTTTTGAATCAGGAGATTTTGCAATTTTTCATGATCATATCCAAATTTCCATTTCCTCCTGACATTTATTATTTTTATAATTTTTGATTGGTTTTACAGAATTTTATTATTTCGTATAGACAAAAGCAATGAACTATACAATAATAATTAAACATTCATTTCAGATTGAATCAAAAAGATAGTGAATATTTTCTTGAAAATGAAAAAAAAAAGTTAATTAGTTAATTTACTTATAGCGAATTGTTAAAATATTTGAATTACGATGCAAGAGCACACTCATAGTGTCAGATTTTAATAAAGCTCGATTGTAACTTTTGATTCAAAGAAAGAAATGTGAAAATATATTTTGGGATACAGCATTACGGCTAGAAGCATTAAGACTTGAAGCTTTCAAGAAGATCCGAATGCTATGATTACATCGAGAAAGCTTAGACTACTCCCAAATTGTTACCTGGCTAAAAACCCGAGAAGAATTCTCCATAGCTGGAAGCATGCTATTGTTAAGGAGGATCAATAATTACTGTATATGATAATAATTCTAAATCTTTAGAAATATAATCATGTGAGTTTGCTTGTTTTTTGCTTCAACTTACAAATGAAGAGGAGCTAGAATTAATATTACAGATCCAATATTATTCAAATCTAACATATTAATTAATTTTGGTAAGATTATGTTGACCGATTTTAAAATAGAATGTAGATAATTAGTTTCTAAAAAAAATATTAAATTGGTTTCAAAATTTAAAGGAAAAAAAAATAAATTAACGCATCATTAAAAGACAACATTGTAATGTTCTGATTTTGACAGAGAAATTACAGTTAAGTCGTATTTTTTTACATTATTGACGGAGAAAATACTTTTTATAATTTGATCTGATCGTAAAAATAAATTGCTATAAATATTGACAAGAGATAAAAACAAACAATAAAACAAGCAAAACAAAAGAGAGAGAAAAAAGCCGCAGTTCGATAAAAACTGCTTTGTATTTTGCCGACAAAGGATCAGTTAAATACACGCACGAGAGTAGGAAAAAACCCTTTCCAGTGAATGAAATACTGATGAATATTTCAGTAGCAAACATGCAAAGAATAGAGGCAGCACACATGTACAAGAGAAAAAACGTTTTGGAGCAAAGAGAAATAATATTGAAGATTTCAGTTATTAATATTTAAACGATTGTTTTATTGTTATTTCGGGGGTTGAGTGAAAGCTCTTCTCAATGGATCTTAGATGTAACGAAGTAGGACTTAGAAGAAAAGCTTTCAAACTCCAATTCACAATTGGAAACACAAAGAATAACCACCAATACTTTAAATTTTTCAGTAATCCTAGTAATTAGGGGAAAAAAATAGTAGAATTAAAACATTAAAGGAACCCTAAACATGTTATGTGATGTAGGAAGTGTAGGTGGCAGGGAAGCCGAGCACCGCGACCGTTGGTCTATAACCGTAAACATAAAATAGCAATTATTTGTTCTAGAATGAGGTTGTAACAAAGTAGGCAAAGGCATTGGAATAGTGGTCTTCAACTGGCATAGTATCTTATGAGTACATCTGTAAGGTATACTATACATTTCTTTTTCTTTTCTTTTTTTTTTTTTTTTTTTTTTTTGATGGTTTCTTTGGCGAGTCGTTTATTCTGGTTGAAATTCTCATTTTCAGTTTCATGTCTAAGAAAAGACATTTCATCAAAAACTTATTTTTGTGAACAAGAATATGGCACCTCCAAAATTAAAATAAAACAATAAATACATATTAAAATTAAAATAGGAAGCTCATATGCCGGCCTCCGCCAATCTCAAATCAATTTCCTTCAGCATTAAAAGAAACACAATAAGCCTAAAGTTGCATTAATATTCTTGTTCACGATTAATTCCGTATTTACGAATGACTACTCTCAGCTGATAATCGCCAAAAAAGCGTGAAACGGTCGTTCTGAGATGTCATTTTGTTAATGCTTGGTGTTAACCATTCATATTTACACAATTTTAGGCTTTTTGTGTTCTTTTAATACCTAAGGAAATTAATTTGAGGCTGGCGGAGGCCGGCACATGAATTTTCCTGTTTTATTTTTAATGTGTATTTATTGTTTTTTTTTTTTAATTTTTTGCGCGATATTCTTGTTCACGACTAATTCCAGTGATCTCCGTGTTGAGACCTCGCTATTTACGGATGACTGGTCTCAGCTGATGATCGCCAAGAGTGAAAGGCCTTTCTGAGATGTCATCTTGGAAATACTTGGTCTCATCTTGTAACTTAATTTTGTGTCAAAAATAAAGTTTTGTTCTCAGTCTACAAAGCTTTCCTAATGAATGTTAGAAAAAAATAAGAAAACTTTTATATTCTTTTACTATTGCTTTTATATATCTAAGAAAAATATCAATCGTAAGGCACAAAGCTAAAGTTAGGATTCGCACTTCGAGTTGTCATCGGGAAGAGACTGGGACGGACCGTTTCGTCCTCATTAGGACTCCTCAGCCAGCCAAACTGTTACGAAATTTTAATAAATTGAAATGTATCTTTTATTTAATGACAAATTAGCATTAGCCTTGAAGAAATCATTTGTTAATCTCATTTCACATAGTTGTTATAGATGTGAGCCACTGATATTCGGATTATAAATAAGTGAATAATAGAATCATAACTATAATACAGTAGAATCAGGGTCTTAGGATTGAAACCTGTTGTTGGCGAATGTTACTTTGGCGAATCAATTTTTTGTTTATGTAAGAAATGTGTGAATAATGAGTTGTTAAAAGCTGCTTTCTTTCACTTCCCTTGTTGATAACCTACCGGGTTCGCTGTATGTATATACATTATATATATATATATATATATATATATATATATCAATAATATTTTAGCTAATAAAAGTTGGCAACAAGTTTAGCTTTTACAAAAATTTTTGAGCAATTTTTTTTTTACTTAATTTCGTAACATGAAATTCTTTTAGGAAAATTGAGTTCCTAGATTTAATAAAATTTAATAAAAAGCATTCTTATCAATGATTAGGTATCAAAAAAACAAAACAAAAGCCAAACAATAAAAAAAGAAAGAAAGAAAAGGGCTGTTTTTCTGCTGCTCTATCGACCCAAAGAAAACAAAAATAATGATATATAAATTAAAAAGTAATGAAGATAATTAATCGACTTAACTAGAGACGTTCGTAATTTTTTTTTTTTTACTTTCCATCTAATTGTTAAAAATTAATCATCAGCATTCCCAAAATGCAAGCCACAAAAGCTTGCCGAATTTCAGATTCAAGCCAAAATCTTCCAGTGATTTAAAAAATAACTATCGCATAAAAGTACATAAAAATCACTCCTTCCTATAAAAAAATACCTTCATAGCACTTGGAGTTATCTCTACAGCGGAAAAATATACTTAGAAAATTTCTATAATTGACAAAACAATAAAACATGAGGAATGTTTTAAATTAATTTGTTAAGGTATTACTTCTTAAGGTTAAAATATTTTTCATTTTATTTAGAGAAAAACAAATAAATCGTCTTTGAGAGTGTTATCCGACCGTGAGAGATTATCTGGTGGAATGTAAATTGATTAATAGTAAATACAAATTATTATGGTCTCATGATCATCGAATTCAATATTAATTGTATCAATATTTTTTACCCTAGTTAAAATGCTTCTTTTCACTGACTTATTGTTTCTTCTTGCTTAGTATTCTTAAATTCTGTTGTGTGGATCATAAAGTTTTGTCAAAAAATATACCACTCAAAATTAAATTTTACAGGTCATTGCATCGCTGTTGTTTTTTTATGCAACTCAACGACAAACTTAAACCAAATTTCTTCCAAGTAGAAAATCATAAGTTATAAATCATTATTTTTGCGACAAGAAGAAAGAAAATGCGAAAAATGCTAAATTCTATTTTCTCTCCCCAAATGAAACATTCAAATTCAATTAGATTTAAGTCAATCAAAGCAGAATTGCAAAGAGATGTCATCGCACCAGCAAATACATATTTTACCTTTATAAATATTTCATATAATAAATCTGACGAAGTGGATTCAGATATTCAGTAAACAATATTAAGTCTATTAGGAGATATTTTTTTTTTCATTAACATTCCTTTCTTAAATTTCCTTAATTAATTAATTTGCTAAAATGCCTAATGGAATTTTCTTAAAAATTGTAGCGCCGTCTTTAATGAATAGCAATTTACAAAATTCAATCTAATTGAAGTCTAAGAATTTATCTTACATTATATAAAATTATAGATTACATAACGCATCAAGCAAATTTTAAAAAAATTCCAAATACCGATATTTTATTTACAACTTTATCTCAAAAAATGCTATTGAAAAAAACTGAATTACTGACATCAACACTTTATTAAACGTCAATGCTTGTAGTACTTTAAATTTTATTTAAATATCGTTTTATTTTCGATAATATTAAAATGAGATTTTTTTTTGTTTTTATTATATTTATACTTTTTATTTAAAAGGTAACTTTCTTAAAGTACTTCGTTTCGTTTTTTTAATGACCTTAAATTCCTATACAAAATTGACCACAGACTTTTCTGCATTCATCCATCACAATCGGATTTACAGCAGTGAAACATTGAGACAAAGGCACTTTCGATTCAAATTTCTTAGGAAGAAGTAGACTACCAGTTAAAAACAGAAAAGTCAGACTTTTGAGATTATTCTTTAAAGGCCAAAGTGTCCTTTCCTTTTCAGTCAAAACAAAGATCAGAGTATCGGAAATTCTAGAAATTACCAAACAGGAATTAATGTGTTTTTAATGTCTGAAATTAAATTTAGGCTTGCTTTAAACTTACTTAAATGAACATTGGTTTCTTAAAATGTTGAAGTAGACAATGTTGTTTTGGTTCAATTTATTGTTGTTATTGTAAAAATAAAATTTTAGTAATCTTACCCTTAAACCAAAAATTTCTGCTTTAAGCTTTTTTGTTATCCATTCTGTAGAAGTTTTTTTTTTCTTCCTATGTTAGATATGGCTGCCAAAATAACACAGTTTGGATTCTGTCTTTTAATTAATTAATTAATTAATTATGGTAATTTTTCTTTGATCATTTGACAGACGAATATCAAATCCATTTTTCGTGTGTCGGTGATAACTAACCTTGCAGGTATCTTAACTGTAATAGAAGATAAACCATTATTAAAATGTTGGTAAATTACCCTAACTTAATAATTTCCATTACTAATTATTACCATCTTAATTGTAATTCTTACTTATAAATTTTTGTGCAAATGTTCAAATTTTAATAGTTTTCAAACAAGACTTCAGTGGATTTCTACATAATGTAACTTATAAATTAGCAAAATAAAAAGCACTAAAATGAAGCAAATTCCATGTCGTTCATGGCTTTGTTAAAGCTGTCAGCACTGTCGTCCAACACATAAATAAACCATGCTATAATGACGTAGGTAACTGCCATTGATTCAAAAAAAGAAAAATGCCACACAAATCCTGACTCGACTAAGGTACATTTCTGAACATGACATCTGCGTCAGGTTGTAGCGAAACAAAGGCCAAATGTCAAGCAGTTGCTTCAGATGAGAAGCTGACAACGTGACAATTACTTCAAGTTAAAGAAAATGTTTTTGTAGTTCTCAGTTGACAGCTGGAAGGGAATTTGTAGGTATTGACTGCAGACAGGATATTATTTTTATATTTTGAATTTCATTAAGCAGGTAGAAAAAAATAACTCGAAATTAGAAGAAAAGACAATGAATAAAAAATAAAGAAGAAAATAACTTTTTAATAAACTTTAATAATCCTCCTCTTCGAATCTAATTAAGAAAATGAATAAATTAACAAAGAAGCTGAATAATGTCAAAAAAGGAAATTAAACTCAAATGAAGTTAAGGTAAATTATATTCTTCAAATAGAATCTCAGTAGCTGGAAACAGGGAATAGGAAAAGGCCTGGGTAGCACTTTTGTGGAAGTTAACGACAACATTCGATTTCATCATTGTTTTTTTTGTTTTTTTTTGATTGGAGTTTTTTTTTGTAGGGCTTGCTTTTGTTACTCGCCCTGGTATATTAAATAAAAACCTAAAAATATATACTAAACCTAACTAGACTTTCGTAAAGCAGGGCGCACACGATGCGACAAACTGTTGTGTTGGCTGTCGCATGAGACCTGGTTCTATGGGATTCCGCCCGACAATAGCCTGCCAACATGTTGGTTGTTCATTTCTATTTCGGGGTTTGGTCGGGCGAAAACTAACCAATCACAGTGAAGCGTTGGAACACGTCAGTCGTGACGTCACGCCCAGTTGAAGAATTGGCGTCCCGACGATTGTCCCCACTTCAGCTCGACGGAGAGCGATTACACAATGATTATCACAGTATTGAGATTATTTTTCACACATAAATAAAGTTTATACGGAAATGCATTATTTTAATGCGTCAGAATTTATCAGAGACTCTGTAAAACCTCGAATTTTTCATAATTTCACAGCATCGGCTGTGTTCGCATGGAATTCTGGGATAGCCGGTTGCTTGCTAGTGAAAAAAGTGACGACGTAGACGTGACGTCATTGTTGCAAGGGGAGGATGGATTGTTATTGGCTGTTGGTCATTAGTTATTCGTGCATCGAATTATTAACATCAACTTCGACTACATAACGGCTACTAATTTTAAAACAATATTTATCATATTTTGAATATCACTAAAACAGATATTAGTTATGGAACTACATAACCGCATTATATTTGACGTCACAACTGACGTATTTCACGTCTGTGCATTGCTTGGTTGGTTTTCTGAAAGACATGCGGTGACTGTCGTGTCGTGTTCGCACCGGACGGTCTCATGAAACATGTTTCCGCAAGACAGGTCGGACCAACATGTTTGATGGTATTCGCCTAGCTTAAACTCCTTCTTTATCTGCATCAACAACTTTCGTGCTTGAAAAGTAAAATGTAATTTTTGATAATTTTTTGTACAGTTCATCGGGATCTTCTTAAATATCCTACATTCTTTCAATGGTACATACATACATACATACATACATACATACATACATTCATATATACATACATTTCATTTCATACACTTTCTTTATATACCACTTCAACCATCATTCTTTCTGTTAAAAATATCTTCATAAATGCCATGCATTAATTATAAAAGAAATGATTATGTCAAATTAGTTCTGACAGGACTAATTCAAAGATTTTTGAATAGATTTTAACATCATGTGATTATGATGAAGGGGATAAAGGACTGGAATTAAGTTTAAGAGTTCTTGCTGTTTTTATGCAAACCAAAACAGATCTTTCTTTTTCGCTTGCTTTATTACTTTAAGGAAATTTCTAAGTATATAGTTTTGTTTAGTAATAAAAGACATAAGCCTTTTATAGTCTGGCTTTCAATGTAAGTGTTTTGATTTCGAAATGGGTGGTGGAATTGATAAATCTAAATTGGTTAATTTCTATCTTGTTCTTTTTTGGACTTAGAACTTGCGACTTGCTTTAAATATTTTCACTTTTTTCGATTCATTTCATTTTAATGCATAATATTTCAAGGTTTAAAACATATTTTAAACTAAAGTAAGCTTACCTTGTTTTAGTCTTGGTGGCAGCTAGTTATAGTCTCAAAGCTAAATAAGCCAACAGGAAATAATTTGATGCTGGAAAAATGGTCTTCACCCACAGAAAAGAAGCCGGTCCCATTTTTTACAGGATTGGTTAATGCTAGCACCCATTTCGAAGAGAAAGAATGTGTCAAGAATTTCGAGACTCCCTCCTGGAATCGAATAAAGTTCTTTTACGTCCAAGTCTACACACATACACAAAAAACTATAATCTTTTGTTAAAAAGAATATTTTTCTGCGCTTTTTTTTTGTCTTTTTTTTTTAGGACCTAGAGCCCCCAAAAGATTGAGGCTAAAAAAAATTCCTAGTAATTTAGAAATTTAGAATCAATGTAAAAAAAAATACATAAAATTAAACTAGAAACATTTAATCTCATTAGCTTTCGATAAAATATTCAAATCAGAATTTATCTCATTCCTATTACTAAAACACGAATATATACCTTAATATATATATTAAATATATGCCTTCGGTAAAGACAATTCAAGAAAAAAATTCAGCTAAAATTTCAGTTCATATAACATTTGACTTAGTTTATAAGCTCTACCCTAGAGCATAATATTAATAGCTTTCCATCTTAGTAGTAAGGGATTTTCTTTTAGTGCTTAGATTTTCTTTTTTTTCCAATACCGACTGCCAGATGAAATCCAATTATTTCAGTGTGAATTGTAGAGCAGCGAGTCAACTTCCTTCGCTAATAGATCAAAAGAGCAGTTAGAACCAGCGATTGGTGCCATGGGGCAAAGGCGGCTGTGGATGACAGTCTGACAGCACCTCAACCAGTGGACATGCGGCTACAATAATGTTTGTCAGTCCGCCGCTCCGATATTAAACTCGAGATTGCAGCAGGGCTCTCCTTCCATCCTTCCTCGCACTCAACTTCGTGTCACCAACTGTAGCTTTTGTCTTCATCATAAACATTCCATCTTACATTTCTTCTAGCTATTTTGATTGTAAAATAATGTTAAAAGAAAAAAGCTGGTTGCAGCCTCAGATTTGAGAATGAGATAGTGAATTAGGAAGTCACAATCAGTGAAGAAAATTGTAATAAATTAATAAGCACAAAATTCGAAAATACTCATATTTAAATATCTGATTATGTTAAAAAGTACATTTCAATAATACGCTTATGGCAAATCTGAATTTTTGCCAAAGGGATTGTAAAATTTTGAAATTCAATTAGATTACTTTTAGCTGTAAGTTCATTATTTTCATTCTAAAACGAATTTCTAGGCAGTTTCGGTTTAAGATCGAAAACAAAGTAAAGGCAAACGAAATTATCTTTTCAAGTCTCTGGACATATTACTTAAATTCGTTAGGGGCAGTTGAATTATAATTAAATATTAAATATTAGATTATTACTTGATCTGTTTTATTTCATCTTCTAATTTTCATATTTGAATATTTTAAAAGTAACAATTACAGATTATTATTTTATTAAAAGCTATAGTAATTAGTAAATGTTAAACTTATATAATCTAATTTAACAACACAATTAATCTTAATAAAATTATTAAAACAGTTAAATTATTTAACAGTTCCATTTGTCAAATACAATTGAATCCATATCCTATTACACATTAACATTAATTATTGCTTCTATTTAATTTAACAATGAGTAAATGGAAAATCAAATTTTCAAATTTGAATCTTTTTCTATTACAATTTTACTGTAGAATATCGTGATTTAAAGTTTTACATAAATGTTGACGATTTCGTAACATTTATGTAAAACTGAATCATTTTGATTTTACAATGGAGAAGTTATAAAAAGAAGTCATAGCATAACATACGAAGTAAAAGTATGAAATTTTTTCGGAGAGCAAATAATATTGGACCAAATCAACTTCAATTCGTATCATATAAGAGATAACTTGCCATCTCTTTATAGTTCTTACGGAAATAGTCAGATTCTAGTTTCATTCCCTCAAGATTAGACAGATAGGTTTGTTATCTATTAGGCCTATACTACAAACGACCCTTGGGAATGTCCAGTGGCATTAAGAGTACTCGAATACCATTGATGCTTGAAACGACTATTTCAAATTATTTTCTAATTACATTATAAAACCAATTTACAACATGAAACTTAGCATGTTCTCGAAATTTACCTCGATGTCAACATGTTGTGCGTATGGTTTTCATCTGATGTCATTTCTTCCCAGCGACCTTTACTAAGATCATGTAGAACGCCTGTTTAAATATTTTTTGATTGTAGACAAAACGGGATTCAAAATACCATTATTTTCTGCAGTACGAATTTCGAATTAATGTCTAAATTCTTCTTTTGTTTTTGCATTGGTTATTATTTTGTTCTAGAATGTACAATGATGAGAAACACGAACTTCAATAGACTAAGAATAATTCATTTTGTTAACATTCGAGATTACAGTTGCTTGTGAGCAATGCTATATTTAGCTTTACACAAAGTGCTCAATAAAAAAAAAATGTTGTAAGAATAATCTTTGATAGAATGGAATTTCTGTTAAGTTTGATAGATTATGTCTTTACACAATTTTCTATTAAACAACGGTTTAATTCGATAGGAGAGAAAGCTTACAAGCTGTACACCAAGAGAACAGCTCCCAAAATAATTGATTGTTCTTTATTTGGAGGAGCAGCCTTTGAAAGTATTACCAGACAATGTTGCCGAAATCCCATTATGTGAGATCCGTCCCTGCGGTCCACAGTTGCTTATTGGCTTCGTATAATGTTAAGTCTGTCTGTGATGGAACCTAAGGCTGAAGCACTATCTTGTCCTCTTAAGCTTGATGGAAGCAGCGATCAATCAAGTACCGCCGTTGTTGAGAGCTAAATTAATACATCCCTCGATGAAACAGAGATTGTCTTGCTTCTGATAGAGTGGTAGCGTCAACCATCATTCCCTAATACAGTTGGCTTTGCGAAGCATCGTTTGAGGTGAAAGTTATTTGAGGCGAACCTACCGATGGTTCCGTATTAGATCAAGTGCCACTTGAAAACACAATATCCACTTTGCCAGATCAATCAACCAGTAAACTATTAACTACAACAAACTACTTATTAGCATTTTCCTCATTAAAAAATTAAACATTTAAACTAAAGTTTACATCAAAACAAAACGTCGAAAAATAAATAACTAAATAAAATAATTAAAACAACTAATAAGACAAAAACCAATCTATTTACCATAAAAATATCGTTAAAATATTGGTGATTCTGACAGCGATTAAGTATTCTTGAGCTTTACTTATATTTTTATAAAATAAACTGCATTAGTACCATTTGTTTCAAAATGTTCTGTTCCCTTAGGAAAAAATAAAACTAGGAAACAGCGAAGTAATGATTATTGGAGCTAGTTTCTTTTATTGCTCTAAAAGATCCGGTTTATTATTATATAATTATTATTATATATTATATATTCGTACGCCTGGGCTCTTGACACTTCTGCCACGACAAGGACGAGAACTGGGAGCGGTTTGTCGAAGAATCATTGCCAGGATTAGCTGTAGGAGAAAGCTAACATTATGTCCGGAGAAACAGACGAACATAGAAGTAAACATCCATGCCGACGCCAAGATTCAAACCCATGTTCCGACACTTCTGCCTCGTGACAGGCCACGCTTTGACCACAGGGCTATGCGGGAACGGCTGAAGATCCAGTAAGTAAACAATACTGAACTGAATTCGATCCAAATGCCGTAAACAATATATATTGAGAAGTCAGACCCTGGTTTTTGATAATAACAGAGCTCTTTTGTCGCTGATACTCCTGCTTTTGCAGAGCTTAAATAATCACTTAAAACTGATATTACATCTTGCATAAAGAGGTTTTGCTTGTAGGCATTTCTTACACCGAGGATTGCTACTGTTTTAAAGGAGTTGACTGCCCTTTTTACAAAAAACTTAAGAAACGAACAGATAGCTCAAATGTACAGGATTACTTGAAATTTTGATATTTTATTTAAAACTGAAAGACGTTATTAAAGTCAATAGAATAGAATGATGAAACGTTGATATATTCTATACTTTTTACGTGATGGTAAGTTTTCGTAATGGAAAGAACTTTGAAGATAGACAGGTTCGCTAATGCTCTCAATTTGTGATCCAATGATTCTGATATAAAACACTAAACAATAATCATGTTCTAAACAAAGAACAAAAATTCTTTCATTTAAAAAATGTGAAAACTTAACACTAAAAAGTAAGAAATAAACAAATAGAACACACCTTAAGTAAGAAAATGATTAGGGATGAAAAAACATTGCAAAAAGAATACAACAGCAAGAGATAATTCACCAATTTTTTTTATAACTTTTATTTTATTGGTGGTTGAAGAAGGGATAGTCAGAATTGACTTTAGTTAAACCGGAAATAAAATTTACAATTAAAGAACATTTAAATTAAGAAGATCTGCTGCAAAGTAATGAGATCCGTAATAACTGAAAAAAAAAATAATTATAATATAAAAATGCTTACACAAATAAGGATTTAATTTGAATTAAAAACGGCTTTACATGTTTCATAACTTACGTGTTACATTATCAAAAACGAAACAGAATTTAAAATTAACAATAAAGTAATAATCTTACATATGATTTAATAGTATTCAATGATAGTGTGCATCATATATAACAATTTAAAATTCAAATAAAGCAAACAATCCAGGATTTCATGCATTAAGAAATTTATTGTAAAGAATATTTTTTTTAACAAATAGAGCTTCTTTTATTAATAATTTACATTTATTGTTTGAAACTATTCTAATCACGTTACTGACTGGAAGATTTTGAGTATTCTTGCTTATTCAAACAATAAATGTAAATTATTAATAAAAGAAGCTCTATTTATGAAAAAAACATTTTTTATAATTGCTTAAAATCCCAAATTGTACGGATTTATTTGAATTTTAAATTGTTTTATATGCTACTATTATAAATATTATTATCTTAATGAAAATCATATGTAAGATCATTACTTTGTTGTTAATTTTAAATTCTGTTAAGCTTTTGATAAAGTAACACGTAAGTTATGAAACATGTAAAGTCGTTTTTAATTCAAATTCAATCCTTGTTTGTGTAAATATTTTTAGACATGAAATATTGGGATGTTTAATGAAACGGGCTATATCAGAATTTCTGTCAGGTCAAGGATATTCGAAAATTACAAATAATTTGTGGAAAATCCAAAATTGTTTGTTATAAAATGAACCTTCATTTCCGAACAATAATCTGTCATTCTATTTTGGAACGTTATCGCTTCTTTGTTATAAACAATGGACAAATTGAAATTTAAATGAAAAAAAAAAAAAGCAAAGCAAATACTGTTTCTATAGTTTTCTCTCTTAGTATTTATTGCCTAAGCGAGAAGGTAATTACATAAGAATGTTTTGTTTATTCGTAGGAATTTTTGTTTTCTTAATCAAATATCGATCATATCGTGTGGAAGTAAGTTGTATATCTGGGGGCACGGCAGTGCCCCCGCCAAGACGAGCCGAAGGCAGGAAGGGCACTACGTACCTTTTCTGGAAGTGTTTCGTCGTATTTTCGAACCCTCATAGCTTCGGCCTGGATAATACTAGAAAGCTCAAATTTTCAGGATATGATGCAGTTACCAGACTATTGAAATACGCTGTTTCATTTATTTAGCTTTTATACTTTGGATTTTATTAATATCTAAAATACGTCGATTCCGTCACTCACTCACTGATTGACTGACTGACTGACTCATGATCATCAAAACCTCTAGGGTACTTCCTGAAGTCCTAGAAAGCTGAAATTTGGTATGCAGGTTAGGATTAGCACACAAACAAAAAAAAAATTAAGAAATCCGTAACTTTCACATTCCAACCCCTCATAAAGGGTGGGTCTGGTTATGTATTATCGAACCCTCATAGCTTCGGCCTGGATAATACTAGAGAGCTCAAATTTTCAGGATAAGATGCAGTTACCATACTAATGAAATATGCCAAGTTTCATTTATTTAGCTTTTATACTTTGGATTTTATTAAGATCTGAAATACGTCGTACCCTCAATGCTTCGGCCTAAATAATGCTATGTAATAATGGGATTTCTTACAAAACTGCAAACAGCTTGTATATACAAGTTGACCAATAGAAAAACAGAAAAGTAGGGTATTGAAAAAAAATCCATTTTCTAAATAATCTTAAAACTAAATTTAGTTGTAATAGATAATCCCACCCAAAACATTTCATGTAAAATAAGTTGCCAAGACTCACCTGCTCATAACGCTTTCACTGTTAAAAAGTTATCAGATCTCATCTTAGAAAAAGAAATGAAATCCCACCCAAAACATTTCATGTAAAATAAGGGGTTGCCAAGACTCGCATGCCCATAACGCTTTCACTGTTAAAAAGTTATCAGATCTCATCCTACAAAAAGAAATGAAATCCCACCCAAAACACTTCGTGTAAAATAAGTTGCCAAGACTCACATGCTCATAATGCTTTCACTGTTAAAAAGATATGAGATCTCATGTAGAGCCAAGCCCTAACTCTACGAGGCCTAACTCTACAAGCCCTAACTCTAAAAACCCTATATCTTGGTCAAAAAGCATGGCTTGGCCGTTTCATGGAACTATTTCATCTCATCCAAAACATTTCATGTAAAATACGTTGCCAAGATGCTCATAACGCTTTCACTGTTAAAAAGTTATCAGATTTCATATAGTGCCAAGCCCCTCACTATACATGCCTAACTCTAAAAACCCTACTATCTTGGTCAAAAAGTGTGCCTTGGCATACTCCATATCCTTTACATAACTCCATGGGATTGTCTGTGTGACAGCCACGAAACGGCCAAGGCATACTTTTTGATCAAGATGTAGGGTTTTTAGAGTTAGGGCTTGTAGAGTTAGGCCTCGTAGAGTTAGGGGCTTGGCTCTACATGAGATCTCATATCTTTTTAACAGTGAAAGCATTATGAGCATGTGAGTCTTGGCAACTTATTTTACACGAAGTGTTTTGGGTGGGATATAAGTCTTCCGCAAATGTAACTGCTCATCAAACATGAGAATGAATGTTTCACTCACATACTTTTCGTGTATAATACATTCAAATAAACTATGCAATCACAGAAAGCTAGGAGATTTCTATATGAATCATCGCCGTCCGTTTCAGCTTTCATTGAACAAGCATAATCTAGCTTTTTCTGAACTTTGCTGAAGGACATGAACATGGATATGGATCATATCTTTCATTTAAATCATTCTTAGCAGTTTTGAATTATGCAATAGAAAAGCTTGATACAAAGAAGCTTCAATAATTTTGACATAATCTAAAATATAAAAACTTTTTTTTTATGAACAACCTAAACTTTTTAATTTAAATTGTAATGGCTAAGAATCGATTATGATAGAAAAAGCTCGCTGAAAAAGGATGTGAATACACTGAATCTATTTGTCTTTTAAAAGTAAGAACTAGTTTTTTTACCCAAAACGAATTAAAAACAAAAAGAAAAGTCAAGCAATTTGTCTATTCATTAAAAAGTTTACTAAACTAAAGTGAACAACATACAAATTAACTAATGTAGAGAAGATTAATCTACTACATATTTTTCCAGTATTTAATTTAAAGCCGGGAAATGTATAACTTTATCATTTGTATTTAATTATGTTAACGCAAATAAGCCGACAAAACTAGTCATTTAAATTTAAATTTTTAAATTTTTTTATACGTTTTGCTCTTAAACATAGCCATACTTATACATAATCTTATTTAAATATTATCTATATTCATTTTCTAAATTGTTAAGTTAATAAACGCAAAGAAAAATACTTTTCTTTTTTCCCCTTTTAGATTTAGATGAAAGAATAATTACAAATACAATTTGTCCCTGAGATAGGAACGAATAGTTAATTATATGTAAAGTCCATCTTTTCAATTTTGAAAATAATTCATGTTGAGAAAAGAAAATTGCATTTTATACAAAAAAGCTGTGTCTGACTGTGACAGCCTCCTCTATATTTGCGGTGGAAAAAAAAAGAAAAACCTCCCACACTCGTACTTTGATGTGAAATATCATCTTTCCTAATGAATCTGCAGCCAGCAGACGTGAAATAGAAAAAGGGATTTCTTCGAGGGACGTCCAAAGAAAATCAGGTTTTCTTATAGCTTTTCCGACTGTTTTTTCTTTCTTTCTTTCTTTCTTTCTTACTGTTCTTCGTTGAAGCTTTTTTTCCTGATTTTTTTTCTTTCTTTTTCTGTGACTGTCATTCCCAAAGTCAGAAAAGAACATTGATGTCATCAGTTGCTGAAAAGATCGAATCGTCACTGAATAAGACTGATGGTAATTAGCAGAAGATTTGGTTATTATCCTCCGATTAATTGCTTGGAATAAAAGGAGATTGATTCTGATCCAAAAACAAACAAATTCTTTTTGTAGAGCAAGACATACAAGATGAGAAATTGAAGAAATAAAATGAATGATTAAAATGAAATTTCGAAATTAAAAGAGTTGAAATGTTTAGGTAAAATCAAACTATTATTTCTGACTTTGTGGAGGTTTGTTTGAGTTGGATATGAATTCTAAGAGTAAAGCTCATCTAAAAATACTCGAAAATAATAAATATGTATTCTAAATTTAAAAAAAAAATATAGAAATGATAATTTTGTCACACCTTATATTTGATGGAGATAATTGT
Organism: Thereuonema tuberculata; assembly: GCA_023159025.1. Taxonomy (NCBI): domain Eukaryota; kingdom Metazoa; phylum Arthropoda; class Chilopoda; order Scutigeromorpha; family Scutigeridae; genus Thereuonema; species Thereuonema tuberculata. The sequence goes on along the minus strand of JAFIDM010012231.1, from coordinate 119,785,004 downwards.
TTCAAAATATTAAAAATGAAATTAGGAGAATTAAATTTCCGTTTTGAATTATCTTTATTATTTATATTCTTAATTACTTTAAATAATGTGATAGTTGTAGGTGTTACTGTCGTAGTGGTCTCTTAAATTGATAAAACTTTTTTAAAAGAAGTTCGGATAATAGTGTTTGTTATCCAAAACAAATGAGTGAATAATAGGGCAATAAATCCCCAAAAAAATTGCGAATAAAAAATAATAAAAATAAAACTTGCTATGCAATTTTTTAATGTAAATTGTCATGTTTCAAAATTTGATAAAAACTGATCAAAGATAATATCACACTTTCAGAAAATTTAGGCAAATTCGCAAATTAATTGCCAATTTGAACCTATAATGGCAATGTTAAAGGTGGACAAGGTTGATAAAGCTGATCTAACACTCAATGGACGCCGAATACTAAGGAAATTATTTTTTTTTTAATCATTTAATTAATAACTTTTGATATTACTCTATTTGACGCCTGCTGCTAAGTGTTTTGACTGCTTCTCTTTTCCTTTGTATTGATGTTAGTAACATGCAAGTCCCGTTAAAATAAATTAATGTATTGTTTTATATGAATTGTTTTCATTATTAAGAAAAACAAATAAATTTAAGATCTTGATGGTACCTCCAGTAATATGGTGCCTGGTGTGGCGGCAACACTGACGTCACCTTTGCTGCTGCGGTGCTAAATGAGTATCGGTAGAAGACAAATGAGTATCAATATGAGTTGGAAGTGTTATACAGCCAGAAGATACCGATCAACAACTGACAACTGTGGGCCAGTATGGATTGTGAGTTGTTTTCTGCACAGCGAGAAGATTTTAACAGATTATGGTAATATTTTGTAAGTTTTTTTAATCACTGAAAAAGATAAGATGAAAATTACTGTGGGCATATTTATTGTTATTAAGAGTGTGTAGGTTGAATTATCTCAGAAGTTCAAAAAGATCAGTACTGAAAATTAATCATAAGACAAAACAGTGTCATTAACATTCCAAAACCTGCACTTTTCTTCTTTCCATACAGTGAATGAAGGAGTAAGTTGATACCAACCCAATTATTATGGGTAATGTGCAGAATATTGCGTAAAAAAAGGTATGTGCATTTCTGCAGCTGTACATTAATACAATGCATTTCTTGTTCTGCAACGGGCTTTGACTTTTTAGAAAATATATGAATTAATTTGTAATTCAATTGAAATTTAGACAAACTTCTAGAAAGAAAGAGAACGTATCTTAATAAAAACGTTCTGGCACATTGTAGCATATACTTTGAAGTCATTACTAGAAATTCTTTGAAAATTATTTGATCATTATCAGATTGTAACATTTCTGACTTACCAATCGCCTGACCAGATTTTTTCCAGTTGGTAAAAAAGGCACGTGGTAGTTACAAATTAATGTTATATCCCTATATTGTAATTCGATAAGCATTAGATATCAAAGCCGAAAACCTGTAGAATCCTCAAAGTTTGCCACCCTCCCCTCATCGTTTACACCCCTTAGATGAGAATATCGAAAATTCGTCTAATACGTATGTTTTAGATTTTCACAAAGAATATATAGGCGAAATTTCGTGCTTCCACCTCAAGCGATTTCGGAGATACGCATACCCTAAAGAAAGCTTACTCCCCCCCCCCCCCTTCGCTTACCCCTTTAGGACCCAAATACCCAAAAAATTTAGTATTTGAGTTTTCTTGATGCTTGAAGTTTCTTAATTGAAATGAATTCACAAACTAAGCAAATTTAAAAATGAATTTGTAATCTTAAATAATAAAAAAAAAAAGAAAATTCATTATCACAAATAAAGAAGAGAAGTAAAAAAAATGAAAAAAAAAATGAAAATCAGAGAAAAAAACAACAACCCTATATCTTCCTATCAGATTTGAATCCGGTAACCGTATCTCCAAAGGCTACCGTTTAACTCCTGCGTCACACCAACACTTTTATTATGGAGACAGAAGTGAGTTAATAAGTCAATACTTGAAAGTTATATAAAAATGTCAAGGAGATTCAATCATGGGAGGGGGAGATGTGTCTAGGTTTCATTGTAGCCTGCTTTTTCCGCAGGATCCTACAGAGTAATTCTGCAAAGTTTGATTCAGATCGGTCAAAGGTCCTAGGAGTGTACAGCGAACAAACAAACAAACAAACTTCCTCTTTTATATATAAATAAAGATTCATTATACTAATTTTATTCTTTATCCTCTATATCACTATAGGTTATAGCGAAGCAGTTGAAAAATCTAATTATTTTACATTAATTTTCTGTAATTAATTGCTGTATGAATTTAAAAATTTTGAGGGCAATTATCATTTTTTTATTGACTTGCCACCGCCCCATCAGTATCAAAAGAGGGAAGAAATTAAGTATCTTTTATCTTAGTATTAACTTTTTTTTTTTTTAAAAATTGTTTAATGATTAACTTTAAAAACGTAAAATGGATTCTTAAACTTCAATTTTTGTGGTATCATCTTTAAAATTTTTTTAAAGATTTATTGGTGTTGGTTTCTTCACAGTCGATGAGTTAAAAAAAGAAATAAAAATGAGAGTGTCATTTGTAAATTAGATTGTTATTCATATAATAAGAAATCAATTACGTCCATAAAATTGATATCCTTGTCCAAATAATAAATTTGAAAGTTTCTTTAACTAATATTTTAATGATGTAGCCACTTTTTAACATCCATTAAGGTGACTCTCTTAAGTGTGTTTGTTGTAAAAGATTCCAGCTTTTTGGAAATAGTGCTAAATATTAATTGGACGTTGGCGTGCGGTGTTTATGTATTCTTCAGACAGTAGTTGGTTTCCAGCAGCGAGTTCTGCCCCTTGCCAGCGATTCTTCGCAAGGATTCTTCAGGGATTTGACTGAAGTAAAGCTGAAGACATAACCTCCGTAATGTCTTCTTCTTTTAATGGCGTTTTGATCTTTGCTGACCTCGAATCATAACATCCCTGAGTAAAGGTGAAAACGCCTTTTCAAACTCGGAAACTTTTTGACAAATGTTCTTTTGTCTTTAAACGTGGTAACTTGTAACCTCTTGGAATGGATGGATTTCGATCCGTTTTCCCTCTTTTTAGGAATCTGTCTCTGGATGGAATTCAGTTCGACAGGAGAAATCGTGGAAAAAAAAGTTATGAATTAAGGAAAAATAAATAACAATTTATTTATCTTTTCATTGAGTATTTGATTATTAAGATGTATGCTTTAAAATTCTTGGTGCAGGTGATTTTTTTTTATTTTTTTCATTTTTTTTAAATATAGATGTTTATATACTTACTTAGAACCCAAATGAAAGCTCAGAACTTTTGGATTATTTCCATGTATTATATGATCTTCTATAACTAATAAAGATTCAAAAAGTTCATCGAAAAAATAGCCATTAAATATACACAGGTTTTTGGCTATACGAAATAGAGTTTATTAACATAAAATGTATCTCGACTCTTGATACAAATCATAAAACTTTTAGTAATGCATTTTGACTTTATTAATCAAGGCCATAATTAAAATTAAAAATAATAATGTAAGAAGTGAAGTAGTATTGATTCTTCAACGTAATTTAATCTTTTAATTTGCAATTCTTAATTATGCGTTATTGTCTATGATAACGAATATTTATTATTATGATTCCTATCATTAACAAATGTCAAAAGCGATGGCACAAAAAAAAATTAAAAATAAATACCAAAACAGAATTATTTACTAGATAACTACAAAACATAAAAATTCTCTTACAGTTTGTTGTTTTCGAAAGCCAGTTCCGCCACTCGCGGACGATTCTACTCCGCAAAGGGGTGATATGGGCTGAGATGGGCACTTTCCTAAGACCTGTTGACTGGATCCGGAACTGTCAGCCCCCCCCCCCCCC